>SSNR01000559.1:76251-94628 GCA_006937965.1 Callopanchax toddi
TGCGTGGCTGCTTTCCGTTCAGGGGGAGGACGAGTCCCGGTGGGTGTGGAGAGAGCAGCGAACTCGGTCGCTGCTGGATAAGTTCGCGTGTCTCCCGGTCCCGGCCCCTCCCTCCTCCTGGACCGGCGGAAACTGATTCAGACTCTGATTATGGTTAATATAAGTGCACAAATATAGACTATATATAAATCCCATGTGCTTTAGATTGTTTAACATATATTTAAAAACCCAAACTTCCTTCTGAAGGCATAGTGGCTTTTATTTTGGCGGGGCGGTGCGCATGTAGAGGAAACCCGAGTTAAAATCGGGAGGTGACGTCCGATTCCGATCGAGTCCAAAATCACGTGATCGGGGCCGATTTCCGATCACGTGATCGGATCGGGACATCCCTACTTACATTGGACATAAAATATACAGCTCCTGTCATGATTGGGGTAGTGCAGGAGGACGGAGGCAGGAACAGGTGAGGTGAATCCAAAAAAGCTTTATTACAGGACGAACTCAGGAGACACAGGACACATGAAGCTGGGGATACAACACAAGGAACCGACAGGGAGTGACTGAACTAAACAGCATATATAGGAGGGAGCTAATCAAGGAGACGAGACACACCTGGAGGGGATTAGTGCAGGGCACAGGAGGAGGAACACAGGCATGAACTGGACACAAGGGGGCAGAACATGACACATTCTGGCATCAGCTGTTCTTATTAGCTACAGTTTATAGTGTTTAAATAAAAATAAAGACAGAATGATAGTTTATTAAAATTTTTATGAAATTTGCAGCTTGTAGCATAAAGTGCAACATTCCTGAAAGTGTTTAAAGCTGCTATTTGCTCCGTGGACCTGGTGCATAGCACACATGTACATCAAGGACAGAAAGGTAGACTAGGAAGTGGAAGGTACAGTGGCAGGCTGTGAGAAAAACAGCTCGAAAAAAATAAACAAACCTTCGACTACTAAATTTGTCACAGACGATTTTTAAAGTTGACGTAATTGTGGCTATTCGACGAATTGTGGTAGTCCTAGTTGGTAGCATTGGTGCCTTGCAGCAAGAAGGTTGCAGGTTCAAATTCTGCTGCAGCCTTTCTGTGTGGAGTTGCATACCTGAGAGATGTATAAGTAACTTTGAAGAAGAGCATCATTTAAATGAATAAACATATGTACGTACTGTATATGCACACAGACACACACACACAATATATATATATATATATACACACCATAATATAAACTAATAGTCTCATGAAGATATAGAAGGTAACACAAAACATCCAGCGGTCACAGACCAGTGAGAAGCTAGCTTTAGCTTTGTACAGTTTTTTTCTGCAACACATCAGGTGAACATCAGATACAACATGTCAGCACTTTCATTTGTGGAAAACATATAACATGGGTATGTGAGGTGGAACAGACTTTTCTAAGCTTGTGAACAAGAAGATGGTTCCATCATTTAGCAGCACATTCTTAGAAGTGTGCTTTACTCTGTTTGAGCATGTGAGCTCCAAGTCTGTAGGCGTGTTTTCGTGCCACCCAGCACGACTTTGAAGGTGATGCGATTTGGTGACATCTGTTTATGCTGCCAACACGTTTGTGTTTAGGTCTGGAGCCAGCAGTCGTCACCTTTTAATGCAGAAATATTTTATTTTCATGTTTTTTTAAACACAACTGCCAACATTCTGAAACCTTGTAGAACCGCTAGAAGAGGTCATATTTCCATCTGCTGAGGCAGCCCTAATAATGACAAAGACTACATCTATATAGGCTATATGTTTTCATCAGTTTTTTAAGGATTTAGTTGTAGTAGACGAGAACATGTGTGAAAATTTAATTTTACCTTATAGTTTCTTTTTGCTTGTAATTCATTTTGAATAGTGCTGTAAAACAGGAGCTGTAAATAACATTTATTGGAGATGGTTTTGCTATGAATGGTGTAGCACAGTGGTTTCTAAACTGGGGGTGCAGGATGAATACATTTTTTTCAGTTGAATGCTAGGACACTGCTAGCATAATGGACAGGTTTTAGATGGGAGTTAACACAAAAACACAAAGATCTGCAGCAACAAGCAGGCTCAGCCGTCATGGATGAGAGATTAAACCTGCCATTTTTGTAAAAATAAATGTATCCACTTTTTAATTTCATTTTCTCAAAAAGTTTGTCATGTTTTAAAACCCATTTTATACAGAGGCATTTTTTGAAGTTTTTATTGAGCTGTAAAAGTGGTTAGTTTTTTTGTTTTTTAAGAAAAGGTTGAAGTTTATTATGTGTAACCTGTAGTTTAATGCAGTTACTTTTATTTGATTACATTTCTAAGAAGGTTTGAGATGTGAAATAAATTAAGACAGTTTGAAAATGATCTTTGTCTGATTGAAGTGTGTGTTTGCATGTGTGTGTGTGTAACCCCCCCCCCTTGATATTACACGTAATAAACATGTAATATCAAGGGGGTCCCAGAAGAAAAAGTTTGGGAACCACTGGAAATAATGCTAACATGTGAAATACATAATGCTATAAATTATTGCATTGATTAATTGTTCAAACTTTATGGTTTTATTTGTCCACACCTGCAAATAACAAATGATTCAGTCTAAATATCAAGTGGATTTGCTCAGGTGTTTGGCACAGGTAAAATGTGTGAAGTTTAAACTATTATGTGCTTGAAAGTTTAATAAGATACTTGAAAAAAGAAATGCACCAAATCAGATGATATTTAACATTTAAAAAAAAGATTGGCTGATTTGAAACTTAAAAATAAAATGTTTATACTTTAATGAAATGAGAAAGTGAAATAACGTTTTTGAATATTTTTGATATATTATTATATAATTATCATCTTGGAAAAGTTTTACAATATGTTGAGTCTGATTGAAGTGACGGTGTAAAAACCCTGATTACATCAAAACGAATATACTTGAAGTCTTTTGTTTTAATAATTCATAACCTGATCACATGGTCAAGGAAACAGCTTTTGGTACCTTTGGCATTGTGGGTAGGTTCTTCTTCACTGGTAGGGGTGTGTGCTGTCTTGGCAAACAATAATAAACAAGACAGCTACCAGCAGTCATGTAGTGCATTACATTTATATAAAAGAGTTTGTGGTTTTGTGAGATGAGCTGACTGTTGAAGGCGCTGATGCTTTGGCAAGATGATGTTCTGTAGTCGACACTGTGGATAACATTGACTAATTGTTGCAGCCCCATGCTGTTTCAGCAGCAAAAACACTATATATTAAACAAACTGTCTCATGAAAAATTGCAGAGGTTTACAAACAGGTAATATAGCGTTCTAATGCACCGTTTGACTTTTTCTGAACAAGAGTTGTTTTAAAGGTCCCATATTACAACACTGTCTATCCACTCTGAATCATTTCTTTTACATCTCAGTAGAGCTGAAACAACTAATCGATTTAATCGATTATAATCGATTATTAAAATAGTTAAACACTTTTGTAGTCATCGATTAGTTGTTTAATAATCACGTTTTAGCATAAAAAGTCTATTTTTTAACACAATCTGACTTTGGTTACAATCTGTTAAATTTGCCACCAGTGTGTGGCAATAATGATCCACACACTGGCTCTACCAGTGGAGCAGTAGAAGAAGAAATCAGCCAATAGGTGCCCTCGTTTTTCATGACGTAACACGTTACTGACGTGCTTCTTGCTCCCCTCACACTGTGAGAGATGGCGGCGCCGCAGAGTATAAAGAGGAGGAACCGAAGAAGCGACAAAAGTGAAGAGAAAACCCGAACAAAAGCATCAAGAGCATGAGAGCACTTCACTCTAGATGCCATGAAAAGACGGATGACCTCCAAAATATGCAAAAACCATCAGGCATGGTACGGAAGCACGACGTCCCTAAGTGAACATCTGAGACGAAAACATGTCGGGGCTGATGCAGAGCAGAGGAAGACGGTAAGAAAAAGAACAAGCTAAATCCAGTGGTCCCTCACTATACTCAGATCACATTTGTGACTTTGTGTTTCGTGTATCCTGCGCTTGCCAAATTTAGCATGTCTGTTTATAAGAATGTTCTCGTCAAGAGAAAAACGGCACAAACCCATAACTATGTTCCTTACTCAAAAAAGGACAACTCTGTGGAAAAAGATGTAGGTGAGCTGAGTCCAGGTGAAAACGCGGCATAGTTAATGTGTAATACTGTTTAAGAAACACCTTTAAAATGTGTTGTGAGGCGTTTTACAGCCTTAGATAGTAAAACAACCTTTTAGTAGTAAAAAAAAAAGACTTTTTTCAGAATTTCTCCTGTTGCAGCTATTTTGTAGAACGTAACCCCCAAAATAATGAAGGACCACTGTATTGTTAATTAATTCAATATAATATTGATTTATGTGTTGCAGTGTGTATACTGCTTTGTTTTTTATGTGTTTTTTTTGTTGTTTATGACAAAAAAGAAGCAATGATGGACAACTACATGGGGAACAAGACACGGAATGGAATCTACCTCTTGTATTTTGATGAAAAAAAATATTCTGGACCAATGTTTTGCACTGTTTAGCTCATTTTAATCTGTTGATTGTGTTCAGGTGAAATAAAATAGATTGCAGTCAACTGCACAATTCTTTTGTGTTTTCCTTGTTCCTAATTAAATGTATTCTTTATTACTTGTATAGGTTAAAGTAATAGCTAAATAATGTTAACAAAAACTGATGAATCGATTATAAAAATAGTCGTTAGTTGCAGCCCTACATCTCAGTAACATGTAAACGCTACGCATTGGTCAAATGAGCCCTTACTTTAAGTGCAGCGGTTATTCTTCCACCCCTCATCCAACCTCCTAAAGCTAAACTGTCCTTTCAAATGGGCGGGGCGGCTGGGGAGCTGAGCTTCTCTAAGCCCCGCCCATCTCTCCTCCATGAGACGTTGGTACGTCTTTAGGGGCTCAGATGAAGGAAGTAAAAAAAAACTTTAGTGCTCGTTGATGCAATCATCTACTGCTGTGTTTTGCTCATAGCTTCACCATGACTGTTTGCTAACGTTTGTGAGGATGTGCACTCTCATGGTTTTTAAAGGGCGGGGGTGGGCTCAGGTAACCAAAGGTGCTCGTGATTGGCTCTGTCCTCTAGAGAGGAGTGGTCTTTTCTCTTCTTGACATCAGCAGGGGAAAGATTTTTGAAAACACCTGTTTTAGCATTAGTTTAAAAAAAATTCCCAAAATTGAGAATAAGGAAGTGAAAACGGTGAAAATATTTTCTCACTTTTGTGTCTCAGACACACGACTGTTCAAAGAAACTTAGAAAGTGAATGTTGTATAATATTACCCCAAAGTTTGCTGCTTAGCTGTCACCAATCTACACCAGTGTCTCTCCTAATTTAACTACGAGTAGTGCTCCAGTCAGAGAACTACTTCCTGTTTCTAGAGACTCCACCGACATAGAATGATGTCATCAGTGGGTGTGGTCCTTACTGTAGATAAATAACTGATAGAACAACACTTCAAAATGACTCTAACATCCTTTGAAAACTACCAAACTGTGCCTGATTCATAATCTACAACGTGTCTGTTGTTGTCTCCAGCATATTGTTTTTGAGTGTTGAATGTAAAGTCATTAAACTCTAGATTGTTCTTAATGCTACAGTAGATCAGAGATTAGCTCAGCAATGATACATTTGTATTTTTGTGTGTTAAAAAAGTTAAAACTGGAAACTTTTCATGCAAGTTTCTGATGTTATTGATAAAACCTCGTGACTGCTTTGTTCTATTGTTTCTGTCTTACTTAAGAGTAAAGAAGAAACCAAATACAGTAAAACCTGCAACCCAAGCTGTAACAGCAACATTTAGAGTGTATGCTTTTAATTTTGTTGATTTCTTGGAAAAAATGCTTTCATATGTTTGCCGTTTATGTAGATTTATATCCCATATTTTTTATACAAAAGCTAAGGGTTTTTGCAGTTGTTTTAATCCTTTTTCAAGCACAGCTGATCTCCTGTCTGAAGGCTGACCCTGTATCTAAACGCCATCTAGTTTAAATCTGAAGAGCGGTGGCTTATGTAACAGCGGTACTTCAGATAAAAAACGACTTCAGCTCGAGCATTAGATAATGAAGTGATGTCAGCGGCAGATGCTGCAGCTGGAAGGCACGCGACACCATGAACCAGCACCGTTAAAGCTGCCTGGTCAGACCATACATCAAAGACAAATATGAGGCCGACACAGCGCAGCCAATCAGAATCCGTCATGTTATTGGCTGTTGTCCCAGAAATGACCTCTGAGAGCGCGTGAAGGTTTTATTTTCCTCCTGAACAGCTCCTCCTCGCAGCCTGACCGTGATGTGTTTCAGTCGCATTACGTTTCACAGCCTCTCACTGCTCCAGTCACCAGAAAGCATCCGGTTTTGCGTCAGCTTGTGACATGACACCTGCAGTGGGGGAACTAAATCCATCCTGCTGTTACACACATGCCCGGACACGTTTGTCTTGTTGTAATAGTGAAGGACTTGTGTTGGCTACGTTCCCTCCGGATAACCTTAAGGCTCACCTTCTGCTGCATTATCTATAAAGTCATGAGGAAAATATAGCGATTTGTTTTTGCAGCCATCTGGGGCTCAGTTAAAAATAAATAAATAAAGAAACCGCCTGGGGAGAAATGTGTACGGCTGTGTGATTAATGCTGTTTTGTCATCTGTTTAGGTCGCCTCTGAAGGTTGGAAATTAAAAGAGCAGACAATGACACAGACCACGCTAGGTTATAACCTTGAAGTATTGTTAGCTACATGTCAGAATCAGAGCAGAATTTATGAGCGGGTGGGTTTAGCTGTGGTTTCTAAGTGATGAAGTTTGGTCATATGATGTAGACCTTTATTACACGGTAGGATCACTGCTGGAAGTGGCAGCAGCCTATTAGACTGCTAACACCATGAAAGTAATCTGAGACTCTAGTGAACCTCGTCTTAATTTCCACTTATTTCTGAGGGACACACAACTCAGATGTAAATAGAGGAAACAGATTTTTCTTAGATAATGAAAAGGGCTAATGAACATTGGAGTCTATTATCACAGTAACAGTGGAGCTTCAGCTGCAAATCAAACAGATCAGAACTACTAACACAGTCACCTATCATAAGGAATTTTGGACCAATTTTCCTGTAAATTCAATTGAAAATATTGAAATCCACAGTTTGCATATGGACTGTGAGCCATGAGGGGTCATTCTGTCACTAAATCCACGTAGCCATCGTGGTGTCACCCGTAACAACTGTCATTACAGGATGAGGAGCTGCAGCCGCTGTTAGGTATCACTCTCACTACTGGACCTCCTCCGTCTCTCTCTTATGGCAGTGAGAGTTTAGCAGCACCCTCCACCCCACCAATGTACTGTGGACTCGTTTGTGGATGGTGCTGTGGCCCTTTAGGATTTATATTTGAGTAGCTATAACTAATTATTCCAGTCACAGCATCTATCATCAACAGCAAAGTGAAGTCATGAGCCCCACTCTGTACTGGTTTACTTCATTGGTTGGACTGGTTAGTCTCCTTAGTCATTCTGTGAGAAACAAATGTGCTCCCCCTGACAGTGTCAGGAAAGATGTGGATACAATATGGAATAACGTATGAAGAAAAGAGATTTTATTGAAAGACTGATCGTTATGAGGTC
Organism: Callopanchax toddi; assembly: GCA_006937965.1. Lineage (NCBI taxonomy): Eukaryota > Metazoa > Chordata > Actinopteri > Cyprinodontiformes > Nothobranchiidae > Callopanchax > Callopanchax toddi. The sequence goes on from SSNR01000559.1 coordinate 83,862, forward strand.
CAAAATAAGTATTTATCAAAGTTCAAAAGAACAACATGTTTTGTGTTCACTTATATAATAATTTGTTCCAGTTTTTATGGGGCCAGCTACTTTTGTTTCCTAAAAGGATTTAAGTAATAGCTGTGTATAAATGAAGTGGTCTTTCTGTCCTTCGATGTGCAGCTGCAGGAGGCCTCTCCTCTTCTGGGCTTGTTCTTTTAGACCTGGTTGCTTGTTTCTCTCGTGAGATCTGGCAACACTCCCAACCCGCTCACACAGGTACGATTACACTGTAGGGGAACAAGAAGAATTATCTCACACATTCATTTTGTGAACTCAACTATGACATAGAAAGTTCAGAGTGAAGCCGTTAAATCAGATCTAGTGGATCACCTAGAAGAAATGGTCTAACTCAGACTGGATTTACAGCTAGTCTGAGTCGAGTCACAAAGTGAAATACTGCAGTCTTAATACAACTGTCTCTAGAATATCAGTTGATGTGAAAATCATTTAATAAACCTTTACATCACTGTTAATTTACAGGTTACATGGTATACGTATATACACTGCTGCTCTGCTAATACCTCTAGGATAGTGTATGAATGAACTGCTTTTATTATAAGAACAGAAAACACACCATCATCCATGTTTACTGTCAGCTCTGCTGTTATGCTGGAAATGGGTTTATCATGGGTAAATGATTTTCATATAGAAACCCTTTTATAACAGAACATCGTCCCATTGGGAGCCTGGTACATTAGGGCATTTAAGGGCTTCTGATATAAATTAATCCTAAATTACTGGATTAGATACGCAACACAGTGGTTCTTTTATTGCTCTTGCATCACAGAACAAAGTGGTTTACCAATGAACACAAAGGGTAATGATCTATAATACTTCACAATGAACATGCTGAATCTTCAGGGTTTGCCTTTTAGCATACAGGCCTTATCGGGTCAGAACAGGTGACGCTGCACGCTTCTAAACTTCCCAACTGAAAACTCAATCCAAAGGTGTGTTTGTAGCTCACAGAGAAGGAGCAGTGATTGATGTTATCTCAGGTCTTCAGTCTGCACAGACCCTAGTCACTCTGACTGGGTGGGACTCTTTATTTCACTGCACTCTGCTGAAAGTTAAAAACCTGACCATTTATAGTTTTTAGTCACGTTTTCTACCCTGGCAGGCAAAGCATGCTAATGTGTTACTGTTCCACCTGTCTGGAGCCAAAATGACTTCAATCACTTTTTCATGGAAGAAACACAAAGATGAGCTGTAAGATTTGGGGAGTCGTGATTCATATTCTCCACCAGAAGATTTATTAACATCCCTGGAAGTGTTTGGTGACATCTGTGTGCCTTGTAGATAATCCGTCACCTTCTGCCACCTCCAGGATGAAAGCTCACTAAGGTAGGAAGAAGCTACAGGCGTTTGGATCTGGATGGTAAATGATGTTGCTGTGAAGAGATGGAGAACAAGAACATGTTCATCGTTAAACCTTTGTGGTAACAAAGCAGGCTGAAATCACGGATCAGTACATTGCGTTATTAAACCAACCTATGAAGTGACTAAAAGTTGTGAGGAAACATTAAAACTAAGGAGAATTCATTCTGATTGCTCATGGTTTCATGATCGCCACACAGAATGTAGCATTAAAGACAGATTTTAACATCACCTCGCTACAGGACTTCCCCTGAGACTGAGACGTGACTGGAGACCTGTGTGTGTGTGTGTGTGTGGTGCGACAGTTTGTGTTTTGGTCAGGTCTCTAATTAACACAAGTCATATGTTAATCATACCACCAGTAGGGCTCAAACCCACAGTCCCCTTCTCTTGAAGTGTTTAAACTCACCTGCTTTGTCTCAACCTGAGCAGACTGTGGTCACATCCAGACTGCAAGTGAGCAGCTGTGAAATCAGATGGTCTACAGTACAAAGGTTGATTGACATAAACATGACTAATTGACCAATCAGGGGGGAAAAGACTGATTGGTCCTCTATCAGAATAGTCATTGTACTACTAGGTAGTCATAAAGCCTGGGACACACAGAAGACGGATGGGTTGCGCCACAGAATCGCCGCGGTCTAGGGGGTTCACAGGACGCGCTATGCAGCCGATTGAAGACTGAACGCTGCTTGGAAAATCACCATATTAAAGCCTTAAATGCCACGCCGCGGCGCTTGAGATAGAACCGGCACCGAACTTTAGCGCCTCCGCACGGACCGGCGTTTGCGTTGCGCTCTCTGTGTAGCCACTCTCAGTAACTATAATGTTTTTGTTTTTTTAAAACGGCGTGCGAGCGACGCATCCGTCTTCTGTGTGTCCCAGGCTTTATACTTGCAGCACATTGTCCCGTTCTGCTCCTTGTGTTCAGTTTTGCCCTGCTTCTTCCCTGTGTTTCTGGTTTTCTTCCTCCTGTCTCCCTGCACTGATCCTCCACAGGTGTGTCTTGTTCCCCTGATTACGTTCCTCATGTATTTCAGCACCCTTGTCTTTTCACTCCCTGTCAGATCCTCTGTTAGTCCTGCCTTGTGTCCCGTGTGTTGTCCTGTTTCTGGTCTCCTTGGTTTAGTTAGCTTTTGGTGTTTTTGCTGCCACACCAACCTACCTTCTTTTGTAATAAAGTATCTTAGTTCAGTCCTTGCCTCATCCTCCTTATTTTTTTATTTTCACCCTCATCGATTCATGACATCTCCTCACTCTGCTGGCTTTACTCTCTCTACTCTCCATGTTTGCATTTCCTGTTGTTTCTGACACTAATTCTCTCTGTTTTAAAATGGATGACTGACCCAGTTCTTCTGTGTTTGTCTCTTTCCTGTCCTCCCTGACCTCAGATGGTTCAGGCAGAAGGCCACCCATCATAATAATAACAAAAATATAATTTATCCTTTATTGTCCCCTTGGGGACAATTATCTGCATTTGACCCATCCCTGAAGAGCAATGGACTACCATTTGTACAGCACCCAGGGAGCAGCACCCAGGGGGCAACTTGATTAAACCGCTCACCTTCTAACCAGTGGACAACCGTCCTTCACTCTTGAGCCATGGCTTCTCCTGAGCCTAGTGCTGGTCCTGGTGGATGTTTCTAACTGTGAAAAAGGGAGTTTTCCTTCCCACTGTCTCCCACTGTACCGCCAAAGTCAATTTGATCCATATAGCACTTTATAACAACCAGGGCTGCACCAAAGTGTTGCTCAGAATTAAATTAAACATTCAGTCAAATCTGCTGGTTCCTGCATACAAAGCAAAGGCCTAATTGGCATTTTAAAGTCTGTTTAATCAAATTTTTGTTGGCGTTTAACCTAATTCACTGCAAAAAGTTGAACTGATCTTGTTAGTTGCTTGTTTGACTTGTTGCTACATACGTAAATAGCCTGAATTGAGAGGGTGAAAGACGGAACATTTCCAACACAGGCTCAGTTCTGATTGCTGCCTCTATGCCAAGGGTCACCAACAGGCGGTCCAGATCTGGACCCAGAACCGGACCAAGCAGCAAATCCTGGACACGGTCCTTGGTCCAGGGGGAGGGGGCGTGTGAGGGGGCGCTTGACCCAAAAGAGGAGCTACCGCAGGTTCGCTGGCCACTCAGCACCCGGCACGCCCCTCCCCCTGAACCGCACTGTTCAGAACTTAGTCCTCAGGAGGAGGCGAAGCCAGGTTCCGAGCGAGTTGCAAACCTGTGACAACCTATCAGTTCGCTACCCCTACGTTGCCATGCTTAAGGAAGAAATTCTGCTGCTTTTATTCAGGCAACCAGCACACAACTTCTGTCAGAAGTCTTTAAATTGGTTGATAAAGTAGTTGGACAGAGCCGGGTGGAGAGGACTGAGCAGCGCAGGTGGAGAGAAGGAGGAGCTCAGAGGTAGATGACTCTTAAGCAATGATGCAGATTACTGGGGAGATATTTATCAGTAAACAAGTTTGTTCTTTCTGGGTAAAAAAAAATGTACCCGAGTGTCAAAACAATGTTGACTGTTTTGCATCTGGACAGCAGTAGAAAAACGCAAACATTTTTTCTAAAACAATTTTATTTTTTAAACCACAAACTAATGGGGACCTTGCGCTCAGAGAATATATGCTTATATTTTTATTTATAAATAAATTTTAGATTTCTAATTGGAGGGATGGATTTCTATACAGATGGAGTAATAGATGATATGTTGGATATAACAGGTTGTGGTGGCTCCGCCTCCGGACCGAGGACCGGGTCGCTGATGCTGATCTGGACTTTTGGCATGTTTAGCTGAATACTCCTGCTGTATGCCTTTGATCCTACTTTAAAACCACACAGGATAATGGCTAAATATTTCACTTTGAGTTGGGAAACAATTTAATTCATGGTAATTCAGTGAAGCTTATTGAGAAACTGGCATCATCACAGGTGAATCTGAGAAGAACATTATAGTTCTTAGTCATGCTGTTTTGTCACATTCTTTGGATTTGAAACATGGTGTAACAGGAGTCACTAATCACATTAGTTAATGCTCTGTAGCTAAAGAGATCAGAGGCTCCATTAATGTCATCACTAACTCTTGTGCTGACCCACAAAATGGCTGCATGGAGGCGTTCAGCTGTGTCAACAGAACCAGGTTTTAAAGAAACAACAACAACAACCCACACTCATTAATAGAAGAGTGGCCAGAACGCTGTGCACAGACACACACCTTGTTATCCTTCACATATCACCTCCGTCTGAAAGCGTCCAAGGCTTATTATCCCTCCTGCGTCCACTTCCTGCCTCCTGCCGCAGGGGATTGTGGGTGTTGTATTGAAATATTGACTTGTGATATCCCCACGAGTCCAGCCTGCACCGACTCCGTGTCACAAGTATTAAATGTCACACACCTGAGCAACACACACACACACACACACACACACACACACACACACACACACACACACACACACCACACACACAGACACACAACATTGTCAGAGATCCTCACCGTTAACCACAGACAGACACACGGACGGAGCAGAAGCACATGCAGGTGCACACATTCAGCATAACAGCCACACACACAAACACACACACACACATACACACACACTCTCTCATTAATGCAAATGATAAACAGTGAGACCAGCCAAAGCCACTTGGGGATCTTTGCTACATTTCAGAATCACTAAACTGTATCCAGCATGTTTGTCTCTTTGTGTGTGTGTGTGTGTGGGTGTGTGTGTGTGTGTGTGTGTGCACTCTTGCTAATAGTAGAGTGTATATGAGCTTGCAAATAAGCAGCAACCTTGCCATGAGCGTATTTCCAAAAGGCCTTAACTGTTCCCTTCTTGACATCAACCCAGGCCCAGACCGAGCCTTATCTGGTAGCTGGGTATTGATTCAGACGACTGGCTGATTGACCACCCACAGATACACACACATTCTCATGCTGAGCAGCAGCATGTCAACAGACTGCAGTAACAAGAACGAACAGCAGACAGCACGGTCTCTGTGAATGAAAGGCAGCTAATTATGAAGGAAATTAAATGGTGCGATTCCATGATGGAATCCAAATAGAGTTCAGCGTAAAGGCACGGGGAGGAAAATGAAAACTGTAAAAGTTTGTGTTAGTAATCTCATCTCCTTCTATCGTACTCCCTCTCCTCCACACTGGGCACTTAATTTCTGCAGAATCATTTCAGGCACTTGAAACTAAATGAAAAGCTCTGAGAGATGGCAGGTTATTATGGGGAAATGAAATGGAAGGATACTTTGATGCACTGTAAGTAGAGTCCAGTTGTGATGAGTGTGGCAGAGATCGACGGACGGTCCCTGTTTGTCATCAGCGAATGTCCCCTTCCTCTAATCCATCCCCATCAGCGTGCACAGAGGGTGAAGGGATGATTTCAGACCTATCAAAAACATCCAGTCTGCGAATTGGCAGCAAATAAAACCAAAGTCAGCATGTAAACCATCCGAGATGAAAATGGCTGCACGAGGTCTGCTGTATTCATCACAGAATGCAAATCTGCTGTTGAAACAAGTGAAACTGATAAGGTAACATGAAACGGGTTTTAGCTGGTCTCTTCAAGCCAGGAAGAGGAAGTATTTCCATAGCGCCTTTCCAGATGTAAATCACAAGGTGCTTCACAATAAACAGAGGAAAATAGAAATATAAGCAGAAGAGACGGCAGACTGTGTAACCAATCTACAGGAGTTCATGTCATAACCAGTTTAAATAGATGGGGTTTGTTCTGCATTTTATCAGAGTCACTGGTCTCAGTCTCAGGGGGACATATAGGTCCAGAGTCTGGGGACCAGAGCAGCAGCTCTGTCTCCTTTAGTCTTTATCCTGGTGCGCTGCACAACCAGTAGGCTCTGATCACTGGACCTCAGGGACCTGCTGAGGGTGGAAGGATGTAAAATCACTGATGTAAGCTGGTGCTGGTCCATGTAAGACCCAAACCAGAACCAGGATCTTGAAATTAACTCTGGAATTTACAGGCAGCCAGTGAAGCTGTTAGAGTAGTGGGTTGATGATGTGGGTGTATCTGAAGGATTTAGTCAGAAGACTAGCATTCTGAACCACCTGTAAGACAGGTGAAGACAAAACTGCAGTCGTCCAGCATGGATAACAATGTCCAGTTCAGAGCATGACACAATGGGACTCAACCTATAATGTTCCTGAGATGATGGATGGAAGAGCAAACCAGAGAACTGACATCAGCATCCAGAGTAAGAGCGAAGTCAAAGGTTACAGGAAGATTTCTAACAGAGGGTTTAGTAAAGAAAATCCCATGATCATCAGCTGTTGCTGTGGCTGTTTGTAGTGTCTGATTCTCCTGGTGTGAGACCATTGTTGTCAACTGGAAAGTAGGTGGAACCATCTCTTCATTTTTGGAGTCTTTTCCTCGGTTGAGGGAGTTTAAAGGGTTATTTTGGTCATTTTGAAGTGGTTGGATTAGTTGTTTATCTATGGACCACATGGCTCTCAGTCATCCAGGTCACGGTAGTCCAAGTAGGTTCCAACAAAGGCAACTGGACTTTAGTTTCGTAAAGACATTTCACCTCTCATCCATGGAGCTTTGTCAGTTCTAGGGCTGGGTACTGTTAAATATTTTTTGATACTACTACTTTAACGATACCTGGTTTTTGATATCAGTACTTTTTTCAGTATTTACGTATATGTATGCTCCTCCGTGAACCGTCACCTTATCGTGGTGGAGGAGTTTGAGTGCCCTAATGATCCTAGGAGCTATGCTGTCTGGGGCACTTGTGCCCCTGGTAGGGTCACCCATGGCAAATTGGTCCTAGGTGAGGGGTGAGACAAAGAGCGGTTCAAAAGACTCTTCATGCAAGTACAATCATCGAGCCAGTGTACCCTGCCCGGAGGGTTACCGGGGTCCCACCCTGGAGCCAGGCCTGGGGTTGGGGCCTGTGAGCGAGCGCCTGGTGGCCGGGCTTTCGCCCATGGGGCCCGGTCGGGCCCAGCCCGAACTGGATACATGGGCTCATCCACCTGTGGGCCCACCACCTGCAGGAGGAACATGAAGGGTCTGGTGCAATGTGGATCGGATGGCAGACCAAGGCGGGAGCTTTGGCGGTCCGATCCCCGGACAGGAAAACTGGCTATTGGGACATGGAACGTTACCTCTCTGGCGGGGAAGGAGCTGGAGCTTGTGGAAGAGGCTGAGCGATACCGGCTAGATATAGTCGGGCTCACCTAGACACATAGCGTTGGCTCTGGAACCCGAGTCCTTGAGAGGGGTTGGACTCTCTTGTATGCTGGAGTTGCTCTGGGTGAGAGGCGGAGGGCTGGGGTGGGCTTTTTGTTAGCCCCAAGACTCTCTGCCTGTATGTTGGGGTTTTCTCCGGGGGACGAAAGGGCAGCTTCCCTGCGCCTTCGGGTTGGGGAACGGGTCCTGACTGTTGTTTGTGCTTATGCTCCAAATAGCAGCTCAGAGTACCCACCCTTTTTGGAGTCCCTGGGACGAGTGCTGGATAGCGCTCCTACTAGTAAGTAAGTAAGTAAGTAAAGTTTATTTATATAGCACCTTTCACAGAAAAATCACAAAGTGCTTCACAGAAAACAGAATTAAACATGATAAAACAAATAAAATCAATTTTACTGGAGACTGTAATTCTACTGGGGACTCCATAGTCCTGCTGGGGGACTTCAACGCTCACGTGGGCAATGACAGCGTGACCTGGAGGGGCGTGATTGGGAGGAACGGCCCGCCCAATCTGAACTCGAGTGGTGTTCTGTTTTTGGACTTCTGTGCAAGTCGCAGTTTGGCCATAACGAACACCATGTTCGAACATAAGGATGCCCACAGGTACACCTGGTACCAGGGCAGCCTAGGTTACAGGTCGATGATTGACTTTATAGTTGTATCATCTGACCTGAGACCGTATGTTTTGGACACTCGAGTAAAGAGAGGAGCGGAGCTGTCAACTGATCACCACCTGGTGGTGAGTTGGATCAGGTGGCAGGGGAAGATGCTACGCAGACCTGGTAGACCCAAACGTATAGTGAGGGTCTGCTGGGAACGCCTGGCATAAGAGCCTGTCAAGATGGTCTTCAACTCCCACCTCCGGCAGAGCTTCGACCACGTCCCGAGAGCAGTGGGGGACATTGAGTCCGAATGGGCCTTGTTCCGCTCTGCGATTGTTGAGGCGGCTGTTGCTAGCTGTGGTCGCAAGGTAGCCGGTGCCAATCGTGGCGGTAACCCCCGTACCCGCTGGTGGACACCAGAGGTTAGGGGAGCCGTCAGGCTGAAGAAGGAGGCCTACAGGGCGTGGCTGGTCTGTGGGTCTCCAGAGGCAGCAGACAGGTACCGGCGGGCCAAGCGGAGTGCAGCAGTGGCAGTTTCCGAGGCAAAATCTCTAGCATGGGAGGAGTTCGGCGAGACCATGGAGAAAGACTATCGATCGGCTCCAAAAAGGTTCTGGAAAACCATCCGACGCCTCAGGGGAGGAAGGCAGCAACTCGCTCNAAAAAAAAAAATCTACATTTAAAAAAAGAACAAACATTTAAATAAAAGTAAAATTATTGGAAAAAAAATGAAACAGAAAGTGTTAAAAGCCAAAAATGTTCTTTGTAAAGTCCCCAATAACACTCAATGATTAAAACTTTAAATTGCCAAGCATTTCAGTGATTGTCCTGTAAAGGGTTAATGACACTACAGCACACACAAATAGAACCCCTTCTCAACTAAACCCTCCAATCAGATTATTGAACACATCTATTGAACTTCCTCTGTGCTCTTCCTCTTCCTCAGTCCTGGCCTCCATCATCCTGCTGGATCTCTGTTTTCTCAGCTTGTCTACATCTTAAGCAGCCTATCCTCTCTCCCTCCATGTAATTGATTCTCTACATCCCCCTGCCACTGTAATATCTACTGGAGGAGGTCTTTGACCTTCTCATGAACCCCTGATAGCAGATAGAGAAAACCTAATCCCTGCAGCAGCTTGGCACCTTCAGCCAGTTCAAGGTACAGGGTCCATCATGTCACGTAATGTTGATAGATTTTAAATTGTGTTGCTTCAAAAAAAATGGAGTGAGAGATAAATGCACAGGATGTACAACAACAAGCTTTAGGTAGGAAACAGGAAGACCTCCTCTGCCTGTCAGATCAGGAGACACTCCTGCAGATTGGTGACAAATCAGTGAATTTTCAGGTTTTTGAAATGACTCTTGCTCAAACCAGTCCTCCTGATGCATTAGAACTCTGCTACCTGCTTAGTTTATGGCGTTCATGCTCCTACAGCAGTACATACAAAGATGGCACAGCCGCTGCCAGATGCCTTTCTGTACGCTCTAAGAGGCTGAGCTTTTTTCTTATGATTTATCTTTTTATGGTCTTGCCTTTTTCTCATTCAGTCTAGTAAATATACATTTCACTTCTATTTTTAATTCTATATAGGTGATACATGTCCCTGCCTGTTGAATGTGACAGATAAATTCTTTGCGTGGATCAATTTGGTTCAGTAGACTGAAACTAATCAAATGGTCTCGTTCTAAACTTTAGAGGTTGTCAAACAGGTAATAAAACAGTCTAATGCTTCAGTTTGACTTTTTAAAGGCAGAATTATTATTGTTGAAAGGAACTAAAGTCTTTAATAAACCTAGATTTAGAACCAAGATAAAGGAACTGAGTATTTCAATAAATGGTGTGAAATTGTGGAACAACTTAAAAATGGAAATGAAGGAATCAAAGTCACTTCATTTAAAATATGTTTTAAGTCAAATATTTTGAGGAATTATGAAATTGTTAATTAAGTTAGCGTCTGTGATTATTTTAGTAAATTTAAACAGGAGCGTAATTATAATGTATCTGTTTAGAAGATGAATGATTTATTCAAATTTTTTTTATTTGTAAATGGGGGCAGATTATATAAGATATGTTCTTCCTTCTGTCCCTTTTCATTCAAATGTGTAGTGTAAATTTATGGATATAATTTTTTGTTTGTTTTGTGTTCTCCTTTTGAATTAAATACATTTAATCAAAAAATAAATTATAATAAATACCCCCACATTTGATACCAGTCTGCAGTAGTGTCTCCTAATCTGGCTAGCCTGAGTAGTGCTCTGGTTAGAGGACTACCTTCTTTTTCTGGAGACTCCACCCAGTCTGAGTGATGTCACCAGTGGGTGTGGTCCTTATAGAAAGATGATAGAACGAACACTATGAAGATAAGAAAAAAAACTTTAAAAGGTACTAAATTAAGTCTGAACTTGAGTGTTGACTCGGGTTATAATTATCAGTGTTGCAGAGGATTGAGGGTGATTTTTCACTGTGTAAACTACAAAATAACATGAAGTATTATCAGTCCACAGTGTGGTCTT
>SSNR01000559.1:94697-105087 GCA_006937965.1 Callopanchax toddi
ATAAGAGACAGCTGTTTACAGTGGGGACGGGGAGCTGCTGACATCAACTGGGGCTATAGTCGGGCGGTGGAAGGAATACTTTGAGGAGCTCCTCAATCCCACCGACATGCATTCCTATGAGGAACCAGAGCTGGGAGACCTGGGGACAGACTGTCCAATCTCTGGGGCAGAAGTCGCTGAGGTAGTCAAAAAACTACGCAGTGGCGGAGCCCCGGGGGTGGATGAGATCCGACCTGGATATCTGAAAGCTATGGATGTTGTAGGACTGTCGTGGTTGACACGTCTCTGCAACATTGCGTGGTCATCGGGGGCAGTCCCTGTTGAGTGGCAGACCGGGGTGGTGGTTCCCATTTTTAAGAAGGGGGACCAGAGGGTGTGTTCCAACTATAGGGGGATCACACTCCTCAGCCTCCCTGGGAAGGTCTACTCCAGGGTACTGGAGAGGAGGGTCCGGTCGATAGTTGAACCTCAGATAGAAGAGGAGCAATGTGGTTTTCGTCCTGGTCGTGGAACTGTGGACCAGCTCTTTACCCTCGCTAGGGTGATGGAGGGGTCATGGGAGTTTGCCCAACCAATACACATGTGGTTTGTGGATTTGGAGAAGGCTTATGACCGTGTCCCCAGGGACACCCTTTGGGGGGCGCTCCAGGAATACAGGGTGGATGGTCTTTTGTTAAGGGCCATTCAGTCCCTGTACCAGAGGAGTGTGAGTCTGGTCCGCATAGCCGGCAGTAAGTCGGACCTGTTCCCAGTGAGGGTTGGACTCCGCCAGGGCTGCCCTTTGTCACCAGTCCTGTTCATAACCTTTATGGACAGGATTTCTAGGTGCAGCCATGGTGTGGAGGGTGTTGAGTTTGGTGACAGGAGAATCTTGTCTCTGCTTTTTACAGATGATGTGGTCCTCCTAGCTTCATCGAGCTCTGACCTTCAGCTCTTGCTGGGGAGGTTCGCAGCCGAGTGTGAAGCGGCTGGGATGAGGATCAGCACCTCCAAGTCTGAGGCCATGGTTCTCGGTCGGAAAAGGGTGGATTGCCAACTCCAGGTCGGGAGAGAGGTCCTGCCTCAAGTGGAGGAGTTCAAGTATCTCGGGGTCATGTTCACGAGTGAGGGAAGGAGGGAGCGGGAGATCGACAGGCGGATTGGGGCAGCGTCTGCAGTGATGCGGACGCTGAACCGGTCTGTTGTGGTGAAGAAGGAGCTGAGCCGGAAAGCAAGGCTCTCGATTTACCGGTCGATCTACCTCCCAATCCTCACCTATGGTCATGAGCTCTGGGTAATGACCGAAAGAATGAGATCGCGGATACAAGCGGCCGAAATGAGTTTTCTCCGCAGGGTGGCCGGGCTCAGCCTTAGGGATAGGGTGAGGAGCTCGGACATTCGGGAGAGACTCGGAGTAGAACCGCTGCTCCTCCATGTAGAGAGGAGCCAGTTGAGATGGTTCGGGCATCTTGTTAGGATGTCCCCTGGACGCCTCCCCAGGGAGGTGTTTCAGGCATGTCCTGCCGGCAGGAGGCCCCCGGGTCGACCCAGGACACGCTGGAGAAAATATATCTCTGGTTTGGCCCTGGAGCGCCTTGGGATCCTGCCGGAGGAGCTGGTAGAAGTGGCTGGGGAGAAGACTGTCTGGAACTCCCTAATTGGGATGCTGCCCCCGCGACCCGGACCCGGATAAGCGGAAGAAGACGAGACGAGACGTATATGTATAATTCTGAGAGAAAATAAAGTATTCAACTTTTTTTAAAAATAAAATAGATATATAAACCATAATTTTGTGGCATATATATGCAGTAACTGTTATTACCGGTATTTATTGCTTACCTCGGGAGCTTTCTGTTATGTCACTGTCTTCCCTTCACACACCTCCTCCTGATGAGGCTGGAAGCTCAGAGTCTCGTTTTTTTTTCCAGTCGGACTGAAGTGAACACGTTGCTGCAGCTCGCAAGTTAATTCCAATGCGATGCGTGGCTTCGACTAATTGCTAGAATTCCTGTTTTTTGCAGCACAAATCTCATTGCATATGTTGCATTTTGCACTGTTCCCGTTTACCTTTCCAAAGTGCAGCCAAACTTGAGAGTTTTTCTGAATTTTTAACCTAAAACTCGCTATGCTAGCTATTTTTCAAGGGAGGGGAGGGGCTCTCATCTCCGCGTCTCACCTGTGTCTCCGCCTGTGCAGCTGCGCAGGTGGAGAAATGAAGCGGCTCATTTACAGGGACATTTTATAGTAAAAGTACCGAAATCGGTACCGTGTTTTTTGGTACCGGTACCTACCGATGGCTTTCAGTCGGTACCTGTGTAGTACCGTGCTTCGGTGCCCAGCCCTATTCAATTCTAACTGGAAAGTGTGGAGTTTCAAGATTATAAACAAAGTGAGCTGTGGTTGATTCCCAGGGGGAGGGAGGAGAGTGATTAACATGTGATTTCAGCTCATTAATAAAAAACAGCTCGCTATGGTTGAAACTAGCCTGCACTCTAAATTGAATTGACAAAGCTTCTTAGACCAGAGGAGAAACATCTTCAAGAAACTGAGATGTCCAGTCCTTCATTTGAACATAGTAGGATTAAGGACCATATCCACCAATGACATCACTCACAGCGAGCTGAGTCTTTAGAAACAGGAAGAGTCCTTTGACCAGAGCAACACTCGTGGCTATAGCCAAATTGAGAGACTGCTGCAGATCAGTGACAAATCATCAACAGCTAATCTTTGGGTATTTAAAAACAAAAAAGTCATATTGATGTATTAGAACACTAATACCTACAATGTCCGAAGCACTACACTACTGTATGTGCCACTGCAGCAACATCATCACTATAAACTAAACAAATGGATGACGGAACTGGTGGGACAGTGATTGCTGCTGGGAGGAGTTGAACTGGATTAACTGATGTAGGCGAAAGCAAAGAATTGGTTAACTGGACAGCTGAGAAGAAACAAAGCAAATTCAAAAAGGACACAAGAGAAAAACACTAACAGAACACAACTTTCTTGAAGAAGCGTTGATGTGCCTGCCACTGTGTGTCCAATACCCAGAGACATTTGTCACAGCAAGTTTAGGCTTTTTTCTCTAATTACTGGCAAGTTGGAATCAGTTGTAGATCAGTCAAACAGGATGAAGGATGGAACAAGAGGAGGAGGAAGGAAGGAACAATTGAAGGGAAAAGAATAAAGCACACAGTCTTCCTTTTATAAGTGACTTTGAGCTTGTTTTCCAGTATAGTTTCTTGAAAATCTTATTAGTTGCAGACTCAAGTTTTCTGGTGTTATTTAGAAAGCATAATAACTTATTTAGACTTGTCATGTCTTCACTAAAAGTAGAGAACCAATATGTCTAGTCACAGCATCCATCAACAACAGCAGAGCAAAGGCATTCATAGCCCTCTCTGCCTCTGATTGGCTAGTACTTTTGTTGGTTGGATTGGTTGGTCCCATTAGTCATCCCTTGGACAAACATATTGTTATCCCCCTGTAAGCACAGGTAAATATGTTAAAAGACTTACCATGTTAAGTCCAGTATGAGTGTGTATTGTTGTTATCTATATATCACTTTGTTTACATTTTTGAGGCCAACATCTTGTTTTTAGCATAAAGTGCTAAATTACTTCTACGTATAAACCTGGCCTTTCTATCCTTCATTGTTTGGATGCAGGTTGCTTCCTTTGGGCTGGATTTTTTAGACCGGGTTGCTTGTTTCTCCCATAAGATCTGGCAACACTGATAAAGAGATAAAAGGGAGCAGGAGGAGGAGAAAGCATGAGGTACATGAGAAAGGAGGAGTATAAATTAAGTAGAAAGAGAAAGGGGGAGAAGGAGATCAATAGCTGAACCCAGGTCAGTAGTTGAAGAGAGATAGAAGAGGCATTTTTGTTTCATATTTTTATCTCCTGTTCAAATAAATATATAGTTCCTAATACCTAAACTGATTCATTTTTCTGCTCTCAAGTGATCTGAAGAGAGGCCTTTTGATGTTATAAACAGAATATCTTAAACGGTCAGATCACAAATAAATATTGTTAGCTTTGATATTAACTGCAAAAGCATCTGTCAAATGCATAAACACAAACATACCTACAGTATAAAGCTCTTCAGCTGTGTTAAAATTGAGGATGGCGCCTTTTGATGTGCCATTTATAGACTTGTGTTGTGTGTCCGACACATTTTAGGTTGTTTGTGTTGCAAATGTAAAACGAATAGATTTACAGTACTACTTGGACTGATTGAGGTGTAAATTTGACCTGAGAGCTTCGGAGCTAAGTGGGGGCTACATGTGTTGGTCCCATGTTGACAATGTCTCTGTTTCCCAGTGGGAAGTGCTTAGAATAAAGACTTCAACACATGAAGAGTTCCTTAAGCAGCTTACAAATGATTATGGCACTATGTGGATGTCACAATTTACCTGAGCAGTGTCCAGCAGGAAGATTCAGACCTCCATATATAGGTGTGTGTGTGTGTGTGTGTGTGTGTGTGTGTGTGTGCGTGCGCGCATCATCAGACCGTGCTGTTTAATAACAGCGAACCGCTGTAGCTGTCAGGCTGCGAGCAGCCATTTCTTGCTCTGTCACCGTTGACAACTGGGGCCTCATTTATAAAACTTGTTCATGCAAAAAACGGGTTGCATAAGTCACTATCTTCACAAACTTTGGGATTTCTATAAAAAGGCGTGACATAAAAATGTGCGTAACATTATGCAAGCTTTGAACCTTGTGTAAGCACATTTTGGAGACGGGAAACCTGGCAGAGCAGCTGATGAGATGGTAGCATGGTGAATTTAAGACACGTTTTCAGACTTGTAGACCCTCACGCACGCACACAACGCGCACACACACACACACACACACACACACAAGACAAAAACTCTCCACCCGCATCTCTAAACAGAATAAAAACGAGATTTTGAATGAAAATGTGTTTCATTAAAGAGTTAAATCACAGTCTGTTTATGTCTTCAAATTCTATAGCTGCACTTACTGGTGCATTATTGTGATCAGCTGTGTCGTTATTGTAATTTCTGAGACGTATGAATACTGCAGTCAGTCACTCTCTCTGCCTAATGGATCTGCTGTGCTCCAGACTCTGGATGGTCAGAGTTCTTGCTCGGTGGTAGATCAGCTGAACCATCAGAACCACGCGATCCTCTGCAGCTTAAACACGCTCAGACCGCGACCCTCAGTGGAGGATGAAAAGGTCAAGGAACAATTACAAAATAATTTAAAAGGAAAGAAATAATGCTGCTAGAAATGTAATTTTTAAAATTTTTACAGTAAGTGAGGGGTAAAAATACATAGATTATGACCGGAAGTCTAGCACAACCTCTGATTGACATGACTTCAATTCATTATGTTGTGTTTTGCTTTGGTACTGAAATTGGTACCAAGAATTGTGGATTTTCACTGGTATTGGTACCAAATACTGAAATTTTGGTGACAACACTAATATAAAGAGAAGAGACCAGCGATACATTTTGTATTTAAAAATACTAACGAAAAGGAAAAACACATTTACTTTTCTGAGTAAGTTTAGGCCAGCAGAGAAGGCCTTGCTGGTCCTGATGGCCCACCACTGCTAGTCACTAGCCTCTCCAATGTGAGTAGTCTCCTCCTCATTTAGCCTACCAGGGACAACTGCTCAGTTACCAGTGCTGGCCTATCATTTGTTAGATCAGTAGCTGCCTTTAGAATGGGTATAGCTGCTACAAGGACGTAGCCACAGCAGGGGGCGCAACAGTCCTAATTTTGGCCCTGGGACCGCGTCATAGAACACCACTTCAACATTGCTTTGATTCTGCCAATTCAGTTGTTGGTGAATTTTTTAGTTACTCCAATCATTTAATTTTATCAGCAGTTTCTCTGGGAAGTCAAATGTGTTTGAATGATTGCATTTTTCGTTATGACTCATGAATACTTTATAAAATGTTGTAAAACCTTGTTTAACTACGGGAGTAACAACAGCATTATTTGATGAATGATGTAATGCTTTAGCTAAGTGGTTACCAAACTTTGTATTCTGGCACCTCGTGATTTTACAAATTTTTCCCCGTGAACCCCCTCCCAACACACATTCACACACATCTTATTTTTGAACTCCATTACAGTTTTATTTCACAACTCAAACCTGCATTAAACTACAGGTTGCATTAAAAATAAACTTCATCCTTTAAAAAAACTACAAACTAGACACTTTCACAGCTCAATTTAAACTTCAAAAAATGCCCCTGTGCAAAATGTATTTTAAAACCTGAAAAGCTCCCAGAGAAAATGAAAATAAAATATGTAAAGGTTTATTTTTAAAAAAATCTCTCATCTTCTCAATGACTGGTGTGAGCCTGCTTGTTGCTGCAGATCTTCTAGTGTTAGCCCTGTCAAAAACCTGTCCAAGCAGTGTCCTAGCATTCAACTTACAAAAAAACATAAAATCATCCTGCAACCCCCCCCTGCAGTTACACTGCACCCCCCTAGGGGGCGTACCCCCTAGTTTGGGAACCACTGCTTTAGCAGATATCCCGGGAATCAAACTGTTAAGATTGCATATGACACTGCTGCTTTAGTTTGATCTCCAACGACGTTGAGTCTGTGTGTGAGTGGAGTAAAGGAGCTTGCTGATTGGCTTTCAAGTAACAACCTGAGTATTAGTGTGCTATAGACAGAGGGATAGTGGTGGATTTCCTCCTCTCCTCGATTCATCAGTGTAGCAGATGCTGTGGAGCTGGTGAAAACAGCTAAATACTGGGCCTGCACATGATCTCTGACCTTACATGTGCCACTAACACAGTCAGTGTCATTAAAAAGGCTGATGAATGGCTCTTTTTTATGAGGAGGCTAAAAATTGATAGTGTCAGATCTGCTGTTCTTTTTACTCGTGTGTTTACTCCATATGGTCTGGGAACTGATCTGAGGCTGACAGGAAGTTGCTGCAGAGGCTAGATCTGCTGAAAAGCAGCCTCCCTTCTCTAGAGAACCATTACACCAGCAAAACCTGATCCAGAGCAAACGGCCACCCATCCAGCCTATGAGCGATTCACCCTCCTTCCTTCAGGCAGAATACCGAAGCTGAGAAAGAGCTTCCTGTCTGAGGCTGTGAGGCTCATGAACTCTGACCCCTGAGCTGTCTCTGGACTTTAGTCACTACATTTTTTTTAGGCTTTAACTAATAACTTTGTGTTGTTTGTTTATTTCCTGGCCTGAGTAACAATTGTATTCTCTCTCTTGTGTCACTAACACACTGATGATAATTAGTGAATCTAAATTTCTGAGGTTTTTACTGAAACGTTCCCACTAATCACCATCGTTACTGCTCCGTAGGGGGCTGTGGATCATTTGCCTCACCAAAATAATGAACATGTGTAAAAATTATGTCTTGATTTGGGCCTTTTTAGCGCTTTTTTAGCAGTGTATGATGCTTTATATAGGTCACATTTTTGCTGAAATTTCCAATGTTGTGAAAAGCATTGATGCTGTGTGTGACAAAATTCAGACGTTAGGTTTGGAATAAGAAGAAAACATTCTTTCTGCTGCAATGAATAAAAAAAGAAAGCAAAGAAACAGTAAACCAAAAAAATCCTCCTGGCCTGCTCTGGGAACTGAATGGTGAAATGAATAAACATAGTAAATGAAGATGCAGTTACAGAACTTTTAGGGAAAATTCAAACTTGATAAAATAACATATCTAGACTATTTAATTTAAAATCAAATCAAATAGTTCAGCCCTCTCCATTTAAACCCCAAAACTTCACTTTCACACTGTATCTGTTACTGTCCATGTGTTAACTTTATCATTTTACATTAAAAAAACTATATGGGAAAATAATAATGTTGATTACACCGTTCAGCTTTTTTAGTAACTGTCAGGTGTTTTAATTTGTCATTTTTGTGGCGCAAAAGGCTGCTTTGATGATGTACAGATGACGATAATAATAATGCATCAGTTTTATATAGCGCTTTTCTAGGTCACTCAAAGACACTTTGCAGAGTTGCATTATTCATTCACACAGTCATTCTCACCGGTGGTGGTGAACTACGACAGACGTCTGTAGTCACAGCTGCCCTGGGGCAGACTGACAGAAGCGAGGCTGCCATTCTGCGCCATCGGCCCTTCTGACCACCACCAACATTCACACACAGTCACACTCACATTCACACAGGCAAGGTGGGTGAAGTGTCTTGCCCAAGGACACAACGACAATCTAACCCAGCCGGAGCTGGGGATTGAACCGGTGACCCTCTGGTTACCAGACCGGCCACTCTCCCAACTGAGCTAGTGCCGCCCCAAAATGATGTCAGAGGAAAACGAATGGACGCTGTCTTAAACTATTGCATTACTTTATAACGGGCTGTATGGTTGCATAGCACTGTTGCCTCGCAGCAAGAAGGTTTGCTTCGGCAGCTCGGTGGCGTCTCTGTGTGAAGTTTGCATGTTCTCTCTGTGGATGCGTGGGTTCTCTTTGGGTGCTCTGGCTTATTTCCACAGACCAAAAACATGACGATTAGGCTAACTGGTGACTGAAAATTGTCTCAAGCTGTGAGTGGGTGTGACTGGTTGTTTGTCTTTGTGTGGCCCTGCGATGGACTGGTGTCCTGTCCACGGTGTTCCCCACCTCTCGCCCCTTGACTGCAGTTAGGCACCAGCTCCCTGCCAGCCCTCTGTGGAGGATAAAGCAGCTTCAGATGATGGATGGATTACTTTAGCACACACTGGGATATGTAACAGTAAATTGTGGTAAATGTTTTGTGTGTTGAGGTTGTTCAAACTCCAGTTTGTCTGGACATTTGGTAAATTGGTTTCCTTCAGGTTTGATCTGTTAGACTGTGCGACCCTTTATCATGAAACTTCTTCTCAGGAAGTGTTTTAGTTGTCTGGGCGCCACTCTCAAATTTCTTTCCTGGAATTGTTCAAGTTTCCTTAATAATAAAACATCCCAAAATCATCAGTAAATAATCTGATTGGTCAGTTTATGGTCCAATGGGCCTTATAGCCCCCGTGGGTCAAGTCATTTAGACCAATCAGCAGCCAGATGAGCAGGTAAGATGAGTGACCGAAACCAGATAAATAACGGTACTGAACAATGGGGTTTTTGGTTTTTACCCAAAATGATAGGCCCCTCAGTATCGTAGGCCCCTGGGCTGATGCAAGGCAGCCTTGCTGCATTAATATGGGCTTGGTTATTTTCAGTGTGAGGAATCTCATTTGGCGCGTGTGAAGACAGAAGCATGTGTGTCTCACACTCAATGGATGAGGCTTGAGAACTCTTCAAACATAAGAACACACACTATGGCCAGATTTGGTGATACTTTAGATACATTAAGAGAAGACATTTTTCTTTCTAAACAGTATTTCTTCACTCACCACTAA
Organism: Callopanchax toddi; assembly: GCA_006937965.1. NCBI lineage: Eukaryota > Metazoa > Chordata > Actinopteri > Cyprinodontiformes > Nothobranchiidae > Callopanchax > Callopanchax toddi. The sequence goes on from SSNR01000559.1 coordinate 104,043, forward strand.
CCACGTTTTATGAACAGGCCTGAGGTTTTTTTTCCTCGACTGAACTAAAAATCACTTCAACAATAAAAACATCAATTGTCCATAAAACACAAAGAGCCAAGGTTATTAGGTTTTTATTGACATCATGTCCTTCTTTCTGTGTGACAGCTCAAATAAATCCAACCTCACATCTTTTTCAAGATGGTGTTATAAATAGCACACCATTCCTGGCACGGAGGTGGAAAGATTTTTTTTTAGTTTCACGATGAGGCAAGGAAGCTTCATTAATTTCTTCTTCTCCTGCCTGACCTTTTGAGAGTCCACTGTTGGAGGCTGGAAGGATGGATCAAAGGATGGTGTGAAGATTAAAGAAATAAAAACCAAACAGGAAAGTATTTTCTGTCTAAGAAGTCCAACTAATAATGTAAATTAGTCAGCTGGAGTTTACCTGACAGCAGCTTTCTGCATCCACAAGGTGTCTCACCGATAACAGGAGGCATATGGCAAAAAAAGAATGAAGGTCTACTTTAAGGAAAGGAAAGGCAAAGAAGAGTGATATTACAAAAATGATTGAATTTGGTCTTGAGGTTGTTTTTTTAAGCCTTTTAAAAAATTTAATTCTGACTAAACAAAGAAATAGACATATATTAATATATACAGACTGCATTAGCAGACAGGTCGTGGTGAAGAGCCAGAACACGAGGCTCTGAATTTACCCATCGATCTACGTTCCAATCTTCACCTCTGGTCATGAGCTTATAATGACTGAACGAACACGACTGTGAATACAAACAGCCAAAATAAGTTTCCTCCACGGGGTGTCTGGGATCAGCCTCAGAGATAGTGATGGATTAATGGATGCTCCTCCATGTTGAGAGGAGCCAGTTGAGGTGTTGTGGGCATCAGGTGAGGATGGCGTCCTCGGCAGGTGTTTTAGACATTAAAAAACCCTGGATTGTTTACATTGTCATGTGTCAGGTATGATAAAGATATAATTTTCTAAATGATAAAAAAGAATGCTTGATCATTGTAAAAATGATTTGCTATATAGGATCAATTATTCAGT
>SSNR01000559.1:105357-151733 GCA_006937965.1 Callopanchax toddi
TGAAAACATCAATTGTCCATAAAACACAAAGAGCCAAGGTTATTAGGTTTTTATTGACATCATGTCCTTCTTTCTGTGTGACAGCTCAAATAAATCCAACCTCACATCTTTTTCAAGATGGTGTTATAAATAGCACACCATTCCTGGCACGGAGGTGGAAAGATTTTTTTTTTTAGTTTCACGATGAGGCAAGGAAGCTTCATTAATTTCTTCTTCTCCTGCCTGACCTTTTGAGAGTCCACTGTTGGAGGCTGGAAGGATGGATCAAAGGATGGTGTGAAGATTAAAGAAATAAAAACCAAACAGGAAAGTATTTTCTGTCTAAGAAGTCCAACTAATAATGTAAATTAGTCAGCTGGAGTTTACCTGACAGCAGCTTTCTGCATCCACAAGGTGTCTCACCGATAACAGGAGGCATATGGCAAAAAAAGAATGAAGGTCTACTTTAAGGAAAGGAAAGGCAAAGAAGAGTGATATTACAAAAATGATTACATCGATCTACGTTCCAATCTTCACCTCTGGTCATGAGCTTATAATGACTGAACGAACACGACTGTGAATACAAACAGCCAAAATAAGTTTCCTCCACGGGGTGTCTGGGATCAGCCTCAGAGATAGTGATGGATTAATGGATGCTCCTCCATGTTGAGAGGAGCCAGTTGAGGTGTTGTGGGCATCAGGTGAGGATGGCGTCCTCGGCAGGTGTTTTAGACATTGAAAAACCCTGGATTGTTTACATTGTCATGTGTCAGGTATGATAAAGATATAATTTTCTAAATGATAAAAAAGAATGCTTGATCATTGTAAAAATGATTTGCTATATAGGATCAATTATTCAATTAGGGTAGGAGTGACTGTGTATCCAGATCTCTGGATGTTGCCTGTTTAGAATCCACAGAACTGGATAATCAGCTGGGCGAATGCCCCTGGGCCCGAGATTCTGCAAGGCTCCAGTGTCATTTAGCTCACTTGCTAGTGAGTAGTTTAGGATAATTTGATGAATTACACAGGGGAATGTGCACCAGAAATGATAAGGGGCTTAAAGCAGGTCCTGCATTCGGTCTAATCCCAAAGCCTGAGGGACTTCTAACAAACTCTTTTTAACCTTCATTTTTCTTTCTGTAGATAACCAGCTTACATAGCAAAAATTCCCAAGAATATATGTCTACACATGTTCAATCGTTTCACAAAAAGCAAACCTGTGGGCAGAGCGCTGGAGGAAAGTAATGACACTGCTACATGACGTCTGCTCTCTGCCCGGCCGGTACCTGATGGTCCTGAGTCACTGAGGGTAACGGCTTCAATCATGTTCAAAGCACCGGAGTACGGTTCATTTCAATCAAGACAAACTGAAAAAGGTCTATCAGGGTCAAATCAGACGTTTTGGTTCCTGTTCATAAAATACATCCTAAATATCTGCAGTGAATTAGCTGTGATCCAACATTAAGCTTCTTCAGTACAGGACATTAATTCTACATGACTGAACAAGGTGAACTCTCCTAAAGGATATTAGAATGACTATCAGTCATTTATCTACAGTAGGACCATTAAGTGAGTGGAGTTTCTATAAACAGGAAGTAGTCATCTGACTGCAGCAATGCTCATGACTAATCAAAGTGGGAATGACGGCTACAGGTCGGTCACAAATTAGAGGCTAACTTTTGAGTATGTGAAACAAATTCTGCTAAATAAAAAAGAGTAGGCCTACTGGTGCTTTTGGATGCTACATTACCTGTTTGAAGACATTTACAATTTGTGATTAGGGTAAGACAGTGTTTTAATGCACTGGTAGGACTTTTTAAATCAAACCTTGTTTTAAATATGACAATTTTCTGCTAATTTGTCAACATTCACCAGCAGCGTCTACACTGTAAAAAGTATTAGGGTGGTTCTACTTATAAATATAAGTTAAGTTGCTGCCTTAAAAATATAAGTGAACTCAACTTTTAAAAAAGCTTTGTTCCCATTTAGTAATATAGGTTATAAAATGTACTCATTTGACATTAATTAACTGTTTGAACTTGATACTATAAGTTGAAAGAACTAACAATTGAATGTTTTTCTTTCCCAAAAAATTGATTAGTCTTGTCAAGATAACTTACAATTATATGTTATTTGGACTCACATAATCAAGTTAAACAAGTGGTCTAATTAAAGAATACAAGTTGTTTTAACTTAATACTCTGAGTTAAAACAACTTTTATAGTTACATTAACGATTCAATAAAACTTGCCTCTCTTTGTCAAATGAACATGTAAATATATATTATTTCAACTTATTTTTTAAAGTAAAAAAAACTAAGTATGTATATACCAATTGCTTTTTTTAAGTTAAGTTAACTAATTATTTTAAGGCAGCAATTGAACTTATAATGGTAATTTATATAAACTTACATTTTTGTATATTGTTCCCTGTCTCTACTAACAATTGCAAGTTAACCAGTGTTCTAAAATGACTCCACAAAATACATGGGGATGGGTACCTATTACGCCAACACTCGCTTCTTTTGCCGACTTTGCTCGTTGACTGTCTCTGTATTCTTTGTTGTGGTTTTTGCGCAGGTGAAAAAATAAATTTGTGGTGTTGGAGTCCGTCGCTGAGACCGGGAGCTGGCAACTGTTGTCTGGTCCACATCCATTTAAACCACATCCATGAGACAGAAGTTTTCCCTCTTTTAGGTACAAGCACCTCGTTATTTAGCTGGTTATCCTGTTGACCCTGCTCTAAAACGCATCCACTACTGTCTTCCTCCATGTTTGTTTATGTTTTGCAGCGTGCATGCTGTAAAGTGTATTTTGATGTAAATTGCTGCCGTAAAACTCCTAACCGTGGCGTAAACGATAGAGCTTTAGGAGGCAGGAAGGAGGTGTGTCACAGTCAGACAGATGAAGATCAGCACAGTTTATAAGGTTCTCTCTCCTTTACTATAGACAGAATTGATAAAGCTACTCGGATGAGCAGCGAAACATCTTCAAAGAACCAAAATAAGTCCATTTGCCTTAAAACCCCTTTTTTGGATTATCATGACCTGGATGACTGAGGACCTTCACCAGCATTATTGAAGAATAGTCAAATACTGAAACAAGGCACTGTCTTATATCCTGTAGTAATGTAAAGAAGTATTTATAGTAAAGTTTTTAGTAAAAGTTAAAAAAAAAAAAATCTACATTTAAAAAAAGAACAAACATTTAAATAAAAGTAAAATTATTGGAAAAAAAATGAAACAGAAAGTGTTAAAAGCCAAAAATGTTCTTTGTAAAGTCCCCAATAACACTCAATGATTAAAACTTTAAATTGCCAAGCATTTCAGTGATTGTCCTGTAAAGGGTTAATGACACTACAGCACACACAAATAGAACCCCTTCTCAACTAAACCCTCCAATCAGATTATTGAACACATCTATTGAACTTCCTCTGTGCTCTTCCTCTTCCTCAGTCCTGGCCTCCATCATCCTGCTGGATCTCTGTTTTCTCAGCTTGTCTACATCTTAAGCAGCCTATCCTCTCTCCCTCCATGTAATTGATTCTCTACATCCCCCTGCCACTGTAATATCTACTGGAGGAGGTCTTTGACCTTCTCATGAACCCCTGATAGCAGATAGAGAAAACCTAATCCCTGCAGCAGCTTGGCACCTTCAGCCAGTTCAAGGTACAGGGTCCATCATGTCACGTAATGTTGATAGATTTTAAATTGTGTTGCTTCAAAAAAAATGGAGTGAGAGATAAATGCACAGGATGTACAACAACAAGCTTTAGGTAGGAAACAGGAAGACCTCCTCTGCCTGTCAGATCAGGAGACACTCCTGCAGATTGGTGACAAATCAGTGAATTTTCAGGTTTTTGAAATGACTCTTGCTCAAACCAGTCCTCCTGATGCATTAGAACTCTGCTACCTGCTTAGTTTATGGCGTTCATGCTCCTACAGCAGTACATACAAAGATGGCACAGCCGCTGCCAGATGCCTTTCTGTACGCTCTAAGAGGCTGAGCTTTTTTCTTATGATTTATCTTTTTATGGTCTTGCCTTTTTCTCATTCAGTCTAGTAAATATACATTTCACTTCTATTTTTAATTCTATATAGGTGATACATGTCCCTGCCTGTTGAATGTGATAGATAAATTCTTTGCGTGGATCAATTTGGTTCAGTAGACTGAAACTAATCAAATGGTCTCGTTCTAAACTTTAGAGGTTGTCAAACAGGTAATAAAACAGTCTAATGCTTCAGTTTGACTTTTTAAAGGCAGAATTATTATTGTTGAAAGGAACTAAAGTCTTTAATAAACCTAGATTTAGAACCAAGATAAAGGAACTGAGTATTTCAATAAATGGTGTGAAATTGTGGAACAACTTAAAAATGGAAATGAAGGAATCAAAGTCACTTCATTTAAAATATGTTTTAAGTCAAATATTTTTGAGGAATTATGAAATTGTTAATTAAGTTAGCGTCTGTGATTATTTTAGTAAATTTAAACAGGAGCGTAATTATAATGTATCTGTTTAGAAGATGAATGATTTATTCAAATTTTTTTTTATTTGTAAATGGGGGCAGATTATATAAGATGTGTTCTTCCTTCTGTCCCTTTTCATTCAAATGTGTAGTGTAAATTTATGGATATAATTTTTTGTTTGTTTTGTGTTCTCCTTTTGAATTAAATACATTTAATCAAAAAATAAATTATAATAAATACCCCCACATTTGATACCAGTCTGCAGTAGTGTCTCCTAATCTGGCTAGCCTGAGTAGTGCTTTGGTTAGAGGACTACCTTCTTTTTCTGGAGACTCCACCCAGTCTGAGTGATGTCACCAGTGGGTGTGGTCCTTATAGAAAGATGATAGAACGACAAACGTCCCTTTAAAACCCAGCCCTCTCCAGGCGAATAAACAGTACGTTTTTCTTGTTAAATAATAAAAATAGACCTTTATGTTTTCAGCTGTTCACTTCTGCTGAGTCATGAAGTTCTCATCTAGCTGCTATGTTCTGATATTCAATTGTAATTGTAATGAATTATTTGATTGTAATGAACTGCATTTACATGGAACTGTTGACCACTCAGTGCTTTATACTGAAACTCACACACTCACAGCCTTGATTAGAAGACTGTGGGACTATATATGGAGTCAGTGTTTTGACCAGGGAGTTTTTGGAAATGCTGCTACTAGGTCTAGGTATTCATCTGTACATGGTCATAATGCATTGCCTCCCTATAACAGCACATTAAATCCACTCAGAAGCAAGAAAATGATCAAGAATGTGTTTTGTTGTTCCCCATATTCAGGAATCAACTCAAAATGTTGATAAAGATCAAATTTTATTCCCAGAAAAAAGTCAAACTGCTCATAAGAAAAAAAACTTTAAAAGGTACTAAATTAAGTCTGAACTTGACTGTTGACTCGGGTTATAATTATCAGTGTTGCAGAGGATTGAGGGTGATTTTTCACAGTGTAAACTACAAAATAACATGAAGTATTATCAGTCCACAGTGTGGTCTTTACTCCCACAGCAGCATCTGCTGCAAGACTTGCACACACACACACACACACACACACACACACACACACACACACACACACACACACACACACACACACACACACACGCGTGTGAAGCTTCTAATAACTGTACCATTATTGATCTCTGGTAAATTTCCTACAGCAACCTAAACCTCTGTGGATTTTGAGGAGTTAATAATGGATTGTGTTCAGCTCTAGAAGAAAGTGACAGTGTTTGAACTGAAATAACTTTATTATCAAGACCTGTGTTGATGTGTAAAGTCACTGTGGTTCATTCACACAAGGCATTATGGGTATTCTAGATCATTGAGTGTGCTGGTTTACTTTTTATTCTCTTTTATTTGCAGCCTAACAAATGTATTCACTTTAGCCCAATCAGAAGGACCAACTGCAGTTGGTTACACTTAGACTATTAAAATGTCCCTTTTCCATTTTTTGTGTCCAGGGATCGGACCGCCAGAACTCCCGCCTTAGGCTGCCACCCAATCCACATTGCACCTGACCCTTCATGTTCCTCCTGCAGGTGGTGGGTCTACAGGTGGATGAGCCCATGTATCCGGTTTGGGCTGGGCCCGGCCGGCCCCCATGGGCAAAAGCCCAACCACTCGGTCACAGGCCCCAACCCCAGGCCTGGCTCCAGGGTGGGGCCCTGGTGACCCTCCGGGCCGGGCACACTGACTCTTTTATTTAACCTCCAGGAAGAGTCTTCTGAACCTGCTGGGGGAGGTGGCTGAGGAGAGGACGGTCTGGGACTCCCTAGTTCAGATGCTGCCCCTGCAAACTGGACCCAGATAGGCGGAAGAAGACCAAACAAAATAAAATGTCCCTTTTTGGCACATAAATACATTAAATTACATAACATTTTTACTTTATTAATTACTTAGTACCGTACTGTCCAGAATATAGGAAGACCCCCTTTTTCAAGACTGGTCTTCAGAAAAAAGACTAAATTCACTTTTTAAAGAAACTTTTTAAATTGAAATTTTGAGAAAATCATTTAAATAATACCTTAATTGCAGACTGCTTTAATATTTGCTTATTAATCAGGAGTTAAAGTTCTCCGTGTCAACATATTTCAGTCAATTGGGAATAAAAGAAAAAAGTTCTGGCAAATCTCCTTCCCTCTGTGCTGTCTCTGGGCTCAGCTCCCTCCCTCTTTCCTCTACCTTTCTCTCTCACTCTGAGACTGTGAGTGTGTGTGTGTGTGTGTGTGTGTGTGTGTGTGTGTGTGTGTGTGTGTGTGTGTGTGTGTGTTTGTGTGCATATGTGTTTGTGTGTGTCGGGCAAATAAAGATACGTGAGACAGACGAGGTTCTGAGGAAGAATACGTGTGTGAATTGAGCGACGCCCTCACCTGTACAGAGTCCGCTCACGCTGAAAGCACCTGCAGCGGGTCCAGTAGTCCCAGTCTGATCATCAAGGAGTAGGTCAGAGAGGAGGTGTCGGCTCCGTATGTATAGGCTACGAGAAACCCAGAGCCTACTCTGAAAAGAAAAACCAGTACCGAACCGAGCCGAACCCACACTAGTCTGAAAACACCAGAAGTGGACCTGGCTGCTGCTGGACTTCACCATCGGGGATTTTACTCCTCAGTGGGCCTGTAACTTTGAGCTGACCACCAGGACCGCTCGCGGTCTGAGCTGCTTCCTGCTGCTTTGACCAAAAAGCATGTGCCCTCTGCTGGTGGGGTTGTGTATTTACTAGGCTGTGATTTTAAGACGACCCCCCTTTTCACATTATTTTCAATGAAAGCACCTTGTCTTATATTCGGGTCAATACGGTATTTCAACTTTCTCAACATATTGACTTTTTCTGGACGTTTTTTTGATTTATTTAATAATCAACTTTAATCTCCACATTTTGACTTCATTCTAAAAATAATTAGACTTTTCCCCCATCAGGTCAATGCTGATCTCAACATTTTGACCTTCATGCTGAGACTGTAAAGTGTTCCTGCTCAATGTGTGTGTGTGTGTCCTCTGCATGGCCCTGATACTCCACTCTAACAATCCACAGGACTCCCTCTTACACCCAGTACCAAAATTCCGTTTAGGATCAAAGTGCGATCACTTCTCTGGACTGAAAACGGATACATCCCGGTTCAGCGTCTCAGATATCCGATCCTGTATCCTGATAGGGGAAAGTACAAGAACCTTGATCAGGGTAGAGCTGTGTTAGAGCTAGAATGACTCAGAACCACATGGAACTCCTGCTGGAACTTTTTAATCTGAAGGGAAAAGGAAAAGGGGGACAAACTGTAGCTAAAAATATTGTTTTATCCATTGTATTTCAGCAATTTGTGCTTTTTAGCTAATTCTCTGGTCAAGAACAAATTAAAACACGTCATTTAATTAATATAAAGTCTAGTTAGACTTGTTTTATGTTGTCTGTTAGAATTCAATCAGCTAACAGGCAAACTGTGACCTGAGACAGCAGAGGAAAAGAATCTGCCTGACTGCTCGGAGCACCTCTGACATTTAAAACCTTTACACAGACAAGCTAATCCTTCCTTATCGCTCTGCCTCACTCAGTGTCATATATACAACATCAGCGCCTGATGATAGCAGGAACAAAGAGCAGCGCTGCCAAACACAACTCTGTAATACCCGGCTGACATCTTGTAGGTGAGCGTTATGCTTTGTGCTGCAGCGCGGCTCGATGCCAGACTACAGACTTTTCACCAAGATGGTGATTTTTAATAAAACATCTTCTGCAGATTGTCTATGGGGGGAACAACTATAAAAGGAGTCTGTCTCTTTTAACAGCAAAGAAAACAGTTTGAGTTCCAGAGGAGTTTAAGGAGGTTTGTCTGAGCACTCAGAGCCAATTCCATATTAGACCTTTTTCACAAGTAGCAGAAAGTCCTGGGTAACGTCATCGAGAAGTAGTGTTTTGTTTTGTTTGTTTAGAGAGAACATTCTATAACTTTTTGGAGCAAGAGTTGTTTTAAATATCCCGAAATGTGTCATAATTTATCACCAAACTGACCAGCCATGAGTATTGACCCTGTCAGACATGGGCGTCGCAACCATTATTTTAGAAGGGGTTGTGTCCCCCACCACTTTGTAAAATCATGCGTTTGGACCCCCCCCCCCCCCCCCACCACTACCACCACATTTACCGAGTCCACCTTGTGCTCTATCGGTTGTTCTCAAAGAAATCCATTCCCCTTGATTTATTAGAAATTACTCAGATCGCTGAAGTCCAGTCCATGTTTTCCTGGTTATGCTGCTCCGCTGCATAAGCGGTCAAAGTGATTGACAGGTTATCAATAAAGTTAAAAGAATACCAAAGTAAACCATTGGTTCAGGCTGGTCGAAGCTGTAAGAGGTAAGGTCAGAGCCTTTGCTTTCCCCCACTAAGTTGTTTTCCGTGTGTCTACTCCCTCCACAATAAGGAAATGTCTCTTAAAGAAGCTCAAAGTAAGTCAAAACATCCCCACAGGACAGGACAGGTTTTTGTAAAGGTTTAGTGCACTAGCTAGTCCAAGATATCCATCAGGTAGGCTCTGTGGCAAGCCATTCTAACATTTATTAGGCAGACTGGATTCCTAATCAAATCTATTGTTCTTAGTAAAATTAACGTTTATACACAATATCTAAAACTGAATTCTTACTAAGAGAAACATTCACTTGAAATACCTGTAATTCAACTGTTACCAGTAAAATGTCTAAAATGGATCAAATGAAAACATTATTGCAGCTTTCAGAAATTTTATTTGAATATCTGAACAGACATTAGGCTACTATTTTCATTTCAGACAGATAGAACTTAAATTTTCTTCAGAACAATGAGGTTATTGACATTTGCTTTCAAATAGTTGATGTCACTTATTTAATTCCTCCTATCCATAAAGCTGTTCAGCCTGAAATAGTCCATTTCAAATGACATCATGACTGGTAACAGTTGAATTAGAACTACTTAAACTGAGAGTTTCTTCTGGTAAGAATTCATTTCCAGCTCCACCATGTTTATTCCAGACAGGAAGAATAGATTAGTAGAGGTTGTTCTGCAAACCCAAAAAACCCAATACACATGAATGAGAAATCTGACTAAATTAGTCCTAAGAATGACATGAAAGTTATCTGAAGTGCTCATTGTGGATAGTAGAATGGTATAATGGGTATCTGGAGTATTACATTTTACTTGAAACAGCAGGATTTTAGATATCTGAATACATATCCAGTCTGAATAATAAATATTAAACCTTAGTTTTTTAAGGATTTGGTTTCAATTCAAATCAGTTCAGTTGTTGGATTTCCTTAAATAGAATTTCTACCAGTAACAAAATACCTGTGGATATCTGTATTTTCACTATGACTAGTATTAATACTATTTGGACTAGGATAAATTACATTATTATGATATAAAATAGGATTAACAAAGAGGCGAGGTTTTTAATTAAATGTGAAAGACATTCATTACATTCAAATTCAGTCCAGTGCCACCTGCTGGTATTCTCATTATCAACAAGAATAAAAGAAACACACATTCAACATGTGATTAGAAATTTAGTCTTTTTTAGTGTTTTTTGTATTAGAATGCAGGGAATGGCAAGTACGCCGTATTTTTTTCTATTGGATACTGTCCCCTTCACATTTTTATGCTTGTGACACCCCTGCTGTCAGAGGACTACTTCCTGTTTCTAAAGATTACGTCAATTTCAAGTGATGTCACCATTGCGTGTGGCCCTTAACTGGTAGGACGGCACTTCCAATTGCTGAAATATTTCTTTGAAAAACACACCAAACCTGAAAATCTATTTTTAAAAAACAGATAATTCTAAAAATGAAATTGTCTTCTTATTCCTTGATAGTAAAGCTTTGATTTGACAAACTGTGGTCTAATTACATTCTTGGTTTTCATTGCATCCTCAGTCTAATTACAGCACACTGGAGTAGGTGATATTTTATTCCTACTGTAAAATGATCTCCAGGTTTTTAATAATATATGTAGACTCTTAAGCAGGGCTCGGTTCTTCCTAAAGTATGTGACCAGACAGTCACAACATTATTAAACGTAGCTGGCTGGATAGAACCAGAGGCTCTCACTCAACATTAATGAGTGCTGAAGTTGTTTTGCTTGCAGTTTGTTAATGACGGTAATCAGGATGAGGGAGCCCATGAGATTTCACAGTTGATAGGTCTGGGGAAAAAAAGAGCCAGGGTTTTCAGACTGTCTGTTGACAACATTCAGAACATTTTAGATGCTGGATGTTTATGTTTGTTGGTTACCACGCTGAAATCGTTTCCTAGGGCTGAGTCTCATCCTGTTCCAACCTAAATCACATTACCAAGGGAGATTTTTTTCCTTTTATAAGAATCCTTGCCGTCTTCCTCTTATCTGGGTTTGGGGGCAGCATCCTGAGTGAGGTAGCCCAGGCTGTCCTCTCCTCAGCCACGTTCACCAGCTCAGCCTGTGGGACCCCAGGACGTTCCCAGGCCAGCCCAGAGATACGTAGGATCAGTGCTGCAGATCTCAAAGAGAAACAAGATTTCAAACAAGCTTCAAAGAAGTGACTGCCCACCTGCAGCCACACAATGAAGGATAGAAACATATCTATGGATAGAAAGACCATTTTGTTTATACCAATCAATTATTTTGGCTTAGGAACACAAATAGCTGGCCTCCTGAAAACTTCAGCAAAGTGCAAAGTAATTATGCAGGTTAACACAAAGTATTTTCTGACCTTTTGAACTCAAAGAAAACCTCATGTTGGAATTTAAAATGTTCAGTCTATTAATATAATCCACTTTTATAGAGTTTGACAGTTTTCCATGTTTTGCCAACTTCTCTCCTGGTGTTGTAAATAAGTTCACGCAACCATCAGTCCTGTGACTCCGTTTGGTTAACCTCTGTTTACAGGGGAAGCACACTGTGAGCTAACCAATCCAACCACTGAAGGCAACCTGCACTAGCCAATCAGAGGCAGGGTGGGGCGGGGCCTCATGCCTTTGCTCTGCTGTTGTGGACAAATGGTGTGACCAGTGTAACTAACCTGCTACAATCTAAAAAAAATAAATAAATAAAATAAAATAATAACTCAGCCCACAACCTTCAGTATTTCCAAGCAAATTTACAGAACCACAGTCCTAAAGTCACTTAGATTAAAGGGCTGGTTTTATCAGAATCCATTTTTTTCAGGTTTTCATAGTTTCCAATAGGTCCCCCTGAGCCTGTCATGTAGGCCAAACATGAAAACTCTGTTTCCTGGTTATTAAAAAAAACAGAATCCCTAAGAAATTAAACTTTAAAATGCTGTTGTGCACGTTGTGACGTCACAACGTGTATTCGCTGAGATGGTAACGCCTTTCGGTCCGCCCAACTGCTAGCTTTTGTTTTTTTGATAATTCAACATGGCGGAACATAGACCTGTAGCGTAGCTTTAGCATAAGTCTGTACCTGGCGTAGCAGCTATATAACGCTAACTACAAATCTACAGCTTCTGAGTTTGAACCCTGGAGCTGGCTTTATTTATTTTTGCATGGAGGTTAATAAATTCTGTAGCTGCAGCTATAGGCTAACTTTGTAATATATTTTGGCTGATCTTGGAGAAATTATAACTTATTCTGAGTTATTTTGGTTAAGACACACAAAGTACTGAGAGCAGTGTGTGTGTGAGGGCAGTAGCCGGCATGTGAAAGCGACTGGTGGAGTTTCAGTTTTGCTTCTCGTTGGTGGAAAACACAGCTGACTTTTGGCCGAAAGAGTAATGTGGGACATGGGAAGAATCAGTCCGCGTGTCGACCATCGGTATCCAGAAGCTGAAAGCGGAGTTCCGTGTGGACAGCAGCCCGCATGCTGGGAGCAAATGGCTGTTTGCTAGAGGCTGGCTGAACTTATAGGAGAAAATGTAAATTCAATTGTGAGTATTACCCTTCTGAATCATTCATTGACAAACGCTGAGGAAGCGGTTCTTCTAATTTGTCCTTTGACCATAACTTTATCCACATAAAATCTAGCTGCCATGTTTACCGTCACATTCAGTATCAAATACCTACAGCCAATCAGAAGCGAGGGCTGTGCATATCATTAATACTAATGAGAATCCTGCTGTTTCAAACTCAGCTGTAGAATAGCAAACTTCTACAGCTTATATTATAAGCATCAAGGCTTCTTTCTTTATAAAAATTACACAGATAGCATTGAATTACACTAGAGAACAATGCAAAACTATAAAATAACCCAGAAAACCACACCTTTAAGCTGATTTAGCAAATGTTTATTTAATCCCCCCTGCATGTCCTGGGTTGGCCTGGTCTCCTGCTGACAGGAAGCCTGAACCACCTCAGCTGGTTCCTCTCAACATGGAGGAGCTGCGGTTCAGCTGTTAGTAACTCCTGATGCCTGAGGGACTTGGAGTTTAAGACATTCAGAGAAAAAGGTTCCATTTTGCCTGAAAAACCATGTGATACAAAACCATTTATGTTAAGATTTTTGAAAATGTTTAAAAGATGCCAAAAATTCACCTTGTATCTGTCCTCGCTACAGACTGGTAGCTCCTCCATCCTGTCAGATCTAGTCTCTGAAAGGTCAAAGAGCATGGTGGTGCAGCTTTCAGTGTGGAGTTAGCATGTTCCCAACATGCATGCATGGGTTTTTTCTAGGTACTCCAGTTGTCCTCCACAGACCACAAAATGCCTGATAGGTCAAAAAATGTAAGTTGCTTTGAAAAGAAGTGACCAATACCTGAATAAATATATAAAAAGATCTGAACTATTCCTTTAATAACATATGCTCAAACAATGCAAATACATTCTTAATTCTTTTTTATTCCATTCAACAGTTTTTGTTGAAGGAATCAAAGACCATTTAATAGAGACATATTTTGTAAGTTTTAGTGAAGTTCTGGGGTCTTACAGATGCTGGAAATTCTTCAAAATAATTGTTCATATGGTATTTTCAAGGTTTTAAAATATTAGAATTTTAAATGAAGTCCCTGAAAATACTTGAAATTGTAACTGAAACTGATAAAAGCAGAGTTACATCCTGTGGGAATCTACTGAAATGCATTTAAATGGTTATTCACACCTTGACGTTCTTTCAGGATAACACATTTTATTACCCCAATAAAAAAGTAAAGTAATCATTTAGAGCAGGGGTCACTAACAGGCGGATCGCGGTCCGGATCAGGACCCAGAGCCGGCTCTGTCTGGACCCAGCAAATCCAGACCCGGTCCCTGGTCCATAAGGAGCAGGACGAGGAGTGTCCGAGGAGACACGCGAGCGTTAATGAGCAGGTTCGTCGCTCACTCGGAGCCCGCGGAACTCGCCCTCCCCCTGCATACATGGTTCGGTACTCAGTCCCGGACCGGAGTCCTGGAGGCGAAGCCGAGCGCCAAGCGAGTGGCGCACCGCGGCAACTCCTTTAGTTCGCTAAGCTACCCCTACACCACGGTCAGGCAGCCCCTCCTGCAGCTTCAGAAAGAGATCTGAAGGAGTTTTTAATTATTATGATTCATGTCTGCTTACAAATGTATCCTGCTTGTAACCTTTTAATTTTCAGCATCAGCTTTCGATGCACGGACTAAAGGTCTTGAACAATCAAAACACATTCCATTCTTGTGAGGTATCAGCAGAACTTTGTTTTGAATCAGTAACATCAACGGAAAAAGTTATTAGTTAGCTACCTGTGAACAGTAATAAACCAACAGCAGCAGATTCTTATCTTTTTGTCATGAATGCAATCATGTGATGTTGTGCAACCTGTGTTCTAATAAATACTGGGCTGAGAAAAGATCCCTCAGAGTTCCACTCCGATGCCTAACCAGCAGACGGGTGGTCTCTCATCCACAATGCTCAAAAAACTTAAACTAACTGTCTGGTCTGATTCTGTTCCTTAGATCTCGGGGTTTCTAAGAGTAAAATCTCTAACATCGTGGTGCCGTGACCCGGATCCCAAAATTCTCCTACGCCGGGGGATCGGAGGAGGCCTACTTCATCCGTCGGCGTGGAATTGACGGGATCCGGACACCGAACTCAATCAGACCACAAATTGGGTGTGAGTATAAAGTTTTACAGCTAAAGAAATGACAGCTTCAGAAAGAACAGAGAAAGGTGCAAAAAAGAGAAAGTAAAAAGGCGGACGGCGTTCCTGCCTGAGCGCACGGCTGATTAAAAGCTCCGTGGCTCAAAGACGATCGAGGCGGCGTTCCTCAGATCAAGGGATCGAACGGCGTTTTCGATACCCTTAAAAGTAAAAAGAGCTCTTAAAAATAAAGTAAACGAGGCGGTGATCCTCAAACCGGGGCTCGACGGCGTTTCGAGACCCTTAAAAGTAAAAAGAGCTCTTAAAAAATAAAAGTCAACGAGGCGGCGATCATCAACCCGGGTTCGAACGGAGTTTCGAGACCCTTAAAAGTAAACGAGGCGGCGATCCTCAAACTGGGCTCGAACGGTGTTTCCGAGACCCTTAAAAGTGAAAGTAGGAATAAGGCGGCGATCCTTACCTACAAAAAAGCACCTCAAAAGTATTTAGCTGAAATTTCTCTAGGCTGTTTAAACTTATACTCCTTATTTGGATAAATAGTACATAAAATAGACATCTTATTGGAAAAAACAACGCAGAAAAGAAAATATAAAGAAATACAGGAAAGGAACTGAAAAACACGGACAAAAAACTAAAAAGCTACACTGTAAAAAAAACAAAAAACTAAAAATGTAAAAAATTAAAAGTGCACTCTAAAAAATAAAAGTTAAACTAAAAGGAAAAGAAATTAAAAAGTAGACTATAAAAAGTATTGTAAAAATTAAAACTAGACTATAAAAAATACACCAAAAGGAAAAAATAAACTATAAATGTCTGAAGAGAGACAACTTCTTATTGCAATAACAGCATCAACCTTAACATTAACTGTAAGATTAATTGGTATAATTCTAGATTTTCTGGGGTACCTCAACCTAGATTAAAAATAAAAAAACTAAACTTATATTCAGATTAAAATAAAATAACTCAACTTATATTGAATAAATAAAATAACAAACCTAACAAATAAACCCAAAAGAAGGAAATCAAACATGGGACTATGCCAATCTGAGGAAGAGCTCAAAGGAGACACAAAATATGTGCATGAAAAAGATGAAAACAAAACTAAATTTTTACAAAAAATGGAAAGACAAATATAAAATTGATGGACAACTAAAGACTGCTAAATATAAATTATTCAAATATTGTTATGTGTGCGTGACGTGTGGGACTGTGAATGAAAAAACAATGTGTGCGTGGGATTGCAAGTCCAAACTGTGTGTCTGTGGAATGTCCGAGTGTTTCACTCTGATGATTCAGAGCGTGAACTTTTTAATAGAACCTTACAATGATTTTATTTTTCCTAATTATTATTGATTATGATGTATCCTGAAATCTTTCCTTTTTGGCCCATCCTTGTGGAAAGATTATGCTTAATATACCTAGACAGAACATGCCCTGCATACAGACAGATAGATGGAAAAGATCTCTAAAGATCTCTAAAACAGCTCATAAATCAAACTATAACTTTCAACCTCTAACTCAGGTTAGAGTAAATGTATATTTTGTTTTACTAGACGGTTCATTTTAAATCCCATCCTAATTTATAAGATACATTTATGCTAGGTTTAAAATGTGTGTATTGAATACAGAGTTTTATTTGTTGTTTTTTTGTTGTCAAGGTCTTTGTAACAGCTCATATCTGAATCAAGTTTTAAGACAGAAATTTATCTTTTTTTTTAAATCTGTTAGATTGTTTTTAATGGGTAAAAGCCAAATTCCAAACTATGACATGACCTTATGCTAAACTAGAAGTTTATCAATGACAAGAGTTGTTTTGAATACCTGCTCATTTCTAAACCTCTCCATTGACTCAGAACATGATAGTTGATCTGCATTAGTGTCTCTCCAAAAGCAACTGAGACCAAACAAGAAGATTTAAATGAAAATGAAACATTTAGTGTTTTCTTTTGTGGTTTATCTTATTTAAATTTCGGGTTAGCGGCTTGTGAAGCTTCATTGTTTTCCAAATCATTCACTTTAACTAAGAATGATGGTGAATTATTTTATGTTGGTTTTATTTTTATTTCTATGTTTAATTTTATTTTTATGATTCTACCTTACCTGCTGTCTGTGAATTAATTGATTTACTTTACGAATCCGAAAAACTGTTCTAATATTTTGACACATGTCACCATATGTCAAAACAGGAGGGAGTTGGTGAACAAAGTTTTTTTAAAATCATAACCTCAACTTGTATTTTCTAAGCAAAGATGGACATTCAACCCACGAGTAACAGACGGCACGGAGGCTGTACCCCACAAAGAGCTGCTACGTCTACACCCCGAAAACCCCACCCCGAGGCTTTCACCCCTGACGGTAACCAGAACTGCCCATGCTCTGTCTGATTACCCCAACAGGCCCCAGGACTGTTATGCGCCCCAGAACAGTCACACAAATGGCTCCATGGACATGGCTGGACCCCAGAACTGTCAGTGCTGAGACAAACCGGACTGTGACCTGTCCCTCTCTGGGTTTTCTCCATCGATGTGGTGCACACGGTACCAACCTCGGCGAGTCTGCCTGTGACAAACAACACTCTGACCCTGAAATCCCACGGCTCATCACCTGACGTAAGTCACTGTCATTGACGACACACCTCTCACATCTCATGAGTCGAAGCACCCCAGGCATTCTTTGGCTGAATGTCACGGCGTTCAGAGTTTGTTCTGAACGGGCTACGCTCCTTAAATCTCGGGGTCCCCACAGAGACTGACTTCGGGGCCCCAGTGGACAAATATGGCTATGCGACTCAAAGGTGTGTCTGCATCTACCACGAGGCTGGTGTGGGACCTTCAAAGAGTGTTCTACACCACAACGCTGATGTCACAGGGTCAGAGGTCACACAGTGAAATGGAAACCAGCCAAACCATGCCCCCTCTGTCAAAAAGTTTCCCCCATCCCTGTCAAAAAGCATGATGTGGTGGTGCCTGGAGGATTCTGATGTCATCACAGCTCTTCAGAAGTCACAGCCTCTCCATGCCATACTGTTGACCATTCTATCAGAACTGAACTGAGATTCATGACAGAGTCTCAGACATTAGCTCGCTGGTTCTGGGTGGCAGGAGGGGTTGAAAGATACTGAACCCCAGGTTTTTGCTTCTACAAGAAATAGGAGTTGATGCTAAAAAATGAGAATGTTCATTCTTTAAAATAATTTTTTATTATTGCTGCTTGAATAAAGCTATTTGCCAGCAGCCATGTAATCATAAACAGGAGGGAAATGAAGGAGTTTTTAATTATTATGATTCATGTCTGCTTACAAATGTATCCTGCTTGTAACCCTTTAATTTTCAGCATCAGCTTTCGATGCACGGACTAAAGGTTTTGAACAATCAAAACACATTCCGTTCTTGTGAG
Organism: Callopanchax toddi; assembly: GCA_006937965.1. NCBI lineage: Eukaryota > Metazoa > Chordata > Actinopteri > Cyprinodontiformes > Nothobranchiidae > Callopanchax > Callopanchax toddi. The sequence continues at coordinate 123,255 of SSNR01000559.1, forward strand.
GAATCAGCAGAACTTTGTTTTGAATCAGCAACATCAACGGAAAAAGTTATTAGTTAGCTACCTGTGAACAGTAATAAACCAGCAGCAGCAGATTCTTATCTTTTTGTCATGAATGCAATCATGTGTTATTGTGCAACCTGTGTTCTAATAAATACTGGGCTGAGAAAAGATCCCAGCAGAGTTCCACTCCGATGCCTAACCAGCAGACGGGTGGTCTCTCATCCACAATGCTCAAAAAACTTAAACTAACTGTCTGGTCTGATTCTGTTCTTTAGATCTCGGGGTTTCTAAGAGTAAAATCTCTAACAGCTGCAGAATGGCGCCACGCACACTAGTGATGCGCGGGTCAGGGTCCTGCACATTTGAAAACTTCTGACCCGCCCCAAACCGCTCCGCATCGCTGCGTCTATTTTTAGAACCCGCCCCGATACGTCTCATTAAAAACATGTTCTAATGACTGAAAGCCTTTTATTTAGTCTGACGTCTCCAAAATAAAAGTTTTTTAACCTTCTCTAAAACGTGCTTATGCAAAGTTTGCAGAGTACATAATTTCTCCGTTTTTTTTTATAAATCCTAAAGTTTGCGGAGAAAGTGACTCTCTTTTCCAACCCGCCTTTTTTTGTTTTATAAGTTTTATATCAAATATAACAAATTATAAACATATTTATTTATTTTATAAGTTTTATAAATGAGGCCACAGCGGTCGCAGAGCGAGAACCGGACGTCTCTCAGCGTCATTACACCTGCAGACGCTCTCACACGCACGCACAGACACACACAATAACGGAAAATTTAGCTGGAGGGATGTATTTTTTGGCTGATCTGGGAGCGCCTGTGTGCGTCGCACACAACACCCTCACCCGCTGCAGAATTCTTCAAATTGGTTAAAGGACTAGGAAAGACGTCGCGCACTCACGCACCGGGCAGAGCTGGAGAGGACGCAACAGATGCTGGAGAGGTGAAGAAAGGAGGAGAGGAGGAGAAGCTCAGAGCAGGTAGACGAGCAATGATCCAGGCCATTGTCAGTAATCAGTTCATTCTGGTCAAAAACTGGACCAGAGTGTCAAAATATTGTCGACTTTTCTGCATCTGAACAGCAGGAGAAAAAAACCAAACCATTTTTCTCAAAAATTAACTTCAACCACAAACTAATTAATGGGGATCTTGTGCTCAGAGAATATATGTTTAAGTATTTAAATATAAATAAAAATAATTATCTATCTATCCATCTTTCTCCAAATAATTATTTATATATAAAAATACACACATACACACACACACACACACACACATATATATATGTGTGTGTGTGTGTGTGTAAGCAGGTTAAGGTGGCGCTGCCCCCGGACCGAGGACCAGGTCGCAAATTCTGATCTGGACCTTTGGCATATTTAGTTGAAGACCCCTGATTTAGAGCTACACTGTTTGTGTAACTTAACACTCTGAAGTGCTGGAAAATCTCAAAAACTCACCTTGAAAAGTGATCAAATTTGATTTAGGCAAAGGTGTCAGAACCCTAGAAATGTTCCTCTGTAGACCGTTCTCTGGAGGACAACAGCCGTTTACACCAAGCAGACCAATAAGATTTCAGAGTGGACTAAATCACATCATCACCATCCAACAAACGCATAACAATAACAGGTTCAGTCAGCGAAGCTGGCCTTGTGTACAGGTAGATGTTCCAGCATCTCCATCAATTATTCACTAGTGCTTTCTGGGCTGAAACTTTACAGGTTTGATGTGTATTTAACAAGTGCTGCTTTAAAAAGCCCAGCTAAATGATCTGAGAGAGGCTGAACAGCTCCTGAGAGACGAAGCAACCAGCAGCTGGGTTCTTACTCTGAATGACGCCAACATTTAAGGCATCTATCAGTTATATATCTACAGTGAGGACCACACCCACTGGTGACATCACACAAAGTACGGTAGAGTCTCTAGAAATAGGAAGTAGTCCTCTAACCGTAGTGATAGTAACTCATTCTCCAATAACTCATATTGCTGCATTAAAATGCTGTATTTCCTGTTTGTAATCTGATCTAATTTAGCTGTTTGTTTAGTTGATGCTGTAATTATGATGTTTAGTTGAAACAAACTAAACAAAAGATCTCCTGCTGAATTCTAGAGGTTTACAGCTGTGTGACTTTTTGAGAAAGAGTTGTTTAAAATATCTGCAGCAGTGTCTCTCCTGCTCTGACTAGACATGAGTATTGCTCCAGTCAGAGGACTACTTCTCTAATGTTTATTTCATTCAAAACAAAAATTTAAAAGACAGACAAAATAAACAAACACAATAACAATACAGATGAATGAAAAGCGGCAGAAGGAAGAGAAAAATCTTATATTTTCTGCCCCATTTACCAAACAAAACAAACTTATTTTTTTTAAATCACATTCATATTCTTATTTCCCAAATTAATCACAGACACTGACTTAATTTACAATTCCATAATTCTGCAATACATTTGATTTAATAAATCTTTGAAACACTTTAAGCGACTCTGATTCTTTAATTTCCAAACTAAGGTTGTTCCACAATTTCACCCCATTTACTGAAATACTCATTCCTGGTTCTAGAGACTCTACTTGTTTTGTGTGATGTCACAGGTGAGTGTGTTTTTTTATGGTAGATAAACAACCAATAGAATGTTACTTCACCATGACCAAAATATCCATTTGAAAACAACCAAAAAGCCTGGAAATATTAGTTTTTAAAGATCGGTTCACTAGGCAAGATTTTAAAGTCAATTTTTTACATTTCCGACAATCTTAAGGACACCACCGATCCATGTCTCTAAAGATAATCTCACCAGATAGTCCTGTCGTGTGTGGTGGGTTAAGAGTTCTCTGGTCTGCTCTGAAGGACATCGGGACTGCTCCGGTCAAAAATCAGGGAAATCCAACATGTTGGACTTGACCCGATATCGCAGCGTGTGTGGTGTCCCACCACAAGGAGCAGCCTGTGGAATGTGATGTAGCCAATCAGACAGCGAGGTGACAGACAGAATCTGCACAGAGCGATGGAAGTCCCACATCAAAACAGCTGTTCTTTGTTCCTCCTGGTAACAAAACTGTGATGAGTGCATTTAAGTTTATAATAAAAATCAAAGCTGTCATGTTTGTTTACTCTGAAGTCACGTTTGGCCTGGAGAAATTCTGCAAGATTTCATGTCTGACCTGGAAATGTTTGTAGATGAAATCAGTTTTCTGTGTGATGTGTCTTTTCTGTCACCACACGCTGTAGGAGCAGAGCCATTAATGGCCGTATGTGGTCTCTTATGATTTAAAATCAGGTGACAATGAAAATCCTCCCATGTGAACCGGTCTTTAGATTGCTAAATCATTTAAAAAATTATTTGAATGAAAATGCCATTTCTTTATTTGATAGCAATATTTAGATTTCACAAACTGTCATGAGAGATTTATTCAGTTGTTCTTAACAGAACAGTCTGGATAGCTACGCTACTGTTAGTGATGCTGCATCAGTATAAACACCATCTCTCAAGCTAGCTAGTTGTAGTAGTTTACAAAGAGGTAATATAGAGTTCTAACACATCTAGATTACTTTTTTAAACAATAATTGTTTCATAAACCTGAAATTCAGCTGCTAATTTGTCACAGATCTGTAGCATCGTCTCCTGGTCTGGCTAACCGTTAGCATTATTCCAATCAGAGGACTACTTCCTGTTCTTAGACACTCCACCTGCCATCAGTGATGTCATCAGTGGGTGTGGTCTATAATATAGATAAATAACCGATAGATCATCACTTTATAATGACCCAAGTATTACTTTAAAGGGTTAACATTTTATTTTCACTCTCCAGTTTTATTGTCATGCGGTAGAAATGTTATTGTGTCTTCACATTGTTCATGAACACAATAATAATAATTGCTGCCATAGAAACGAGTGGCTTTTATCTGTGACTGTAGCCTTTAAACCAGTGACATCATTAGTGATCACTGAAGGAGAAGGCCCAGACGCAGCAGTTAACACAGCTGGGTGCTGGCTGTACATGAAAACGTGCTAATCAATAATCCAATCAAGAGCAATCAAGGCAACATTAATATTAAAGCAGGCTCAGTGATTAGAGGCGAGCGAAGTAATTACATTTGGATTACATGTGACCACCCGAGTGGAGCTGGCCTCGTATCGAGAGCAGACACGTCTCTCTGTGTGCTCGCTTGACTGTGACGGCTCAGCTCAACAGAACCCAACAATCTGCATTTTCCTCTCTAAATTACTGACGCAGAGCAGTTTAACTAACATCAGAGGACATTAGTATTTAGATATGGCGCCGTGTGCAGCCCCTCCTCTGTCAAACAGTGACTGTGACTCTGATAACGCTCACTAAAGGGCCTCCTGTCTGGGACCAGCGGCTCATCGTCTGATGCATCCTTTTCACAAACTCACCTGATGCATTTGAAAAGGGTCGCAGAGGTCGCTCTGCTGAACAGAATCGTATTTAAGGCTCATCGGGTTAATTTAGTGTTAATCGAAGGTTAAGTTCTTTGAAATGAATCCATTCACAGATTACTGGGGTTACACCTTAATATAGTCACCAGAGTGGGACCAGAGGGGAGCAGATTAGGAGTCTGGAGAGGAAAACGTCCTGCTGAATCCTGCACATTCTGTGGGATGTTAATGACAAAGGATTATATAAAATGTGCCTAAAGACATAGCACAGCTTATATGATTAAAAACAGCTTTACAGAATGAATTTATTAAATATGAAGAAACAGAACCAAATCTGACAAATTTAAAACAAGAAGCGACCCTGACATCCAGTTTTCTATCAGCTACAAGGCTGGCGATGATGTTTTAGTGTGTGTGTGTGTGTGTGTGTGTGTGTGTGTGTGTGTGTGTGTGTGTGTGTGTGTGTGTGTGTGTGTGTATGTGTGTGAGAAATAATTAGCAAAATATTGTCTAAACCACTAGAGGGGTCTTAATGAAACTCTAAGGAATATTCACTGGATTTGGATCTACAACTGATTAAAGGCATATTTGGGTCATCCTGAAGTGGCATTCTGTTGTTTGTTTATCTACAATAAGGACCACACCCAGAGGTGACATCATTCATAGTGGGCGGAGTCTCTGGAGACAAGAAGTAGTCCTCTGACCTGTGTAATACTGATGACTAGTCAGATCAGGAGAGACGCTGCTGCTGAACAATGACAGTAGAAGCTAATTTTGGGGTATTTAAAACACTATTTTACTTTGCAAACCTTTCAAATTTTGCATGAGACTGTTTAGATTGTCTCAACTGAACATGTGCATTACTGTGCTACTGTACAATGTGTTTTTACTACCATATGTTAGCTGAAACCCATCTGCTAACAGAACACATGGTCACTGTCCAGTCAGCTGAGCTGAGATTTGGGTCATGAGCAGCTGGAAGTCATTCACAACCCAAACTCTGAGAACCAGATGAATGTAAAAACTCATTTGCATCACAACCCCTTCATGATTTGACCAAAACCCTTTTGACTTCATTATTTCTGAGCATAAACTGATTTTAAAACTATATAAAGTTCAGCCGGTTGGTCAGATTTTCTTGTCATGTGTGGTGGGTTAGGAGAGCTCTGGAAGAACGCTGAGACCTCTCATATCACAAATCAGGTAAATCCAACATGTAGGATTGATCCGATATCACAGTGTGTGTGGTGTTCCCCCTGAGGAGCAGCCTGTGGAATGTGACGTGTAGCCAATCAGAGAGCGAGGTGACAAACACAAGCTGAAGGGAATGAGGGGAGTCCCACATCGAAACAGCTGTTTGTATTCTTTGTTCTACCTGGTAATAAAACTGTCACGAGCACATTGGTGTTTATAATAAAAATAAAAGTGTTTATTTACTCTGAAGTCACATTTGACCTGGTGAAGTTCTGTGAGATTTCACTTCTGACTGGTTCATGCGTGATGTGCTGTCTTGTATATCAGTGATTTTTTTATCATTGTGTCGTCTCATGCTCTGAAATCGTCCGGCATGTTAAACATCTTGCCGTGTGAACGGCCCTTAAGAGCTGTGATATGGTTCAGACTAAAAACCAGTAACAACATGAAGAAGACATCTTTTTTTAATGTTCTGAAGTGACCGGTGTTAGGACCTGACAGCTCCAGGTCATAAGAACACATTTTCAGAGACTCTCAGAACAAACAGGTTTAGATTCTGTTGGGTTTTCTACATCACTTTTTACACGTTTATTAAATGTCAGCTCACTAAAACAGGCTTTGTAGCTCCTTTCTGTTACGATTAGCTGCATGTTTACACTCTGAGACTTATGACACCACATAACTGGAGTTTACTGCCTCCCCTCAGGGAGCATGCTTGTAAATCACCACAACATGAAGGAATGCTATCTCACTGTTCCTCCAGGCTGCGGGAGACCCAATTTCTGAAAATCACAACTTTTCCAAACATATATACGTGTTTTTTTCCTCATTGGTAGGAGTATGGATGTTGGTTCAAACCGAGCTGACGACTAATTTTTCCTTTTTTGCTCATATTTTTGTTTCTTCAGATGCTTCGATGTGAGACATTCTGATTTGTAAACTTTGAATATTGTGGTCTTTTTTAAGTGCGTTCAATAAGTTATTGATCTTCTACAGTAGGGACCATACCCACAGGTGACATCACTCATAGTAAGCAAAGTATTTAGGAATAGAAAATAGTCCTCTGGCTGGAGCAAAGCATGGCTAGTCAGATCAGGAAAGACAGTACTGGTGAATGGTGATCAATTAGCAACTAATTTTATGGAATTTAAAACAAATCTTGCAAAAAAAAAAATGTAATATTGACACAGTGGTATCCAAAGTCAGTTCTCAAGAGCCGGTATCCAGCATGTTGTAGTTCCTTCCTTGCTCCAACACACCTCAATCAATAGTTGAATTACATGTTCTGCAGGTAACCAAGCTCTGCAGAAGGGCTTTAATCAGCCACTAACTGAAATCAGGTGTGTTGAAGCAGAGAAACATCTAAAACATGAAGGATACCGGCCCTCCAGGATCAGGGTTGTACACCACTGCATTAGAATGATATATTAACTTTTTATTAACCTCTACAATTTTATAAATACATTTTTTTGTTTTGTTTAGGGCAGCAGGTAGAGCATTTGAGAGTTGTCGGTTTGAACCCTCCTGCAGCTGTGTCACTTTGTCGTTGTGTCCTTGGCAAAACACTGCACCCACACTGCTTGCTGGTGGTGGTCAGCAGGTCTGGTAGCACCTGTGTATGGTTGCTTTGCGTATGTGGATACAAAGTGCTCTGTAGTTAAAGTTAACCGATACCGGTATGCACCGATATCGGTATTGGACCAATACCGATATCGGTGTTGGTGCATCCCTACACTAAACAATCTCATTCAAAATTGTAGACGTATAGCGTTCTGCTGCATTATGACCTTTTTGAGCTAGTTTTGTTGTAAATTAGCTGCTAATCTGTCACTGATCTGCAGCAGCGTCTCTCCTGATTGGACTAGTCATGAGCTTAGCTCTGATCAGAGGACTACTTCTGTTCAATCACCTTTCTATGACAGAATACCATTTTATTTGGTTCCATAAAGCGACGCTCTGAATAGAGACCCCCCGTGACCTTTTGACCTCCTGCTCCTGGTGACCAGTCCAGTTCAGACTTAGTCCTGATCACTTCCAAACATACGTGACAGATCCTGGTGCTTTAAAGCAACAGTTTGGATATTTTGATGTGTGTTTATGAGAAGGTAGTATGTGCTGAAGTCTGCCCTTTGAAGGGCCTCAGTTTGGAGAAAACCTAACTGAAGTAAACAGCTAGTCACAGTGGAGCTCAGACCAACGGGGACACTGTTGTCTTAAAACAAATTTAAACACTCACAGAGGGTCATGTTACCTCTAGTTTAGTCTAATCTAGTTTACACAATAGAATTATGATTATAGAACTCGCTCAGAGTTCTTTGAGACAACAATCTTCCACTAAGCTCTGCTCAAACCAGCTGTTAGCTCCAGTGTCTTGTCAGAGCAATCTCTGTTTCTCCAAACTGAGGCCATTCGTAGAGCTCCGGAACTGGTCGTGACTTTTTAAACTCACATCACTAAATGTGACCCATCTCGTGAAGTCAGCTAGAAGCAGAATTAAGAAGAGATTGAAATATTCGAGTCTGAACAGGATGCAGCTCCGAAGCGTCGTCAGAGACGAGGTGGTGACGTCCTGCCGTCTGTCGACCTGACGCTCATCTACAGAGAGCCCTGGTCCGATCTGCAGGACTGGACCCACTGAAGCTGCAAACGACAGAACGTTCCTTTCTGAGTCAGCCGCCGTCCTCCGCTAGAGGCGTCACCATGGAGACGGTGTCCAGGATAGAGACGTCTCAGGGTGATAGGAGATCAGGACGACATGGAGCTAACAGAGGAGGAATGAATGGAGGGATGGAGGGGTGGAGGAAAAGAGGAATAAAGGGATGGAGGAATAGAATGATAGAGGAATAGAAGGATGGAGGGATGGAGGGATGCATCGCAGATGAAAACGTAGATGGACGGAGAACAGATGACAGAAGTTTGCAGCAACATGATTAAAATCCTACGTGTGAAAAGCTGCTTCTCACACACTCATACACACACAGCGTATAGTAGTGCACAAAAGTCAGAAATTACACACACACACACACAGACACACACACTAACACACAGAGAAAAGGCCCTGAAACACCTATTATAAATCAACTGAAAGCAACAGCCCTTATGCTTCAAAGTCATCTCTGAATCGCTTATCCACACGTTGAGCCACAGTGAAGGAATACCAATTTATGGTCCTCTATCATATCACTCACTCAGAGGGGGGAGGGGGGCGAGAGGGAAGGAAGGGGGGGAGGCAGAGTGGGGGAGAGAGTTTCTGACAAAACACCGATTTATACGTCTGAATCTTATCAGAAGGGAAAAGAAAGAACACCTCTGCTCACTTATTGACGTTCTCTCCATTTTATATGTGAACGTATGAATGCAAGCACTCACTCACACACTCATTCGCTCACTCAGCTAGTCACGCACACACACACACACACACTTGTGCGAGCGTCCCGGGGCTGCCAGATAAGAGAGGAGAGTGTTCTGGGGAGAAAGCTTCCTCATTGGTGTGCAAGACTGCAAATGTTACAACCCTCCCTTATATCCCCCGTGTGTGTGTTCATGTTTGTGTGCATGATTGTGTGTCTGTGTATGTGTGCAAACTCTCTTTCCTTCGCCGCCACTAAAAAGACACAGAGGACCTATTGTGCCCAAGGAAGGAAAATCACTCCATTCTCAGAAAAGAGGAGGAATGAACAGCTCCCCAGACCTCGCTTTTTTCCTCCCCTCTGCCCCATCACACACACACACACTCACACACCTCCTCCCACCACCCGCACCACTGCCGCCCTTTCACACAGCAGCTGAAATGGCGAAGCTTGTTAAAAGAGAAGGCCGCCTGACAGCGTTCACAGCTTTGCTTACCGCAGCGACTCCCCTGCTCGCTGCGCATCTTTGCACCAGAACCTATGGATGAAAGCAACTCGACGCTGCTTCTACAAAAAAATCAAATATAAAGAGAAATGTTACGACGCCCAGAGGCCCCCAGAGTAAATGCATGAAATGGGGTAAAAAAACCCAAATAAACAAAAAAGAAAACAGGGAGCAGACAGAGGATGCTCGGAGTAAATGAGCTGTTTCATGCAGCTGGAACAGCAAAACAACACTAAACAAGACGTTGGGTGGTTTTTTTGTGGTTGTTTTTTTATTCAGGTGTTTGAAGCTGCAGCCTCTCAGAACACAGTTTAGCAGGAAACCACATTATCCCAAAGTTCTGCTGTGGAGCTGGGGTTCCTGCTCTGGGTTATTGAAGCCATCTATCATGGAGGGATTGGGATTCTGTGGGGACCTGCTGATGTGAGCGTCCCAGTTCTAAACCTGATGGATGAAAACAAGTCGGGGACAGCCGCTACCATGACGGAGCCCAACCAGAAAAAAGATGAGCCCTGCTTGGACTGTCATTCACGGTACTGATGAACGTAGAGGGAAGACTGTGACATTAATTAGATAATAAGAATAATAAATGTTTACAGACATCATTCTCTAATAATCAGAGCATGGATGGATGCATCGGGTGCTCCAGAGCAGAGATTAAACCCCTTAAAGCTCCTCTCAGACTTAATAAATCATTAAAATAATTAGCTTCATTAACCTGTTCAAGCATTCAGCTGCTCCTCATTAACATTATTATTTCTCATGGCTTCAGCCAGACAGACTTTTTAAATTAATGGAAAAGCAAACTAAAAAACATGCACAGAGCAGTGGTTTAATGTCCTCCCTGGTCAGAGAAGCAGCAGCAGCTCTAATGCTGGAAGCATCAGGTTTTCATCCTGCAGACTGAAAATGAGTTGATCTATTCTACAGCAGGTGGTCAGGGTTCAGTTATGACTAATAAATACCACCTAATATAATAAAGAATGACAAAACAGAACTCGTTTTTTAAATACAGTAAAACAATTCTTTCACAAAAATCATGACAAATAATTTAGCTAAAGTTGAATTAAAGTGACGTTCTGTTATTTATCTACAATAAAGTCCACGCCCACTGGTGACATCACTCAATGTGGGTGGAGTCTCTAGAAACAGGAAGTAGTCTTCTGACTGGAGCAGCACTAGTCGGATCTGGAGAGACACTGCTGTAGATCAGTGACTAATTAGCGCTACATTTTCAGGTATTTACTCCCATAATCAAACTGATGTGCTAGCACAATTTAGCATGAGGTCGTTTGTTTAGTAGTTTTTTAACTGAACGTTTTAATTACTGTACGTGATGCTGATTAACACCATAAACCAAACAAACGGTCTACATTTGTGGAGGTTTACAAACAGCTTATGAAATGATGGGTCACAATTTAATGATTTACTTCTGAGGATGTAACAGCGCAGGAAACATCAGAGGGAACAACGAGCTACTTAGGCGTCTATTAAATTATTATTGTTTCTGTAATAATTAGTGACATTTTTAAAAAGCTACATCTCTGAAGGAAAACGTCATTCAATAAACAAAATGTGTTTATTTCTTCTACAGCAGGTGATTATAGTCAGCAGCACGAAAACATGATGCACCCAGCATTAGACCACATGACCACACGGAGCTTTTTAAGGTAATCACTTTATGGGCTTTTATTGTGGCCCCTTCTTAAAGGAAGTTACCTGAAACTGAATGACATGAGTCTGACTTCTTACCCCTCCTTCACAAAAAAAATTACATTATTATTTTATGTTTTCTATCAAGTATCAAATGTGCTCTTTATGTCTGGTTACAACTGAAAACAAAATTCAAACATTTTTAAAACAGCTGACAAACAGCTCAGTTCAAGGCCCTGAGCAGGATGATAGGTTAGCAGCCTTTGTGTTGACTGTATTTCAGAGTATGCACACAGCCTGTTTCCCACACACCACATCCTCACGCTGTACAGATGGAGAGATTATCGTATCAAAACCTCCCCTCAGATCTGGTCTCTGAGGCTTAAACCCCTCAGTCTTCACTCACTGCTGCCTCTCTCTCTGTCTGTTGGACAATCAGAAGCTTCCCGTAGCTTTTAGTACGATTTAACAGTAAAATAAGAGAAAAAAACATGATTTTATAATTAAAAGTCCTCAGACAAACCACAACGTGGATCATTTATGTAAATGGTTCATGTGAAGAGGAACATGGTGTGAGGTCATCCTACAATTTAAAACACAAACTGTTGGAAATGTTCCCATGTTAGACCTCTAACTGTGAAATCCCTGCTGTATAATGACATCAGTTTTCTGTCGCCATAGAACTCCTAATTGGTGCATCTAGTGACGTAAAACACACACATGGGACATCAGAAAAGTCACTTCTCCAAAGCAGACAAACTCCTGAGGGTTCAGTCACATGACCATAACAGTAGGTTTGGCTGTTTTCAGCTCAGCAGGAAATAGATGGTTAATCTGATGTCGTCACTAACAATGAGCTGTATCAGTCCACAGATCTGATGCCTTAAAGGGACATTCCCATCATTTAGAATCACACCCACTAGTGACATCATTATATGTGGGCGGAGTCTCCAGAAACACAAAGTAGTCCTCTGACTGGAGCAATACCCATGGCTAATCAGATCAGGAGAGACGTTGCTGCAGATCAGTGACAAAGTAGCTGCTAATTTTCAGTTATTTGAAACAACTCCTGCTTAACGATGTCATGCTGACCATAACGACCCAAACATCCATTTAAGAGACTTGGAGTTTTCATATAGGAACACTTTAGTATGAAAATTCCCTTCAAGCTAAAACAATAACCTGGTTAACTAAACATCTGGAACAGCAGCTTGAGAGGAAGAGATTCACCCAGACAGAGCAGAGGGTGGAGCTGCACAGTACCAGAAACAGGCTTCATCACTCAGTGGGCTCAAACTGAGTGTGTGTGTGTGTGTGTGTGTGTGTGTGTGTGTGTGTGTGTGTGTGTGTGTGTGTGTGTGTGTGTGTGTGTGTGTGTGTGTGTGTGTGTGTGTGTGTGTGTGATTTCTGTTGGTCTAACTCAGTGGTGTCCAAACTAGGTCCTTGTGCGTCGGTATCCAGCAGGCTTTAGTTGTTTCCCTGCTCCAACACACCTGATTCGATGTTTGAATCACCTGATCTGCATGTCATCAGGCTCTGCTGAAGGTCGTTCATCAGCCACTGACTGAAACCAGGTGTGTTGAAGCAGAAAACCTCTAAACCATGCTGGATACTGGCCCTCCAGGACCAGGACTGGACACCACTGGTCTAACTGTTTGAGCCCACGCCCCCTGAGCCGTCTGCTCTATCAGACCCATGTTTACTAGACTTCAGATTACCGGAAAGCAGAGCAGGTTTGAAGTGCGCCTGAAAATACACCCAGTGCATCAGGACATCTCAGGTAGAAAAACAGGAGGAGGGAGATCCATTTTGTTGTGAGATTAAAAATAAAACACGAAGAAATCCAAACACTATTTCAAGAAGTTGACTCATTTTGTTCCATTTGTCATGTTTTATAATAACCGCTGGTTCTGAGTGAGCTTTTACTGCAAAAACACGAGTCACTTTCTTGAATCAGTCCACAGTGGTGTCTGTCCTCCTGCAGCAGAGAAAAGATTTCACAATAAGAGCCTCAAGCGTGTGCCAAGATTTGACTTTTCAAAAAAGAAAAAAAAGTAATTTCAGTCAACCAATAATTTCCTTTAATACAGCAGGTGTGTTTTATACCAGTAGAAACCCTGATCAGTCACCATTACTAGGAGGTTTAAGGGTCATGTATCTGATGAGCGACACAGCTAAACGTGTGGTGTTCCAGGTGTGTTCCAGTCCCAGGTGAATGACTGACTGACCTTCAACAGGTCCTGGTTGATGAATGAATTGATTAATCCAGAGCAACATGTGACCAGACTGGTAGCATGAGGGGGAGGAGCCAAGCTGTTGATGCAGCTTATGGATCTGCTACATGTTACTGAGCTGCCTGACAGTTGATACATGAATAAGTATTAAAAAAGCCAATATGTGTTTTCTGTCACTGTGAGAAAGTTCAGTCATCTAATCCTCCATCAGCTCAGAACAAGACTGAAACCGACAGGAGACTCCTAGAGGAGGATTTGGAACATTTTCTGGGTTTTAACCTTCACATTTAGCTGTGTTGTTCAGTCCATGGATCCACAGGTTCTACCTCATTTTACAGCTGGGTAACCAGGGCTCCCAGTTCGATCAAATAACAGAATTATTTATAACTAAAGGGACGTTTGGGTCATTCTGAAGTGTCATAAGGACCACGCTCACTGGTGACATCACTCAACGTGGGCAGTGTCTCTAGAAACAGGAAGTGGTCCTATGACTGAGCAATACTCATGGCTGGTCAGTTTGGGAGAGACGCTACTGCAGATCAGTGACAAATTATTGGATAATTTTCAGGTATTTAAAACTTCAGCTTTAAAAATTCATACTGATGCATTAGAATTCTAAATTCCCTGTTATAAACCTCCACAAGTTAGCATGAGATCATTTGTTTAGTTCATTGTGTTTACGATGCTAAACGTACAGAAACATAGTAATTTAGACATTCTGTTGAAACAAACTAATGTTCTCATATAGAGGTTTATAATATAGTGTTCTAATGCATAGGTGTGACTTTTCTGATGCAAGTTGTTAAATATTGTTAAGAGTTAGCAGCTAGTTAGTCACTGATCTGCAGCAGTGTCTCTCCTGCTCTGACTAGCCATGAGTATTATTCCAGTTGGAGGACGACTTCCTGTTTCTAGAGATTCTCTTGCTTTGAGTGACGTCACCAATGGTATTGGTGGGATCAGGAGAGACCCTGCTGCAGATCAGTGAGAATTTAACAACTCATTTTTGTTTTTTGTTTTTGTTAAACAACTCAATATGACCTGTTTGCAAACCTCTACAAGTTAGCATGAGACCACGAACACTGGTTTTAATTGAACAACATCCACATCACTGCACTACGCCATAAACTAAACACATGTTCTCAGGCTAAATTGTAGGATGAATTGAGGTCTACTATGTAATGTAATGTTCTGATGCATCAATATGATTTTTTCTGAACAAAAATTGCTTTAAATACCTGAAAATTAGATGCTAAATTGTCACTGATCTACAGCAGTGTCTCTCCTGATCTGACAAGCCATGAATATTGCTTTATTTAGAGGAGTACTTCCTGTTTCTAGAGACTCCACCCACTTTGAGTGAAGTCACCAGTGGGTGTGGTCCTGACTGGAGGCCTAAATGACCCAAACGTCCCTTTAAGAGACGTTGTGTTTCCTTAGAGGAACATTTTGATAGAAATTCTCAACAAAAGGTCTCGTCTTTGCATCAGAACCTCCTTAATGCACGTTCCTCTCCTCTGGTTTCTCAACAGTCACAGAGGAGCTGTGGGATCTGTTTGAATTTTAAAGAAACAGCAAGCAAAAATGTAAACTGCTGAAATTGCCCTTCAGAGCAAACAAATCACATAGTGATTAACAGAAAAGGCTGAAACCGGCAAACGGAACCAGCTAGGCTGCAATAAACTGGATTCCCAACCCCCTCAGGCTCAGACCAGCCTATTACTGGGGAGGAAGGTTTCTAGTAAAACATGGTGGTGCTGGGTTTCCACCTCCATTTTATATCTGACTGTCGATGCAGTGAAAACGTCTCGTTTGCCACATCGGAAGGTATTTCCTGTAAGGTTTCAGCACCTTGGACAGCAACACAATAGCAGACTGAGATTCAGCGGATGGTGAGAAAAAAGAACAGAACACAAAGAAATAACAGAGCAGGAGGTGGAGGAGGAGGGGTGTGGGGGGGGCACTCATAAAGAGGAAGAAGAGAGGAATTTGGCTGCTTTTCACAAAGAACACAAAACCAACTCCAGCTCAACGACAGGAAACTGGAACAGCATGAGAGAGGCCTGCTGGGTCCACAACACGTCCTCACTAGTGGAGTGAAATCTGAAACTATTCCTGTCAGAACTTGGACTGAAAGCAAGAAACCACCGTCAGTCAGCTCCTCCTCCACCCACGGCCTCGGAGCGCCGAGGGTGCAGGAATGTTTCTCTATCTGTTAACTGGCCTCCACGTTCAGGACGGCCACACTTCCATCCACCCATCGCCCACAGAGGAGCTATCTGCTAATGGTAACTGCTGCTCTAACGACAGTTCTTCCAACGCTTGATCAAAAAGAAAAAGGAAAAAGAACTCTCAGTCCCTCCAGTTCAAAGCCCAATCAGCTGCTGATTGAAACATTCAGTCACTTTCCAGCTCACACACATCACATATCAGTTTATCTACAGACCATAACCGCTGGTGACATCACTCAAAGTGGGTGGAGTCTCCAGAAACAGGAAGTAGCCCTCTGACTGGAGCAAATACTGATGGCTAGTCGGATCAGGAGAGACGCTGCTGCAGGGTGGTGAGGGGATTTTAAGGTTTTCAAAACAAATCTTGATCAAAAACCTCTATAATTTAACATCAGACTGTTTAGTTTGTTTTAACTGAATAATGATGTTAGTGTATGTGACGCTGCAGCAGCATAAACACCATAAACTAGTCTCGTTTTAGATTATAGAGGTTATCAAACAGATCATTCTAACACACCAGTGTGATTATCTGAGCAGAAGTTGTTTAAATACCAGATCACTGTCTGCTAAGTGTCTCTCCTGATCTGACTAGCCTCATGTGAGTACATCTTAAATGTTCCAAAATCACACGGGAAACACGGGCAGAGCATGTGTTCTTTTCACATGTTTTTATCCATATATGTGAGATATGTCACATGGTAGCTTCACATGTTCCCACATGTGGTTTATCTGTAAGGGTTAGGCTGCTCTGATTAGAGGACCTCTTCCTGTTAAAAGAGCCTCCTCTTGTTTCGACTGACGACCACGCCCTGACAGAAAAAAACACATGAACTTAACATGTTTTTCACATGTGAGCCTATGTGGAAAAACATGTGACCACATGGAAACTAATGAACATGTTAAAAGTGTTCCGAAATCACACGGGAAACATGGGACAAACATGTGCTTTACATGTCATGTTCTTTCTCTCCATGTGAATTTTTACATTTTTTTGTTCCAAATTCACATTTTTACATGTCGTTCACATGTGTTATATGGTAATTTTACATGTTCTCACATGTGAAGTTTATGTGGTTTTTCTGTAAGGGCGGTCTGTGTTCCTCACTGTAGACAAGTAACAAATAGAAGACCTTTCTAAATGACCCGAATATCCCTTTAAGAAAAAAGCTCCCCCCCACCCCCCCCCCCATGAGTTTAGTGTAGCGCCTACACAGTGGGGGTGGGCGGAGTTCTAAAGGTGGAGACGATGCTGTGTCAGGGCAGACAGAGCAGGAAGCAGCAGCTATCACTCAGCAGGAGGACGATAAAAAACAACACAGTTATCAATTAGCAGAGCCTTTCACATTTCATCAGAGACACAGGCTGCAGGCAGGCTCTGCTTTCACCACACACACACACACACACACACACACACACACACACGTACACGCACACACACACTGCACAGTGTAACTCAACATCTTAAACCGTTCACGTTTTTTTCTTTAAAAAAAAAAAAGACCTGGAGCTCAGGATCTTGACAAAGTGCTTCAGTGAAAATTTAATGGCGCAATCTTGCTGCACTGTATTGCTCCTCTACAGCATACAATGTCCTCTGTAAGTTATACATTTCACTTCATATAACAAAACACTTCATAACCAAAGAAAAACTAAACAAACAAACCATGGATCTCCCTAACAGGAGCTACTGGAGATCATCTCACACCCCATCTCAACTTCTTCTTCTTTTTTTTTTTTGCTCTTATTTTTGTTGTTGTTGTTGTTGTTTTGTTTACGGACAAATAAATCTTTAATCTTACATAAAGGTTTGGTTCATTAAAGTACACCACTTCAAAAACAAACAAAAAAATCCGTTTTGCAGAGAGCATTGTTGATCAAATAGATGAGTGCAAAGGCACTTTCTGGAGATTAATAGTAAGATTTGCCGCTTGTTGGGTTTTTGAAAAAGCTTTTTCCTTTATGGTTGAACACTCATCGTTTATCTGTAGTATGTACAGGAATGTCAATCTGTGAGCTTCTCTTCTACAAACAAGAAGGGCCTCCTACAGTACGCTCCGTCTCTCAGAGGAATGATCAAACACCAGAAGTTTTACAGTCCTGCTCGTTACATACCTGCCGTTATCAAGAGTCTTTTGGAATTTCATATTTCAACAAAAAAGCAGAAATAATTTATACTTTTTAGAAGAAAAATAGAACTGCATAATAATATATTTCTTATATTCCTTTTATACATCTTTGAAAAGAAAATAGAGAAGAAAAGGAAGAGAAAACGGGTCATGAAAAGCTTCGGTTCCCCTCCAGTTCCTCATGTGGGACCGAACACAGAGAAGAGAGGATATATAGAGGATTATCATGACAGTAAGTGTGTGATTATGATGGAACCTGGAGGGGAGCTCTGGTGCTGTCTTACAGTTGGCTCATTGCAGTCTGTTTCTCCAGAACCTCCAGGTAGTCCGGTTCTGTTTTTACCTTCCCTGGGAGCAGCAGTGAAGGGTGCTCGTTGTTTTTGGAGGGGTGCTCCGGTCCAAAGTATTTCCTCGGGGTGCTGTACAGCACCGCTTTGTTTAACCGGTCCTGGTTGGCTACGTGCCGCCGCGCCGCAGCGACCTCGTAGGGGGGCACGATGCAGGGTCTCTTGGGCAAAGTGCAAAAGTTGTAAGTGAAGGGAGGAGCAACTGCGGCTGAAGGGAGCTCCTTGCTGGGCCTCTCTCTTAAGTTCTGATAGAGCATTTCCGGTAGCTCCGGGGTGGTCAGACCACATGTTGGTGATTTATCCATAAAATCCACTGTGCTGATTGTGTAGGCCCCCGGGCTTCGGGTCAGGACATCGTCCTTCTTTGAGTCCAGAGGCCCAAAGCTGAGCTCCTTTAGGTTGCGATAAAACGCCACCTGTTCGCCATCTTTCTGCATGTAAATGGGGTTTTGGCACATGGAGCCAACGGGTGGGGGGATGTAACTGTAAACGTGGCTTTCTGAGCTCTTGCTTTGGGTCGGTTCTGGGGTGTAAGAACCATACTGAACTTGCAAAGAGTTGAGATCTAAGTTGTTGGCGCTTGTGGGAACATGCTCCACCCCTTTGCGTCGCTTCAAAACAAAAACAAAGAGTCCAGCGCCAAAGCACACCGACAGGATGAAAACAACCAGAAGGCCAAGAATCAGGACTGAGAGGGGGACCTCCGGGTGCAGCTCCGGGGTCTGGATGCGGGATTCTGTGGGGCTCACGGAGCTAAAAGATGGGAAAACAGAGGAAGAAATTGGGGTAGTGGCTTCTGTGGTGGGACTTATTAGCGTTGGGGGTTTGGTTGGCGGTGCATACTGCAGCGGGGGTGGCTCGCTGGGCTCTGGGCAGATGGCCTCATTGCGGAGCGAGCGCAGCAGCCGGCCTGCATGCTTCGAGGGTGAATCACAGGTGATTTCATTGACCACCACGCTGGTGCTGGAGAGCTCCATCCAGTTTTTGAGCGCCACAATGTCACAGGTGCAATCCCATGGGTTCTCCTGTAAATCAATCTGGATAAAAGCCGACAGCTGGTCCAGAACCCCCTGAACTGGAAGGTATGAGAAGTGATTGTTCCTCAGGTTGAGCCGAGTAAGCATGGTGCCCCCAAAAACGTTGTCAGGGAGGGATCTCAACAAGTTGTTGTTGAGGAAAAGCAGCTGGAGGTTGTGCAGAGAGTTAAAGGTTTGTGGTAAAATCTCTTTGATGATGTTGTATTCCAAGTATAGATACTGTAGGGACTGCAGACCAGCGAACAGGGACTGGGACAGCGACTCAATGTAATTTCCATTCAGGTAGAGCCGCCTGAGGTTGGTCAGATTCTCAAAAGCACCTTCCTGTATCACTGCGATCCTATTGTTTCCTAAATGGAGCAGCTCCAGGGAGCTGTATTCCGTTAGATCCGCCCTGTAAATCACCTGTAGGTAGTTACCCGTCAGGTGCAGCTTCCTTGGGTAGGAAGGCTTGGGGTTCAGCTCGCTGATGTTCTGGAGCTTCCTCTCCTGACAGTTGATGTTCAGCCCACTGTCGGGGTTCTGTGACGTACAAACACACACACTGGGACACAGCACGGGAACAGGGGAGCGTGTCTGGTAGACCATTATAGGCCCAAGCTCATGTTTGTCCTTTGAGATCCGAGGGGTGGGCCTGTAGCGCATCCTGGGTGGCCGGGAGGCTTTTGGGGAGCGGGTGGGAATGATGACGCTTGCATGGTAGGTTGGGTGTGGTGCTCCCTGGAAATGAGAGTCAGATGCAGGCTGAGCACGCTCGCCAGCGTTCCTGCGTGGACACAGGTCCTGCTTTATGAGCTGAGCTATGTCTTTGCCATGCAGTATGAACGGCGTCTCGCACACAATGTCCCCCACAGAGATGGTCTCCAGCCAGGACCTGAGGGGGATCAGGTCACAGGTGCAGTTCCAAGGGTTCTCCTCCAGCTGGATCTCCATGATGCCTCCGATGTGCTCCAGCACCCCAGCGAATGGCAGCATCTTGAGTCGGTTGCCACGTAAATCCAAGTGGGTGAGGAGCACAAAGCGGAAAATGTTAGGAGGCAGAGCCAGGAGCAGGTTATCATTGAGGATCAGCACTTTGAGCTTGTTGAGCTTGCTGAAAGCGCCCGGCTCGATGGTGCTGATGTAATTATAGTCTGCTTGTAAATACTCCAAACTCTCCAGTCCTGCGAACGTGTCTTCTTTAATCACCTCCAGATTGTTGTTGTTCAAGTGGAGTCGCTTGAGTAATCGGAGTCCGTTAAAAGCTCCGGTTCGGATTTCCTGCAAGCCATTATTCCCCAGATGTAACGAGGTGACATTGCCATAATTGACAAACTCATTGGCGTTGAGCCTCGACAGGAAGTTCCCGTTCAGGAAAAGCTGGGCGATTTTATTCGGCGGCGCCTGAAACTGGCTGACAGTGGTGAAGCCTTTATTCTCACAGTTGATGTTCAGAACGCTCTCCCGCTCCTCGCAGGCGCAGCGCGTCTTGCAGATGTCTTTGAGGGCTGAAGTTTTGCGGCTCTCCGTTTCGGACGGTGTCAGGCTGGTGACCGTGAGGACGCTCAGAAACAGGACGCCGCTCAGCATGTTTACAGCCAGAACAGGTCGCTGAAACACAGATCCAGCATTTAAGTTTCACAGCCTGAGCCTCAGATGGAGAGAAAACAAAAAAAAAAGGGAGGGAGTGAGTTCTCTCAGAGGGGAAAGGAGGTAGAGGCACTCACACACACATTAAACACACACACACATTCACACAGGCTGGTATTTGGTGTTAAAATGAGCGCATGGCGCAAATGAGTCCAGTGACCTTCAGTTTAAATCCCAAAGAACACAAAAAGCTCCTTTAATCAAATAAGTAGTCAGTCCAGGGGAGGAAAAAGAAGAAAACAAGCCGAAATCAGCTGGATCCGGTGGAGCTGGTGGACTTGGCACATTTTCAGAAGCAGAAGCGAGCTGGTGGCTGACTGCAGCCCTCTCCCCCCTCAGCGCAGCCCGCTCTCCCCTCCAGCATCTTCCTGCATTTCATCAGCGGATCTTCAGCGGGCTGCCTCCCACTCACCCGCTCCGCGCGCACAGCGCCGGCGCAGGTCCATGGGTACAAAATAAAACACTTCAAATAGGATTTCAGCGTCTCCTTCTTCTTCTTTTTACAGATCCAGATGGAATGCGCAAAGGCGCACCGTGACGCGCGGCTGCCGTTCCTTACCGCCGCCTCTGGAGCACAGGGGGGAGAGGTGAAGGGGAGTCAGGGGGAGCGACGGGGGAGAAAAAGGCTGCGAAACATTCCCGGGAAGAGAGAGAGAGCGCGCGCGACAGGAGGCGTGCATCCCCGGAGCTGCTCGGTGCTCCCGCTCCTCTCCGCTCACTGAGGAGCGCACCGCGTCCGCTGCTGCCGTCTCACTCTGTGCGTGCGCGTGCGTGCGAGTGTGTGTGTGTGTATGAGTGAGAAAGAAAGGAGCCAAGGGGCCCTTACGTCACCGGCACTGTCAACATGAACACGCACCCGCCGACACACGTGTGCGGAGGCTCCGGATGGGTCCCAGGAAGATCCGGACTAGCGGCGTCAGGAGCTGGACCGGGTCTGGTTGTTAGCTCTGGAGAGGTGACTGGACCAGACTGACCCGGTCCAGATCGAGTCCCTCAGCTGTGCTCTGGTTTCAAGATCCTGTTACTTTATATTAAAACTAGAAACCAGCAGGAGGCAGGAGAGAGCCAGAGTCTGCCATCAGGACCGGGAGCTCTCTCTCTCTCTCTCTCTCTCTCTCTCTCTCTCTCACTCTGTTCCATGCTCTACCACATCTCTCTCCTCCCCTTTCTCTCTACACCTTCTCTCATTTCCTCTTCCCCTTTCTCCACCCTCTTTATTTTTCTTTCCCCCTTCTTTGCTGTTTCTCTCCCCTTCTCCACACCTCTCTCTCTCTAGCTCCCCCTTTCTTCCTCTCTCTCTAGTCATCATCCACTCCGTCTCCGTGTCTCTTTTCCTCCTTCTCCCTCACTCTGTTCAGACTCTACCCCTCCCCCCTAGCCGTGTCACTTTATCAACATGCTATTATCATGAGAGAATCCGAGCCATCCAGCAGGATGACAGCAGAACATCTGTGTTCGCCTTCAGACCCAAACCAGATCAGCTGGTTCCTCATGTAAACAGCAGGCTGTGATCAGAACCATTACCACCATGGGGTCCACACATGGCCTGGTGATGTCACCTGTTACCAAACCTCTACAGCTGAACATGACGTTCATGGTGATCTGCAGCAGACGTACGGCAGAGCAGTGATTCAAACGTAGACATTTACAGAGTTCTGACTGTTAACAGATCTCTAATTAGTCATCAATCTGCAGCAGTGTCTCTCCTGATCTGATTACCTGACTTTGAGTATGGCTCCAGTAAGAGGACCTCTTCCTGTTTCCTGTTCTTTGAGTGATGTGATTGGTGGGTTTGGTCTTTAGATAAATAACTGACCCAAACATGCTGTTTTTATCTAGACTCCTGGTCTGACTCCATAATAGTTCAATTATTAAATGATAAAACAATAGAGTTGGTCATTAAACAGTATCAATCCTATAGTTTACATCTGGAACTGGACAGAGACAGGAAGCAGTCAGTGTACTGCGATGCTTGAGCCTGCTTCCCTTTAATGATTCAGTAATTAGTGAGGCATAAATGAGCTCCGTCCTCTGAAGGCAGCAGACTGATGGAGCTGTGAAGGTCTCAGACTGGGGGCCTGGAGCACTTTCAGCACCTGCAGTTGTCTCTCTGTAGCCTGACTGAGAACTGTCAACAGGCTTTGACAGCAGGGCACCGTGAGGTTCAAAGGTCACGATGACTTCTCCAAGTCTGACAGAACCAATTGTCTCGGTGTGTTTTCCCCTCCTGTGCCTTTCCCTGCTGAGTGAAAAAGCCTCCAGCTCTGGCACCTCTAAAGTCTGGCTCAGGGGACATTTGTAGACATTTGAGTGATATTTTAGGCCCTTAACCCTTTGATGCATAACATGGGTCAAAAGTGACCCGGCTGAGTTTTTATTGTTGATATCTTTGCAATAAATTATTCTCATTATTTAGTAGTCAAGGTATTCCTCAATTAACTTGTTTTTTACTATAATACATGATTATTACATTTTTCCTTTCTTTCTTTTTTGAACAAAACACGTTTTTGTATCAGTACCCCTCTAATGCACAACATGGGTCCAAAATGACCCATACCCATTTTCTATGTTATTTCTTATATAGCTCCGTGTTTCTATGATATATCTTTGAAATTAATTAATTTTATCAGTTACTCTTCCAACTATGTGACAAAAATCTTGCTTTTGTTTAGAACAAATAATCATTTTCATTTTTCCTTGCTTATGATATGAATAAGCACAGCTTTTGTATTTCTCCCCCTACTTTACACACGACCCACATGCATTTCCTAGTTTTAGCATTTGGAGGTAAAAGAAGAGACTGTTCACAGCTCAGCACAGATCTCAGGTCCGTGTACTTTCAGGCAGTTCGTTTTTCTGTTTTAAACCAAAAATGGAAAAATGAAAACTGACTAGTATTTTCCATTTTCCGTTTTTAAAACCAAAATAAAAAATCGGATAACGAGTTGTTTTCTCATTTCCGATTTTGAGCACTAAACGAAAATGGAGAAAACGGATAACGAGCTCGTTTTTCGATTCTGGTTATTTCATTTATTGACAGCTGTTGTGACCCGGATGTTGTCTCTTCGCTGCACACAAGCCCTGTAGGAAGCTCCGTGTTTGTTTAACCAGGGTAGAATTCATTTGATCGTGATAATTACAAACTGAAAGGCATCAATTCTTTCTGACGTAGATTTTTATCTGTATTTTGAGCCCGCTAAGGGTGAGGTGGGACAAAATAACATTTTCAGGTCGTCAGAATCCGTTTCCTCAGTGTAGTAAACTGTGACGGACCCAAACAGCTGATGTTAGCCATTAGCTCCCAGAGCGGTGGAAATGTCCTCTGAAACCTGTGTCCTCAAGGTAAGTCTCGTTTTACTTTGTTTCTGTCCGATCATATGTATTATATTGTATTGTATTTACCGTGGGCATGAACTTTGTTTTTCATTCAAACCAAGCTCTGTTTGAAGCTAACCAGACGTGGCTACGTTAGCTAGCCTGTTATGAGCTCGTCACTCTGTTTGTTTGTGTTGTCAAACTGACTAAATATCATTTTAATTCTGTACAAATACATGTGTAGTACACCCAAAATCATTGTGTGACCATTCCTGTGTTTATTAGAAAATATCAAAACACTTTATTGAAAACTATAGTCCGAGAATTAATGAAAGGGCTTTAAATTAATTATCCTCCCAGTTTCTTTGAAAAGCCTGTAAAATGTGTCCTCAGATAGTACTATTACTACAAAATACTTCTGGTTCAGTGGTCTACACAAGTTCCCCACTTACAGCCAGTTTATCAATTTGACAGCAACATTAACTACAATGTTATTCAAATTACTTGTTTGCAGGACCAGGTTAAATTCAGTCGGTAATTATTATGAGATCTAACTTTTATATCTTTTAAACCCTTGCAGGATGGTTTAGATTCCACCAGGGAAACGCGGAGCAGCCCTGTGACTCGTCCATCCAGAACAGAAGGTGTTCCTCCTCATGGTCGACATGACTCCTGAACTGAACCACACAGAGGATGGTTACTGTGACGTGTCAGAGGGAGACCATGAAGCTGACTGCATCCATCACAGCTCTGTTCCATGGGATAAAGATGTGTTCACCTTGTGCACCAGACACAAAACTGTCTCCATGTTCCTGTTGATGTTTACATGACTACTGACCTACCTCTGGTTGAGACATGAACTCTGTCTACTTCTGAACTTGGACACAACTAATATCAAACAGTCCTTTTAGGACTTTTCCTGAACAGACAGATCTGGGCATCAGGCAGCACTGCTTTCCCAGAGCAGTTATTTATTATGAAAAAGAAAAGGTAAAAAAAAAAAAAAGGTTATGATTTTCATTTTTTGGCAAATAAGTTGAAATGTTTTCTCCATGTTTATCATTTTTTGACAAATAGTTTCTATTCATACCATCACTGGTAATACTGTTGTTCTTAAAGAGTCAAAAATAAAACCAAAATGGACTGATTTACCATCATGTTGTCATCATCACTGCCAACACATGGGCTGGGTCATCTTTAGAACAACTCACAGTCAGGAGTTTTTAGACTCGTTTGTAGCTCCCAAGGAGTTTGACTCTGGTGTCACTGTTGTTCTTGAACTAAACTACAAACCTGTAGCACACTTTCTCAGAATAAATTACTAGACAGGTATGACTTTTTAAACTCTGAAGCCTGTATTTACAGCTAACGTTTATAATTTGCATGATTTTTTTTCAATAATTCAAATTTATTGTCTCTTAAGTCACTCATAAAGATGTAAATTTTGAGATGAAAAATGTTATGTGAATGGCTTTATAAAAAAAAGTGTGCTGTCAATGTAAATACCTTTAATGGTACTCAAAATGCAACTACATCATATAATTCAAAAACAAGTAAAATAATTAGTTCAAATATCAGTTTAATATGATTTTATTAATCTATTCCAAAAAGAAAACTCTCCAAGTACAAATACAGAAATCAGGACCAACAAAAATGATTATTTATGATGGTAATTCATTACAGATAAAACATGAGGGATGACACAATGCATAATAAAAATACCTGTACATAAATAACTTCAAGATGACCGAAATCATACTCAGTATTTCAGCTGGATAATAAATACAAATTACTGGGCCAGTTCCTGAGGCTCTGTTCATTTTCACCTCTTATGTGTTCTGAAGGTTTTTTATTCAAAATGTTCAAATTTAAATCAAGCCAAATTTTTAGAGACTGAAAGATTATTAGATAAATCATTCTCAATATTGTGTTCAGGATGTTATTTGTTTCCTAGACTTTCACAACAGTAATAAATATATGAAACTGTTCAGCAGGGCTCTTCATTCCTGGCCCTGCTGACTTACCTGCATAGTTTTTGTTTCTCTGCACCAACACACCTGTTTGAATCAAGGGGTGATTAGGGGTCCTGAAGAACAGGACGTGCTGAAGAGGTGATTCAATCATTAAATCAGGTGTGTTGAAGCAGGTAAACAGCTAAAGCACACAGGTCAGTGGCCCTCCAGGACCAGGATTAAATAATCCTGCTGTTCAGAAGACAAGCAAATATCAACATATCAAAATAATCATCAAACACTCATCTGACAGTGTTAAATACTGCAGTCAGCTGGACATGGTCTCCCTCTGACACGTCACAGTAACGATCCTCTGTGTGGTTCAGTTCAGGAGTCAAGGAACATCTTCTGTTCTGCATGGACAAGTCACAGGGCTGCTCCGCGTTTCCCTGGTGGAATCTAACCATCCTGCAAGGGTTTAAAAGATATAAAAGTTAGATCTCATAATAATTACCGACTGAATTTAACCTGGTCCTGCAAACAAGTAATTTGAATAACATTGTAGTTAATGTTGCTGTCAAATTGATAAGCTGAATGCAAATGGGGAACTTGTGTAGACCACTGAACCAGAAGTATTTTGTAGTAATAGTACTATCTGAGGATACATTTTACAGGCTTTTCAAAGAAACTGGGAGGATAATTAATTTAAAGCCCTTTCATTAATTCTCGGACTATAGTTTTCAATAAAGTGTTTTGATATTTTCTAATAAACACAAGATGTTGTTCACAGATTTACTGCAGATGAGGTTGCAGAACTGCTGCAGCCAGAGCCAGATGAAGATGAGGAGGCCATTTTTACAGATTCAGAGTCTGACCTTTCTGATGATGATGACCCAGAATAATTGACACAGGATCAAGCTGGAGTTGGGGGCTGTCTGGAAATCCAGCTTACCTGCATGAAGGAAAGTCCTCTCAAGATTCAGAAGACTCATTTGATGAATCTTCTGAAGAGGAAACAGTCCAGTAGGCTGAGTAAAAAAGGACGGTACTGGGATGAGAATCCCCCCTTCATGGCAGAACACGCAGCTACAACATTCTCAGAAGCTGCCCAGGCCCTATATACCCCTGGATCAACAGCTGTTTTACCAAAAGATGCCTGGGATATGTTCATAAGCAACAACATCAATGAGGAGGTTCTAAAATGCATCAACTGAGAAGGGTAAAGAACAGCCTCAACAAAAGGAAAAGAGTGGAGAAACATTGATTTAAAAAAAAGAATTGATGGCCTTTATTGGTTGGACCCTGATTGCAGGGGGAGGAGAGCTGGGATGTGGCCTTGCGAGAGCTTTTTGTGAATCGTCTGCAAAACCAAATTTACAAGACCAACATGGGGCTGAAGAGATTTTAAGATATTCGCTGTCATACGGTTTGACGACAAGAGAACAAGGGCTCTGTGACTAACAGACCACATGGAAGCATTTATAATTTGTGAGACATGTAAAAATTGTGGTGGCAATTTATGTTCTTGAGTCACATTCCACCAGTTTACGGTTGTTAAAATACTGATACAGCTCAGCTCGATAGCAATGCTCTTATAGCGTTGTGACAAAATGAAAATAAACATGTTGCAAGTATTAAATACATAAATATTTGGCCCCACTCACTGCTAAAACAATTACTTAAAACAAATTATTGTTTAGTATTAAGTAATTTAATTTTAAACCACACTTGGATGACTGTGTGAATGTGTGTAAATTTGATATAGCAAAATAAAAACTATTTTTGTTCATAAATTATGAAAGGAAAAATGGAAATAATGATCTGTGATAATCTAAAATAAGACATTTAAAGAGTACATGGAATATTCAATCAAAAAATAAAATGATTTCAAAAGATGGAACAAAGAAAACCTCAGCCAGCATGAAAAACCATGGAAAATGAATGCGGGTCATTTTTGACCCATGTTGTGCATTAGAAGGGGTGTGGGTATGTTGCGCATCAAAGTACTTCTATCTGTTCACGTTTTGGAGAAAAGCCCAAACCTAAATCGTCCAAAGTTGATAATAAAGACGTTTCAAATGAACGCGGTTCTCGAGCTGCCGCCATGTTGTTTAAATTTAGAGTCGGAGCCCTGCCATCATCGGCTACTCCCGCCCACCAAACCATTAGAGCGTTGTGATTGGCCCGGGAGACTGACCGGACCAATCAGTGGGCTGCAGAGGTTCCAATGGAGCGTGGCTAGACCAAAGTCTGCAGAGCAGAACTGACGGTCTGGTTTACTAGGCTAATAAACAGATATATTTTTTGCCGATAACGATAGTAAGAAATTTTAATCACCTAAAAACAGTGTTAAGCCTCATGTTCTATCCATTTCCCTGCTGAAAAAACCAGCATAGACCAGCATATGCTGGTTACTAGCATATGTTGTGTTTTGGTGCTGGTATGCTGGTCCATAGTGATCCATTAGTTCAACCAGCATAGACCAGCACCAAAC
>SSNR01000559.1:151743-162780 GCA_006937965.1 Callopanchax toddi
TATGTTGCGCATCAAAGGGTTAACTAACCGTAAGGGGAGAATTTAGTCCTCCAACAGGTTAATTTACTAATGATTCACTAGTGAGGCAAGAAAACAAAAATAAATTCAAACCTTTTTATTTTAAATCCAATCTAGAACATTTATCTTCATTAACCATTTTTCTTTACAATTTATTTTAATTTCCTGTTAAATTGGACCAACCCCCTCACTGACTTTGACTAAAAGCAGACATGTGAGCTCCGTTCATTAAACCGGACTAAATCCAGCAGAATTACTGAAGAAAGACTCACATCCTGCTGTTGCTGCTGAGAATGGATGAATATTTATTTTCAAGAAACTGTTGTGTTTGAGGTGGGTGTAAGAAGCAGGTGCAGAGGAGGCAACAGTAAAAGCAAGTAAACTGTAAAAAAGATTCTGAATAAATGAGGCGCCGTGTCAGTGACTGAGCACTCCTTAGCTGTGGAGCATTACAGGAAACGAGCCGCTCAGATCACAGGCTGCACGACCGTCCCACAGTCACCATCAACCAGTGTTGGGGAGAATACTTTGCAAATGTATTCAGTTACAGAATACTGAATACCTGTTTTAAAATGTATTTTGTACTGTATTCCGTTACTTTGCTTAATCCTGGTACTGTATTCTAAATGCATGGAATACTTAGAATACTTCCCCTATAAAACACGATTTAAGTCTATTGCAAAGTGATGTTCTTAATGTTCATTGCACTCCAGATGGAAAGCTCTTAACATGAAACCCACAATTGTGGGGAACCACAACAACATCATCAAGCTAACGTCATTTCAGATACAACACCAACACTGTAAATGTGAGAAATGACAGAACTAACACGATACAGGCTGTTAAATAAAGCACTAAGGAAGCAAAACTAGAAAGATAAAAATAACTTACTTTAAGGTGTTTCTTCAGATTAGATTAGAGTCTTTGGACGCAGCTAGTAGGTTGTTAGCTGGCAGACAAAGATCGCGCTGCACCATCATCTTTCACTCGCCCCGTTCCTTTTTTAGAGTGAAAATTAGCTTGAATTTCCAGGACGTGAATGCATTTATTCCTCCACTGCTGGCAGGTTGATTCAGCTGCGGTTGTGACTCCAACCACTCCATCTCTTGGTCTGAATCCATACGAGGCTAGCTGCTACCTGCTGCTACCGGCTGGTCGGGAGTGTACCCTCTTGTTTTGGTAGGATTGTTATGGTAATGGAGGCACGTTGTTTAGGGGCATTATGGGATAGATAACCTTCACAACATGGAGACACAAGTATTCCAATGGTATTACGAAAGTAACTGTATTCTGAATACCATGTTTAAAAATAGTAACTGTATCAGAATACAGTACATCAAAATAGTATTCTAAATACAGTATTCTAAATACATGTATTCCGATACTACCCAACACTGCCATCAACCACCCAGTCCTGGTGGAAGATGAGGGGTTAACAGAGCTGCTGCACACTGCATCAATGACCAAAGTAAAGGCTGCAGGCTGCACTGGGACTGCATCTATTCAAGTCTGTTAAACACAATAAATGACTTCATAAAGACTATTTTTGTTGTTATTTATCAATCTATTGGTCTGACACAGTCATTTAATGAATTTAAATTAAATACCTTAAGATAAGGGCTGAGCTCAACTATTTTTAGGTGAAATTAAAAATGAGATTAATTAGATTATTTAATTATAGATCATAATTAATCTATTTTTTAATCTCATGGCAGCACTTGTTTCCTGTTTTCTTTGCTTAGACGAGTCCCTGTTGACAGTGACTGGATGGAGCTAAGAGCAGAAACACTGTGTTTTTAAAAATCCTGTCATGGAAACACAAATGTATTTTTTCAGCTGAGCTTTTAATATATTTTACACATGTGGTTAACAGGAAATGTACTGTACGTCTAGCCAGTAACTCTAAGTCCATTTATTTAAGGGAGTCTAAGGGACTCTAAGTCCATTTTAAGTCTTGTATCTACAAAAATTTACAGAATTTTTAGCATAATTTTTTAAATAAAATGCTGCTTTAATCAGGGTTCTTACACCTTCACTAAAATCAAATTCAAGCTCTTTTCAAGGTGAGTTTTCATGATTTTCCAGTCTCTTACAGTGGTGACAGTTTACACATATAAAAAACATGTATATGCTCAAAATGATTGTTTGATTTCTCTGCCATATGTTAGTAAATGTATAGAGAAACTATATTCTTTCCTGTTTTCACTCCCACATTCCACTCTTATTTTTAAGAATAAAAGATTTGGGGAAATGTGTTATTCTGAAAAAAAAAAAAAACTGAGATAAAATATTTTTTGGGAAAAAGAAAAGTCAAGCTGTGAAAAAAGATTAAAATAAGTTTCCATAACCGTTATTGTGACTTAATCAGGTTCAGTTCAGTTTCAGTTTTTTTTTTTTTTTTCAGTTTCAGTTTTTAAAACACCCCAACCACGTTGAAAATACCTTGAGAAAATTAAAACACTTTCGTCAAGCACCCATAAGAACCCTGATTTATAATGGATTTTTCAGCAGAACAAAGAGAAGAAATCACAATAAAGTCTATTTTTTAAATAAACATTTGTGGAGCCAAAAGGACTTGAAACCTGGTGATTTTGGGTTTTGTCTTGAAAAGTTTGGACCCCCCTGCTTCAGCTGTAAAATACAGAAGTCCTTCCATCCGGACGCCCACCTGCTCTCACACTAATGACATTAGAGAAGATAATGATGATGGAGAGACGAGCGTATGATGATGACAGTGGCATCCTATAGTTTCTCTTTTTTTGTTTGATTGAGAATGATGGGCACTTCTGATTTCACTGTGATGGATGAGTTGGTGGTGTTGAAGGGAAAAGTCTGCAGGTTTCTACATGAGACCAGCTGGGTGTTTTATTGTCAGAGAGCAGATCTGTGGCACATTTTTCAAGTCAATCAAAGGCTGCCGAGGCTGACGGCGGCACATCTGAGGAGTGTCTGAGCCGCAGTCAGAGGCAGGAAATTCAACTACTAATTATAAAGAAACAATTCCCAACAAAAAGAAACTCAGATTATTGGACAATGATTCAAGTAATCTGATTATATACAGTACACACTTCAGTCTTATTACGAAATCGTTAAAGGGAACAGTGCACAAACATCGCTGTAAGTCCTTTTTACAAGAAAACCAATAATGGATGCTGTGGGATTTTTAAAAAACTAATGAATATTTTATAGACGTTGTAGTTTTTAAAACACTGTAATAGCAGCTAAAGTTAAGATTAAAATATGTGGGTCAGGTCAGAACTGTTGGGACGATAAAATGTGGATAAAGGAGGAGAAGACTTGAAGGGATCCGTCCTTAGAAACCATGACAACCAGACTTGCGATGATGAAGGAGATCCAGAGCCACAGTCAGAGACAGGAAAAGTGATAATGAACCAAATCCCAACAAAACGAAGCTCAAGGATCACTTTAGGAAAAATATACAGGTCAATTTCATTTCAGTTATGTACGATCCATTTCAGTCCCATTACATTTCATCCTGGTATAGTCTGATTCAAAATAAACCACAATTATAAACTGTACAAATAAAAACAAGTCAATGTAGCCAGAACCAGTTCATCTAAACAGGAGGAACCTGTATTATTGTTCACTCAGGATTCCTCCTTGTCCATCCAGCTGCCCCACCTTTGAAACATAAACAAAGATGTGAAAAAGTATTTACTCCCCTATGGATTTCATCTGTTTTTCAGAAAACCCCCTACAAGCATAGATGCACTTCACCCCCTGCTCTTGCTTCCCCCCACCCCACTCGTGGAGTGTATGTGTCGGTGCCGCTGGCGGGGGGGGGGGCGCATGCCCCCTTCCCCTGGACTTCACTACCTGAGCCGCAAGATATGTACCCCACACCAGCTGCTGTTTTGTTGCGGAACGTCTCCGGAAATTTGCCTCTGTGAGAGCATCAAATCTTGGTGGTTCACGCGATAAGTACGTGTATAAACAGAAGCTGCTAAACAAAAGCTACACTCGTCTTCTCGTACTTTAGTTGAGGATTATTTATTCACATGGCTTGTACAATGGGTAAGCACACTTTGTTTTTATATAGTTTAATGTTATGCTTAATTAAGTTTTATGTTGTTTCTTTGTCTTTTAAATGTCCAAATTGTGTTAAAGGGATACTCCACCAGAAAGTGATTTTTTGTCTAGTGTCATATTCCTCATAGTTAGATCAGTGGACAAAAAATATTAGTAAACAGCCCAGCTGTTTTCCTGATACGGCAGTACTCCTTTATCTTTAGCTTAGCGTAAAACACTGTCAGTGAATGTAACAACTAGCACTGTGAGAAAAAAAGTCCTTAGAAGTCACTCAGTAGTGATACTAATGATACTAATTCTGCCTTGTGACCTCAGTAAACATATCGACTGCAAGTGGAAATAAAAAGTAACACAAAGGAATGACAGGTACTATTTTAGACTTGGGACTACTTTATGACAAAAAACAGCGGTAAGCCTCCGCTGAACGGCACAAGGCACAATCAATTTAATTTCATTTAAATCTTAGTATATATATTCTCATTATTTTTTTTAACACATCAATAGTTATGTGGTGGCACAGAGTCAGACCTCTTGACTCCAGAAACAGCAACACATGCAGCATGACATCACTTTGTTGCTACTGGTTAAACGCCAGTAAAGTAGAACATGGAAGCAGTTTGAAGCGGAATGCATGAGTATGTCTGTGGTCTGGAGGTGTTATAAAGTTGATGACAACAACATTGTAAAAGTATCGGATCGGGACTCGGTATCGGCATATACTCAAAATCAAACGATTCTGACTCTATAGGGCAAAAAAACCTGATTGGGACATCCCTACTACATATACACAAACTATCCTAATATTATATAAAAGGACTGTCTGCTTCAGTTAGTTTGACCTGGACTTGATGCAAAATATAAAGTAAAACAGATTTAATAACATCTCCTGCTGTGGAAACACTAAATAAATAAAATAGGAAACCAAATCTCCCAGCTAGCTGAGAAAAGGGCAGGAAAATTACTTTTAGATAAACGAATACACAAATGATGGGTGGGACAATCAACCTTATTGGCTGATCAGAACATATACTAGCTACTGTCAATCACCCAAGCTCAAACAAAAGGTATATTACTCCATTGTTGAAGACTTTTATCCTTATTTACGAACAGAAGTTTTAACTCTAAATGTATTAGTTTTTATTCTCATTGTGAGATAAGATATTTAATCAATATTTATTATTTCTACGTCAGCTACAGTATGTTGTTTACTGAAGGAAAAATGAAACTGTGAAAGAAAAGAACACTTAAGGTATTGCTGGTGTTGGTCTTGTTTTGGGGCAGCTTTGCTTCATCTGGACCAGGAAACCTGTTCAGGGTCCAACAAAGCCTTAAGACTACCAAGGCCTTCTGGAATGAAGACACTGATTAGTGTCAGATGGCTTGGTCTCAGTCATTGTTTCACCCACAGGATAATGACCTGAACACTCACCTAAAACACCAGGAACAGACGGGCTATTCTGGAGGCGTCTTCTGTCAGCCCTGATCTAAATCATGTTGAACATCTGTGGAACGATCAGGAGGAGTGGACCAGACGACCTGTTAGTGATCTCAGACGTCTCATTTTGAGGTTCTGAGATCACTGAAAAAGGAGCTGCCAAAAATATCAAATTAGGGGATCAATTTTTTGGTCTGTGGATTTTTATTAATCATCAGCTTTTATCGCAAAAATCAAAACAAAGTATGATTTGTGTTAAATAATGAATAACCAATAAGAGATGCTGTGAGATTTTAAAATTACTTCGGAACATTGTATAAACATAAGCTGTGCACAATTATTAGATAAGTGAGTATTTTGACCACATCATCATTTTCATGCACATTTCCCAACCCCAAGCAGTCTAAACATATGTGTGTAATGAGGGAGGGTGTGGCCTCAGAAGATAATTTTCTGAGCATTATTGTTGAGTAGCCACCTTGTTTCCTCAGGCAAAATGAGACAAAAAAAATACGGGTTTAGACAGACTCTGAAAAATAATAAATTGTAAAATCTTCTCCAGAGAGATTGCAGCATGCTTGAAATTGCAAATATTTTTGGTTGTGATCACAAAACTGTCAAATGTTTTGTTATGAACTGCCATAGATTTATGAAAAATCAGGCGTGAAGCTACTAGGAACCCACTGTCCGCCAGTGACAGCATATCCCAGAACCGTAACCCACCTGGAGTACACAGAAGTCCATGGTGTTCAGTGTAGCCTCACCAAATAGGCTACATCCTCTGACCTTTGACCTCTGTTGACCATCACAACAATAATCCATCTTTTCCCCAATAACTTGGAATACAATGACTCTTGGATTATGGTTAACCTGAATCAAGATTCCTACAGGTGTCCTACTGTCCACTTTCAGGTGTCCATCTCCCAGATGACCTTAACTGGACACTAACTGGTCTAATAAAACACTCTCTGTAAAGAAGTCTCTTCTTTAAAACCACAGGCTGGTGTTCCAACTGTAATCTCTTGTTTACAGAACAGTCGCTGGTAGTGTTCCTGTTCAGGGTCACTTACACAGTCACACTCAAAGTGTTATAATGCTTCTCTGCTATTTCATGCATTTCTACATTTATAATGTGAGTGTTTAACGGGCGGAAGTCATATGTGAGTTGGTAACTCCCTCACAGTTCCCCTACCCAATCAGAGCTATTCACAACTCCACTAACTCAGTTCTGATTAGTACACTTAATATCTTCTGATTGGTTGAATTTAAGATAACTCTTCTCAAAACTAATATTCAGTTCCGGTACGAATCAGTCTTGTCTAGTTTTGCTACAGTCCTCATAGAGTCTTGTCTTGTCTGAGCCTGAAAGCAGTTGGAGCTGCTATGCTGCTATCTTAGCTGAACCTTCATCAGCTTTGAACAAGGCCTTGAGAGACACCTGCTCGTGTCTCTCCCTCTCAGTCTCTCCCTCACCACGGGAAGATCAGAAATGAGTTCAGCATGCCTGCTGAAATGCCTCCCTTGCTGACCGGGACGTATCCACGGATTGTCCGGCGAGGTCCTCGGCGGTCACGCCTTCCAGGACCACCACTCCGAGTCTGGGGACTCCAGCCTCAGCTCGTGGAGAAACCAACGCCTGTCAGATCCAGGAGCGTCCACCTTTCAGTGAGCGAACACCACTTTCTGATCGAGAGGTTTGCTTTGATAAAGCTTAATTCTTCCAAACTAAATTAAGCCAAAACTAAATTCCAGTCCAAACTCAAATTAGCCTAAATTGACTCTTAAAGTCACAACTAGCTTAACTAAATTAACTAACTTCCCTAGTCATTAAAACATATGCTACGGTCCGTTAAAACTCACAATTAAAACTATCTTTAACATCCTCAACATGTTTAAGAATATTAATTGTGTTTACATCAAACTTTCAAAATGTCTTATCTGTCTGTGTTCTTAGGTTTTTCAAATTAAATGATTGTTCAATCTTATCTGGTCTCAGTTCACGTTATTAATAAGGTATTTCAATTCACTGTACTCTTTCAAAGAACCTAAAGATACCTTCAATAAATATTAGCTATTATCAGGGTTAAATGACAGTTTATCACTTTTCATTATAAACCAGAAATAAGTTAATGTTTATTTGAAGAGGGTGTAGTTAAAATAACTAAGTTATTTCTAAACGCTACATCAGAGACACAGCCAGGGTAAGGAAGGCTGAAATCCAACCATAGGACTGGGCCAAGAAATACCTGAATCCGTCTTATGGACTGATGAAATGAGAGTGATGGCACAAAGCTCCACTTCAATTAGACCCCAGACTAGACTGATCAGTTAGTTGGACCTTATCTGGTTGAAGATGAACTAAAACTCTCCCAGAACTACTGCCGGTTTTTAGGATACATTTTCCCAGAAGATTACAGAAGACAACCTGCATGTTTCAAGAAGACCAAGATTTTATGCGTCATCACATGCATCAAAGTACTCCTTCATGGCTTGCCAGTAAAAGCCTTAAAGATGACAGGAAAATGACACACCTCCCCTTCCCCACCTGACCTAAACCCTATGGAGAATATGTGGGCTCTTCTTAAACTATGATGCACCATGTAGAAAAACCCAACACCTCTCTGAGCTGCTTCTGGGAGGCTGTGGTTGCTGCTGCACAAAGAGATGATCACCAGCACATAAAGAAACGGACAGACTCCATGATGGCAGGCTGGTGACAGCTATTGAAAAGACAGATTCAATTCAAAACCTTTATTGTCATATTATGCACAGTAAAGAAACATGTTTCTTCATGCAATGAAATTCTTACTTTGCTGCCCGTCCTAGCTGCCACTTATAAACAATATAAAAATTTAAAACAGAAGAAGAAAGATAGAAATATAACCTTCACAGAATAAAGACTCTGCTGAATAGGACTATGCACATATTGCACTACATTAGCTGCTTTGTGCAACAGTCAGCAGTAAAGATAGTGAAAGTTCAAGTTTTTCCAAGTAAAATTCCAAGACAAGGTGAACATAAGGAGGGAGCTCAAAGCTCAGGGTTTTCATTTATAAAACTTTGTGTAGAATCCTTACTAAAAACGTACTTAAGCTCAGCAAAAAATTTTCACTCACGCAAATTCCATTTCCTATTTATAGAATTCTGCGTACGCACAGATCCATGTAATTCTGCTTTATCTCAGACGTAGAACTGTACTCAGCTGTTTTTGGATCAGAACCCTCCTCCTACACACCCACATTCTGCCATATACGGCCAAAGAACCTCATGGATAATTGCATATGCATAAGCCTGTGGATATTTGACTTTTAACAGTAAATCGTGACAAAAGAGAGGTTTAGAAAACGAAATTTCACAGAGGCTGAAACTCGAAGTGGTTGTGGTGAGGTTGATGGATGGAAAAGTGTTTTATTAGGTGATCAAATGTTGACATGTCACGAAAACACAGAAGTGCTCCGAGATTCAGTCTCGCTGCAACGCCCAGCTGTCAGACTGACGGCGAGAGAGATCGACAGAGAGATCGTTGGATCTAAGTTCTCTTAGAGATTGAATGACAACATTTAATTTAATCTAAAGGGGAAGAAACATTATGTTGTTCTTCCACAAATAGGTAGTCAACCTGTAGGATATTTCGCTGGTTGAAGGGAACCTGAGAACGGCCAGAAGCTGCAGCATGCCGTGAAACTGGGTTTTACGTGGTTCCAATGGTTCTGTTGCTCTAACACTGGAACCAGTTCTAGTTCAGCTCATGGATTCATAGGATGCTCTAGATAATCTATCAGCTGATCACTCATCCAGTCATCAAGAAATCTCTAAAAACTCTCCCCCATCCATCTGGAGTCTGACATATACTGAGCTGCGCTGGGGCTGACAGCGTAAGAATACGTGTCTCTCTTAAGGCAGATTCATCCTCCATTAGAAGAAAGAACTTTGTTCTCACGTGGGGTCTCCGAGAACAAAAATAGCATCATTTTATTCTTGCAGCCCCAGTTCGCCAGTGGTAACAGCTTGTTCTTATAAATCAGCTGAGAAGAACTTTTTTCTGCAGGATGTCTGAAAACAATTGCTTTGATTGGTCAGAAAGGGAGAAAGAGCGTGGTTAGTGCGTGTAGCGGTTGACTTACGTTGATGTAACTTTTTCTCCGTCGCCTGCTGTGCTGCTTTGCGCGGACAGACCTGAGGAGGCATACGGGCCTGGGTCGACCGGTGCGGCCCATGCTGGTTGACCACATCACTGAAGGAGTACGGCAGATGAGTTCTCGGGGAGTTGAATGATCCCTGCTGAAACAAACTTTTTTCTTGTTCTCGGATCCCCCCAGTGAGTTCTTGCTTTTTGTGGAGGATGAATTGGCCTTTAGTCAAAGAGTCTCATCAAAACAAGCAGAAGCATCAAGCTGGTCAAACCGTTCTACGGAACATTCAGTTAAACAAGTTGTGAGGATATTGAATATTATGTTGCAACGTGTGTAAAATCAGATTTTCCTTTAGAAAGAATGAAAACGCTTCTGTAAATCAGGGGTGGGGGGGTGGATTGGGGGGGGTCTGTCATAACACCCCATGTGTTCTCTGTGATGGATGGATGGAAAAAGTAAAAATGAACAGAGGTAGGGCCTACTGTTTATTAGTTGTCACAAGTTTTTATCTTTTGACAGGTTTGATGTTTCTTTATGAGACATATTTTTATATTGATTACAATTCCAAAGCATTTCTAATTTACAAAAAGACTTTTTTGGGGACATATATATATATTAGGGATGTGGAGATTCACCGATCTGAACCGGTGGTCCGATAATGACGTGTAAAATCCGACTGCACCGGTAGCTTCGGCGTGCATTGGCTCAGCTGACTGCTAAATGCGCAACGTATCTCTCTCTCTCTTGTCTCCCATCGGTAAAAACGATGGTTACATCTATTAGTTCAGGGTGTCCAGCCTTTTTCCTCTCACAAGCTACTTTTATACTGAGCAGCTCCACGCAGGTTGTGGGGCGAGCTGCAGGTGCTGCAAACGCCGTGTGTGCGCGTGTGTGTTTGTGTGTCCACCACCGAGTCAGCGCTCGTTCACGTGACGTTTACCGGAGGTTTCGTGGCTCAGCTGCTGTCCTTGTAACTCGTTCCCCAGAGGGGCGCGGGGGAGAACTGTCCCGCTATTTAACAGCAACGACTCCACGTTCAACCAGTTGATCAGTTTATAGTTTATCTGTTTTGTCCTCGTTTTGTTGAACGCACGTCAGTAAAACTACGGAAGCCTGGTGGTGCAGCCGCAGTTAGAAAACCTGGTAGAACAGGTGAGGAGGAGATGAGCAACATCAGAGAATCTGAATGATTTCTGCTCTGTTAGCCACTAGAATCTGTTAGTCAGTATTAGAGACACTGTGTTGAAGTTATTTATGCACAGAGTTAATGCTGGAAATGTTGGTTAGAGTAGGTTTAACAAGTGGTTTAGTCAAATTACAGATAGAAAACACTATTAATTAAAGGAGGATCTGAGGAAAGAGCTTTGTTAATGGTTCACATTTTTTATTTATTTTTAAGAG
>SSNR01000559.1:163193-176833 GCA_006937965.1 Callopanchax toddi
GTGGATATTCAGGGTCAGCTTTGTAATTTTTAGCGTGAGAAATCACATGTGTGGCGTGAGTGCGTGTGAAGACAGCAAAATGCGTGAGTCTCACGCCCACTGCGTGAGGGTTGAGATCTCTCTTGCAACATTCTTTCTTTTCCATACAACTGACTACAGTTTGGTTAGCAAAACAAACTAAAGACCAAAACTGCAGAAGGATTTGTTTCAAAAACACAAACCAATGAAAAGTTGATAGAAGCCAGCAGGAAAATGTGGTAAACTTTATGAAATGAAGCAGCACAGCAATCAGGGAGATTTGTTACTGCGCCGTTACTGAGCCTTTTTTCTAAAACCAGAGAGTGAAAGATTGCTGCTCTGAAGGTTTTGACGTGTCTGAGTGCAGCTGATGTGGTTCTTCATACAACCAGCACTGAGGGGGAGATTTCATCAATTATTCAGCAAATGGTTTCTTCAGAAAGTGAATTTTTTTATAAGTATGAACTTTAATGTATTATTTGTCAAACAAAGTAAAATATATATTTTAATTTAAATTAAATATGATTTTGACCAGAGCATTTAGACTTGATAGGGATAGTGAGCCACATGCCCTTTGTTTTGTTCTAGAATAGAATAGAAATTATTTTATACTTTATTGACCCGTCAGTGGGAAAATTCAGGATGATGAGTATTGTGGATGTGTGAGAGACAGAAAATTGTTAAAAGTCTTTTGCAACATTATCTAAAGGATTAAAGAAACATTACAAATCTTTTAAAGTTGGATCATGAGGAAAGCTTACGAGTGATATCTTACCATCAGTAAAGGTGCCGGGTTGTTAAATTCATTAGAAAATTAGAGATAGGTCCACACAATAAATATATTCATTTATTGAAGACTTTTTTATAACGGATTGTTGAGGATGAAGACTCGTGTGCAGACAGGATAAAGGCTGAAACATAATAATGAGATGAGGTGTAATAATAAAAGTCCAGTCAGCACTGGAAAAGACAACAATAAAAACACTGGGACTGGAGTGAGACACATGACCCGCAAAGAACAAGGAACTGGGAGGGATCAAAAGTAAATGTGTGACTATAGACACCACTGTGTACAGTATGTTCATAGAATGCAAGAGCTTTTATTTTGAAGGCAACTGTTTTGGCTGCGTCTCGTGAACGCCTATCTGGTCAGTGGGCGTGAACCTACCTGTGCTAAATGTATCAGTAAAAGTGATGGACAGCTTTCAACAGGTTAGCTTTTAGCTCGCAAACATGTTGGCTACCATTAAAGCTACACCCAGCTGGTTGGTAAACAATGTAGCTTTTAACATTTTTTTAATGCCTCTTAACAATGTTCTAACATAGTATACCGTAGATATAAATATATTGTGGAGATTAAAAAAAACCCGAAAGACATCAATGAAGTGGTTGTCCTGCAGTTCTCTAAAAACTTCAGCTTTGGACTTTAGACAATCCGGCTGTCTCTCTCGCTGAAGCGCCACACTTCCTCACTGCTTGGATCCGCCATTAATCCGCCCGGAGGCATTTTGCAGCAGAACATCCTGGAAGTGAGAGAAGGACAAAAACTGCCGGCTGTTGGCGCTTCCATTTTAGGAAAAAATACCAGTCGCAAAAACACATTTTTAGCTAGCAGAAAACTAAAAACATTTGGAGGTAAAAAGTGGAAAAACCTGGGGGAACATTTCTACAGGTGGAGTTTTGTTTTGTACAGTAACCATGGCCATGCAGGGTCCCATGACCGCAGAAAGGCTGGCCTACAGATTTTACCCGAAGGGAGGGGTGAGTGCTCTGAGACGTGTTTCTGTAAAATAGCTAGCGATACCTAGCTTGTTTACCAATGTGCTGAGTGCAGCTTTAAAAATTAAAGATTACTGCAGACTGCAGCTGAGACGCATGTGTCACAACAACTGTGGAGTACTTTATGACACAGACATTATGATGCAGAACAACTCCTGGCACACATAAATGTGTTGTCACTTGTTCATAGTATTGATAGCTTTTAACTATTATAATAGCTTCCTGACCCATTTTGAAGGAATTAAGAGTCCCACAACACACGACGGCAGCTCTGATCACGCACAAACAAAAGATCCACTTCCAGCTTCCTGTTCTCAATTCCAGCGTGATGTTTTGACTATCAAAAATGTCACACAGACATCAAAAACACATAGTTTTACTATAATATTGCAAGCAGCGTTCTATGGCCCGCCGCTTCAGAAACGGGTTTTGTAGACGCCAACACCGCAGGCACAATGGGGGCAGTGCTGATGTCTCTGGTGTATTTCAGCTTTAAGACACCATCTCTGATGTGGGAGACCTGGGTTTGAGTCCCAGGTCGGGCATGTGTTGATTTTTAAATGTTCCTATAGGAATGGGTTTTTTGCACTGAGGAGGAGAAAGCCTCTTGGAGCAGCAGTTGGATAAGTGTGTAACATATTTTTGCTGTGATATTAGCAGTTATTCTGAGGTTTTTCTGGTTAGCCACACATGCTAATGTAGCAACTCCCACGTCCTATGGTCTGCTTTCGCCCCAGTTCGGGTGCCACAGCAGAACCTTCTGCTCTTTTAGGAGAAAATGTAAGTTCACACATTTTTGAGTAAGATGGAGTGGAAAGGAATGTAGAATACTTTTGTCTACAAGGTATTTTTGGGGTAAATTAAAAAATTTTTTACACAGTAACCCAAAAATGTTTGTTATGCTATATGTGGTAAGTTGGTAACACAGTGTGATGGTTAACTGATCAATGACTGTTTCAAATTGTGCTTTTGCTATTTGTTAGATTTTTAAAAACAGTTTAGCTCTGTTTCAGTTTATATCTGTTCACCTTTTTTTTTTATAGATATATCCAAATCCTGGTGTGAGGGGCCAACACAACCAAAATGTGAGAGTTTCCCCAAGACCTTACAAAGAGGAGCCAGGAGAAGCTTCCACTGTGACTAGGGTTGGGTACCGAAGTTCGGTTCCGGTATGGACCCGACCGTTACATCATCGGTACTACTCGGACCGAAATACAACATGAATTTCGGTGCCCCAAAATATAGCCGCCTAATTACGCCCTCTGGTGTTTGCCGTTAATAAGCTGTAGCCTGTAGCACACAAACGTCACGTGACACGCACGCAGCAGGCTGCTGCAGGAAACACATCCTCGACACGCGCACTCGCCCATCTCCTTTTGCAGCAGTCCAGCGGTGACGTCAGCCGCGACTCCTCGCATCTCTTCGCCCCGCAGAGCGCACTGGTCTGAATGGTGCGGGCAGAGGTCCACTTCATGCCGGCCGTCACTCACTCGCAGCGCGTCCCATGAGATCGGTGGGATGCGCTGCTGGTCCCCGCAGCTGGAGAGAGGATCCTGGCTCCAGCTGCGGGGACCAGACGCTCGACTCCTCGCCGCTCACCGGGACAGCCGATCTGCCTCCTCCTCACATCCTGCTGCTTCTCCTTTTTTCCTTCAGCACACCTTTCATTTTCTTCATTGTCTGTCCTTTTCTTTTCATTTCTGTCCTGTTCACTCTCTCTGTCGCTCTGCCAACCTGAGTGGCATCTAAATAAGTTTCCTCCTGGACACGCCCACTTACAACAGGTGATTATCAGTCATGTTAAAATCAGTCCACAGCGATCCAAAGAATTAAAAACAAACAATATTAAAACATTATAAAACATGCAATAATAATTATAAAAACAGGAAAAAAAAAACATGCAAATAAATAAAACTTAAAATCAAAACCAAATTTTCACTGTGTGACAACAAGAACACCAAAGAGCACCGATCTGAGTGTTAGTTCAGTGTTTAGGATTGTATTTCCATTGTTAATCAGTAGATTGAGTTGATGTTCAGTTAATAATTGTTCAGTTAATGTTTTGTACATTTAATTAATGTACAGTATAATGTAAATAATTTTTTTTCCTTTAAATTATGAATAATTTGATGTTTGGCTCGGCCTTTTGCCTTAAGAAATAAAAAGTCAGGGGATCATAAAAAAAATCTGTGTTTTTTGGTTTTAAAAGTACCGATTTAAATACCGTTTAGGAACCGGTACCGTTTTAAAAGTATCGAAATGGCACCGGTACCGAATGAAACCCTTTCAATACCCAACCCTAACTGTGACTGGTACAAATCCAATCCATGGTTGGAGTACTCACAATCTAAAGACTCAACTTATTGTTTTGCCTGTAGACATCTTTCCCTCCCTGATGCTCCGAGGACTGTTTTCACCTGATTCCATGGTTATTGTAATTGGAAAAAGGCAACAATGTCATATCCTGGGCTCCTGCAGACATGCTTCCTCCCTAATTAACAGGAACCCACAACTTAACCACCCTCAGCTGCTCCCAATCAGCTCATCAGGTCAGCATCAAGCATAAAGGAACCAGCCTTGCAGCAGGAGGACGCCAGTCCGTTCTACTACTACTGTGGTAATTC
Organism: Callopanchax toddi; assembly: GCA_006937965.1. Taxonomy (NCBI): domain Eukaryota; kingdom Metazoa; phylum Chordata; class Actinopteri; order Cyprinodontiformes; family Nothobranchiidae; genus Callopanchax; species Callopanchax toddi. Next base: position 167,615 of record SSNR01000559.1, read on the forward strand.
AGGGTTTTATTTCCAGTTCCTAGTCTCAGTTTTGTGGTCTAATCCTGTTATCCCATTCTTCTGTGCTTCCACTCAGCTCCTGTTCTCCTGCTCTAGTCCTGTCCATTGCCATTCCATCTGTATGTATTATTTTTGCATTTAGGCATCTCAAAAGGTTTAACAAGGATAATGTAATAAAACATGACATCAGGTCATTCCTATAACAGCTGAATGCAGCGATTTCCATGTTGCTCAGCAACACTTTACAAATGTATCCAGATCCAAAAGGTTTTGTTCGCTTTGATTCAATGCTGAGCACAGCCAAACTTGACAGTCTTTTGTCCATTATCATAGTAGACTGCAAATAGCTCTTGATGAGCCTGAGAGTTGAAAAACTTTGTTCACATGATGCACTGCTCACTGGTAGGACATCAGCTGTTTTGCACAACCTGAACAGTTCCTGAAATATATTCTGGTATGGGTCTAAAAATTGAGTCAATTCCGTCAGAGTTGTACAGCTGTTTCTCCCCCCCCTTTTTTTTCCCCTCTAACACTCTCCTTACCTCATGCAACTTGTGTTTGAGCTCCTCCATGTTTGAGTCATAGGTTTCAGCTAAGAGGAGAACGGCTTCCTCTCTCAAAAAGGTTGAACTTGGTGGATTTAGTGCATGCACACCTTGCATAATGTTGCAGTTGTTGTTAAAAAATCGTCTATTTCTCCAATCATTATCCATTACTGGATACATAGAGATGCAGAAACTGTGTTTGCTATCTGGAACTACATGCTGTCCCAATCTGGAGGCAATGACACTATCCTGAAGTGCCTTTGTTGTAAGTCTTGATCTCTTTGGTTTTTGCTGAGTTACTTTGTTGACATAAATCAAGTGTTTCACTCCAAATTTTCTTAAAAGACTCATGACTATATTACTGGACCAGTGTCTCTTTTAAGTGATTTAATGAAGTCAACAACCTTAGAATAGTCCACTGGTTTAGACTGGAGCATGTCTGATAAATATTTGGAGTCTCTTTAAGGACCTTTCAAAACAGAACCAGGATCCAACAAAATTTAAATCGATCTGAGCCAATGTTCCTCTTGCTTCAACAGCTCTTTGAGGATGGTTCTCAGATGCAATCTCCATAACATTGCAACATGCCTACAAGTCCAACGTGTATCACTTAGCTGTTGAAGCTCTCTTGGTGCACCATCAAACATCTCCTGTTGAACTTCCATCAGTTATGTACATAAGAGCCTGATATGACATGATGTTAACATGATTTGGACATGATAGATGTGGAGGATTCGTCACTGGCCAGGTTGACAGGCGCAGCGCGAGGAGGACGGCAACTTTGGTGTTGCGCTGCGGCTCTTCAGCTTGGCGCAGCTGTCATCCAACAAACACACTTTGGATGTGACGCGCCGTTTCCACTGGCTGGAATAAACCTATAAGGCTAGAGACGTGCAGTTTCACCGCCGATCCTTTTCGGTTTTTGTGGTGAAAGGACGGAGCGGAGGGCTGAGTTTTTTGGCGACCGCGTAGACAGGTGAAGCGAGTGGGGCGGGCTGGATCCTCCGAAGGAGGACCTTGGCACGGGCTGCGTGCGTCAAAGGTCTGATTTGAGCGTCTGGACAGCAGGAAATTATGCTGACAAGAGCTCAGCCTTGCTTCAAACGCAAGTTGCGTTAATTGCATTATTTTTTTAACGCGTTATTTCTTTCATAATTAATCATAATTAACGCGTTTAAGTCCCAGCCCTAATTTTTTTATTTTCAAAACTCATCCAGCGGGCCAAGATTGAACCCCTTAGCGGGCCGGATTTGGCCCGCGGGCCGTAAGAATAACACCCCTGATTTTAGATGGTTGAACAGATACAGATAATGCAGTACTCGCTCATCCTTACTTTCCGTAGACGACACAGTTTGTACTCCTGCGGGTGCGAGCGGCTTAAATGATAAAATAAGTTTGTCGTCTTACCAGACTTAGTTTTTATCGACTGTCTACAAATTTTACAAATGACTGTTTGAGTTTTGTCTGACTTATTATAACTAAAATACTGCCATACTGGTGAGCTACTGGACCCTTTCTTCGGCACAATTTCCTCCGCCTCTCCTTGCTGCGACATCGTTTGCAAGCTCTCTGTTGTGGTTTGAGAGAGGCGGGCTTAATGATGTAGCTGTCTGCATGTGTGGTTTTGATTGGTTAGGAGTCTAGTATCAAGTAACGCAATTGGCTGAAATGACTAGAAAGTAAACTGTTTATCGAACTTTTTATCGAGCAATTTTTTTTTATTGAACCATATGTCTATCGATAGATATATATTAATATTGAATTATCATCCAGCCCTAGTGGAGCATGTGTTTTGACTGAAAAATAAAACCAAAGTTTAGTACCTTGTTTTTGTAAAACATTTTTTATAGTCATAAGACTATATTTCTTGGATGACTTTTCATCACGTTAAAGAAATTACGTGCGCCAGACAGGAAGTGAGACGCTAGTCGGCGAGGTGCATCTGATTTTTTTTTTTAAATAAAACCTTTTGCTACATTGGTAAAGTTAACATGATTTGGATATTTAAAAGACAAAGAAACAACATAGGACCTAATTAAGGATAACATTAAACTATATAAAAAATTGAGTGTGCGTACCTATTGTAGAACAAGCCAAGTAAATAAATAATCCTCAACAAAAGTATGACAAGAATATATAGAAGTATAGCTTATACCAGCTGCTGTTTATCCACGTACTTGTTATCGCACAAACCACCAAGATATGGTGCTCTCAAGTGAGCAAAGATATTCAGTAACAAAACAGCAGCTGATCTGGGGTAAATTCTTGCGAATGTGGTACGGTCACCAGCCAAACTCTAAGCCTTTGACTCTGACATCTGATAGGCTGCCATAACCATGTGATACATAAGACCATATGAAATCCACAAGGGTGGATTTCTACTTCGCCTACATCTTAACACAAATTGCACATTTTGTGTCAACACAGTGGTATTGCAATATTTTTAAAAGTATTGATTCTGAATTATTGATACTTCTTCACCCACATGTTGGTGGATATTGAAGTATCTATAGCAGAGTATTGATCTGTCCATTCCTATTAACTATAGACCAGATTAATTTAAAATATTAAGTTTCTCTCAAATAAAAGTTTCTGAGTTCTCCCATCTGACTTCCTTCTTGAGGACTGAATCCTTCAGGATTCTTACGAAGCATTAAGAGTTGGGTTTATTGTGTTAATTGAATCTGACACCTTGACTGACAGAAAAACATAAATTATAAGGTTGTTACTTGGTGCTTTGCTTGTAGCAAAATTCACATTAAACGCAGATAAATAAACCCTTGCTTATTTTTTCCCTTTATGTATATAAAGTGTATCATCATATCTGATGTACATTGTTTTCTTTGGAAGTCACCTTGAGACTGCAGTAAGTGCAAATGTATTTTTATCAAACTCCCACTCACCTGCAGGCTCCCATATTGATAAAGCCACTAATTGCTTTCCTGAGCTGAAGGTTCTGCAGCGTTCCCACATGACAAGGGAACTAATATGCTGTAATGACACTGAGTGCTGAGGCGACAGAATGAAATTTTTGTTTAGGTCCCATGCTGAATTACAGTTGGATCTCAGGCTAGACAGTTTAAGAGCCCCTGTGTTGAGTGAGACTTCAACTTAATAGAATGTTTAGTGATAAAGTGTCTTTCTGACTTTTATAACATCCAGACTAAGTAAACAGTACAATTTTGCTGCAATTATCTCAAATGGTGCTTTTCTAATCAGCGTTCCCCAGAGACAATTTATTAGAGCACAAAATGTTTTTCTGCAGGTTCTATTAGATAATGGAGCCAAAATTACACAAAATGTCTAGTTTTTCGTGGTTTTTGAAATGGTTAATTTTTTATTAGCTATCCTGCAATAACAGTTCAATGCAAGCAGGGTTTTAATGGTATCAGAACTAGTGGCATTTATAATTAGATTTTGATCAGTCCAGAATATAATACTTTAAAATAATTTGCTTGACTTAAAAATAAATAACAAAGTTATTATCATTTCACATTTACCTTTTCACAAACATACTGCATGCCAAAAGTCCTGGGTGCTCATTTATAAAACTTTGCGTAGAATCCTTACTAAAACTTGCTTAAGCTCAGCAAAAAAATTTTCAAGTACGCAAATTTCATTTCCTCGCCTCACCTCGCCTTGCCTTCTTCCGCTTATCCTGGTCCGGGTCGCGGGGGCAGCATTCCAAGTCGGGCAGCCCAGGCCACCTTCTCCCCGGCCAAGTCCACCAGCTCCTCAGCTGGGACGCCCAGGCATTCCCAGGCCAAACTGAAGATGTATTTCCTCCAGCTTGTCCTGGGTCGACCTGGGGGCCTCCTGCCGGCAGGAAATGCCCAGAACACCTCCCGAGGGAGGCGTCCAGGAGGCATCCTTACCAGATGCCCGAACCACCTCAACTGGCTCCTTTTGATATGGAGGAGCAGCGGCTCTACTCCGAGTCTCTCCCGGATGTCCGAGCTTCTTACCCTATCTCTAAGGCTGAGCCCGGCCACCCTGCGGAGGAAACTCATTTCAGCCGCTTGTATCCGCAATCTCGTTCTTTCGGTCATTACCCAAAGCTCATGACCATAGGTGAGGATTGGGACGTAGACCGACCGGTAAATCGAGAGCCTTGCTTTCTGGCTTAGCTCCTTCTTCACCACAACAGACCGGTTCAGCGTCCGCATCACTGCAGACGCTGCCCCAATCCGCCTGTCGATCTCCCGCTCCCTCCTTCCCTCACTCGTGAACAAGACCCCGAGATACCTGAACTCCTCCACTTGAGGCAAGATCTCTCTCCCGACCCGGAGTTGGCAATTCACCCTTTTCCGACTGATTACCATGGCCTCAGACTTGGAGGTGCCGATCCTCATCCCAGCCGCTTCACACTCGGCTTTGAACCTCCCCAGCAAGAGCTGTAGGTCAGAGCCTGATGAAGCTAAGAGGACCACATCATCTGCAAAAAGCAGAGACGAGATTCTCCTGTCACCAAACTCAACACCCTCCACACCACGGCTGTGCCTAGAAATCCTGTCCATAAAGGTTATGAACAGGACCGGTGACAAAGGGCAGCCCTGGCGTAGTCCAACCCTCACTGGGAACAGGTCCGACTTACTGCCGGCTATGCGGACCAGACTCACACGCCTCTGGTACAGGGACTGAATGGCCCTTAACAAAAGACCATCCACCCCATACTCCTGGAGCGCCCCCCACAGGGTGTCCCTGGGGACACGGTCATAAGCCTTCTCCAAATCCACAAAACACATGTGGATTGGTTGGGCAAACTCCCATGACCCCTCCATCACCCTTCGCAACGGTGAAGTGCTGGTCCACTGTTCCACGACCAGGACGAAAACCACATTGCTCCTCCTCAATCCGAGATTCAACCATCGACTGGACCCTCCTCTCCAGTACCCTGGAGTAAACCTTTCCTGGGAGGCTGAGGAGTGTGATCCCCCTATAGTTGGAACACACCCTCTGGTCCACCTTCTTAAAAATGGGAACCACCACCCCGGTCTGCCACTCAACAGGAACTGCCCCCGACGACCACGCAATGTTGCAGAGACGTGTCAACCACAACAGACCTACAACATCCATAGCTTTCAGATACCCAGGTCGGATCTCGTCCACCCCCGGGGCTCCGCCGCTGCGCAGTTGTTTGACTACCTCAGCGACTTCTGCCCCAGAGATTGGACAGTCCATCCCCAGGTCTCCCAGCTCTGGTTCATCATAGGAATGTGTGTCGGTGGGATTGAGGAGCTCCTCAAAGTATTCCTGCCACCGCCCGACTATAGCCCCAGTTGATGTCAGCAGCTCCCCATCCCCACTGTAAACAGTGTGAGGAAGTTGCCGCCTTCCTCCCCTGAGGCGCCGGATGGTTTGCCAGAACCTTTTTGGAGCCGACCGATGGTCTTTCTCCATGGTCTCACCAAACTCCTCTCACGCTCGAGATTTTGCCTCGGAAACTGCCACTGCTGCACTCCGCTTGGCCCTCCGATACCTATCAGCTGCCTCTGGAGACCCACAGACCAGCCACGCCCTGTAGGAATCCTTCTTCAGCCTGACGGCTCCCCTAACCTCTGGTGTCCACCAGCGGGTACGGGGGTTACCGCCACGATTGGCACCGGCTACCTTGCGACCACAGCTAGCAACAGCCGCCTCAACAATCGCAGAGCGGAACAAGGCCCATTCGGACTCAATGTCCCCCACTGCTCTCGGGACGCGGTCGAAGCTCTGCCGGAGGTGGGAGTTGAAGACCACCTTGACAGGCTCTTCTGCCAGGCGTTCCCAGCAGACCCTCACTATACGTTTGGGTCTACCAGGTCTGCGTAGCATCTTCCCCTGCCATCTGATCCAACTCACCACCAGGTGGTGATCAGTTGACATCTCCGCTCCCCTCTTCACTCGAGTGTCCAAAACATACGGTCTCAGGTCAGATGATACAACTATAAAGTCAATCATCGACCTGTAACCTAGGCTGCCCTGGTACCAGGTGTACCGGTGGGCATCCTTATGTTCGAACATGGTGTTCGCTATGGCCAAACTGCGACTTGCACAGAAGTCCAAAAACAGAACACCACTCGAGTTCAGATTGGGCGGGCCGTTCCTCCCAATCACGCCCCTCCAGGTCACGCTGTCATTGCCCACGTGAGAGTTGAAGTCTCCCAGCAGGACTATGAGTCCCCAGTAGGAGCGCTATCCAGCACTCGTCCTAGGGACTCCAAAAAGGGTGGGTACTCTGAGCTGCTATTTGGTGCATAAGCACAAACAACAGTCAGGACCCGTTCCCCAACCCGAAGGCGCAGGGAAGCTGCCCTTTCGTCCCCCGGAGAAAACCCCAACATATAGGCAGAGAGTCTTGAGGCTAACAGAAAGCCCACCCCAGCCCTCCGCCTCTCACCTGGAGCAACTCCAGCATAAAAGAGTCCAACCCCTCTCAAGGACTCGGGTTCCAGAGCCAACGCTATGTGTCGAGGTGAGCCCGACTATATCTAGCCGGTGTCGCTGAGCCTCTTCCACAAGCTCCAGCTCCTTCCCCGCCAGAGAGGTAACGTTCCATGTCCCAATAGCCAGTTTTCCTGTCCGGGGATCAGACCGCCAACGCTCCTGCCTTGGTCTGCCATCCGATCCACAATGCACCGGACCCTTCATGTTCCTCCTGCAGGTGGTGGGCCCACAGGTGGATGAGCCCATGTATCCAGTTCGGGCTGGGCCCGGCCGGGCCCCATGGGCAAAAGCCCGGCCACCAGGCGCTCGCTCACGGGCCCCAACCCCAGGCCTGGCTCCAGGGTGGGACCCCGGTAACCCTCCGGGCCGGGTACACTGGCTCGATGATTTTACTTCCATGAAGAGTCTTTTGAACCACACTTTGTCTCACCCCTCCCCTAGGACCAATTTGCCATGGGTGACCCTACCAGGGGCACAAGTGCTCCAGACAACATAGCTCCTAGGATCATTAGGGCACTCAAACTCCTCCACCACGATAAGGTGACGGTTTTCATTAAAAACAAGCTCAATAACTCTGTCCATCACCTCTGATACAGGTGAAACATCCTGCTGTTTGTTTATCGAACTGTAAACATAATTATGAAGCACTGCTGAGTTCAAGTGTTGTTTGAAATGCAAAACCACCAGACTGTCCCCTATACTGAGGAACATCTGACTGAAGTTACTTGACAGAAACAGCTATAAGCAGCTGATCTGCATGTGCTGTTAACAGAAAACCAAATCAATGTTTGTTTATCTTTTCTCTCTACGCAATTATTTCTTTTTGTCTCTATGTTCTCTGATGGAACATCGTAACAGAAATATAAAGGCAACTTCAATCCAAATGTTTAAAAAATGAAACCTATAGTATGCATCATGTTTGCTGTCCTAATTCTTTGATGGGTTTGTATAAACTCCAGAATGTTAGAAAGATTGATTGGATGACTTGATTTGTTCTTTACCATTTAAATGAACCTTTTTATGAAGAGTCAGAATTAAGAAGAGCTGCTCAGGAATGACATCAAGCAGGTATGAAAGCATCTGCACACTGTGAGGAGATGTTTAAGATGACCTGTTGTGAAAAAGGGCAAAAAAGAAACCACTTCTCTCCTAGAAAATCCTCAGGGACTGACTGACATTCTGCTAAAGGTCCTGGGATTGGACTGTTGAGGACTGGGTGAAAGTCATTTTCTTTGATAAATCCCCTTCTGATCGATTAGAGCATCTGGAAAAAGGATTTTCAGGATTAGAAAAGCTGAGCATTCCCATCAGTCCTGTGTCCTGACAACAGGAAAGCATCCTGAGACCATCCATGTGTGGAGTTGCTTCTCAGCCAAGAAAGTGGAGTCATTCACATTGTGAATAATGAATGGGACTGAAACATTCTCCCAGTGGAACTTCAACAACAGTTTAATGACTAACAATATGTTAGTAGTAAAGGTTCATTTAAAATCTTATATAGAAAAGTAGTACCAATGACTTTTCCTTAAACTGTCATCTTACAGTGTGGAGGAGTTTGAGTTGATCCTATCTGGGGCAGTTTTACCCCTAGTAGGGTCTATCGTGTCAAATTGTTCCTAGGTGAAGGATTAGCCAAATAGCAGTTCTAAAGACCTTTCATGATTGAAACATCAAAGTACCACAGCATTTAGCTCAGTAGTTAGAGCAGCCACTGGCAACCGGAGGGTTGCCGGTTTGATCCCAGCTCCAGTTGGGTTACTTTGTCATTTTGACTTCGGACACGACACCTTACCCACCATGTCTGCTGGTGGTGGTCAGGAAGGCCCGGTGGAGCTTGACTGTTGTGGTGACTCCAGTTCCTCTCAGGCAGCCCCCAGGGCAGCTGTGACTACAGTTTAGTTCACTGCCATCAGTGTGTGAATGTGTGTGTGACTGAGTGAATAGTGTGAAGCGCTTTGGGAGTCATTGGACTTAGAAAATTGCTATTCAACAGTGGTGTCCAGTCTTGATCCTGGAGGGATCCAGCATGTTTAGAGGTCCCATTCCTTCAACACACCTGATTTCAGTTAGTGGCTGATTAAAGGCCTTCATCAGAGCTTGATTACCTGCAGAACAGGTGATTCAGGTGTCAGGCTTTCTACTGACACCACAAACAAATAAATCCATCTCTAACTAACAGTCAGATAATTAATGTTACAATTCAGCCAACAACCACTAACCAAGCAAGTCTTGACAATCAGCTCAACTA
>SSNR01000559.1:185538-198894 GCA_006937965.1 Callopanchax toddi
TATTTCTTGCTGAGGAAGTTAAAGGTTCACACAAAGAACATTTTCTAGTTACTCAAACCAAACTGTAGACTTTTGCTTCCACAAAGTAACATGTTTTCACTAACAACTACTGATCAGTACATTATGGAGCACATAGAAGATGAAGTTAAATGCTAATGTTAAACTAAATGTTAAATTAAAAACCTCTTCATTCCCTTTTAGGGACATCTGTAGAGTTTTAACATGCAGAAAACTAAATGAAGTGCTATTTAAACCCTTTAACTGTTATACCCAAATAAAAGATTGATACTTTCATATTTAGGGCACTAAGGGATAAAATATAATGTAAGATGAAAATACTGTAATGTAAAAATAAAAGTTTGTATTTTTAAGGCAATGATAATGTTCAATCTTTTATTCAAATGTGATCATTTTTGAAGACTTTTTTCAGTTTACAACCCCACCCAAGAAATGTTACTGCATAAATCAATAACATATATAGGGACCAAAGCAGCTGCCAGTTAAAGGGTTAAAATGCTCACTCAGACAAAGAGACATACATGAAAGTACAATCAACAAATCTCATGCAACAATTCTTTACACACGTTTAAGTTTTTCACACTTAAATGGAATAAAAGACCAAAGAAATCCACAATATATTCTGTGATCTGGACTATTGTGTTGACAAAGATCTATTGCTTTAAATAATGTCTCTGGAGATAAAACCTTCCCTAATATTTATTCTTTTTACAAACAGAAACAAGTTGTACTCGTAATGATTGCCAAGACGAGCTCCCCTGCATTTGTACTGTTCTAAACAGAAACTTATATTATGTATTGGAGTGCTGATACTACAGATCTGTTCAATGCAAGGTGCTCTAACTGCATTGTGATTCTCAGTATTGCTTTTTTAGAGTTTGCTTTTATTATACTGGTTTCTAGATGGATAACCTTTAATGACCCTCCAGAGTTTTTGAACACTCAGCATTTTTTCATTTTAGAGTTCAATCTGGCAGAAATGCAGTATCATTTTACGTTCCTAGAGTTTTGGACCTACTGTAAAATCTTTGGAGTCACCCTCCCCAACCCATCCTCCACCGCACAGGCCAGCGCTGTGAGTAAAGTACCAGCAGCAAAATTAATCTGTCCCATTCATCAAATATTGACTTTACGGCTAATACGTAGCGTAAGTCCTGCATTTAAAGAGGGCTGCTTCATTGATCAGTGACCAAGACTTTTCTTTTTTCTGGCAATTCAGGGAAGTATTTTGTGCTCTGGCATTACTGTTTATGGACCTGTGCCTTATGTTGGTACTATTGCTGATAACTAACAATAAATGCACTTTAAAAACAAATATACTCAAATATTTTAAAAAAAACCATATTAATCTTGCAATATTCTCAAATGCAAAAAAAAAAGTCTTCTCGTTGGACACAAATGACCAAGTTTAGGAGATGTGATGCTTTGAAAAGCAAAGCACTGACTCGGTTTCAGCAGCAGTTAGTGTCACGACTATTGTGTCATAGTTGGAATGAGCAGCTTAGTCTTTTATGACCTAATTGTTCTAATTAAATCAGTGCTCACACATAAGTCAGTTCTACTCAGTCCAGCACTGTGTCGGGGTTTGGGGATGAGAACGTTAGAATGTTTTACCCTCATGGTTTTAGTTTGTCTTTGGCTGCTTGACTTCTGCAGGTAGTTGATCAGAAAACCCTTCACTTCTTTAGTAGAAAAAAAAATAGATTTCTGCAAGACATTCTGCAAATTGAAGAAGACAAAACAAAGACTATATGGATAATGCCTCTCCACCTACTTTAACTGTATAAAACCTGCAGCTAAATCATGCTGTTTGTAGGATATCGTGCTGACATTTTGTATTTATGAAAACAGAGTCTCAGCAGTCAGGATGTGGTGCTGAATGTCCATGCTACTGACCTGCAAACAATCATGGTGTTTATTATGTATCAAATAGACGTAACTCATATAACATTAAAAATCTAAATTTAAACATATGACAGTAAGGTAAGAACTACTCATGCACTCAAAAATAAACTCCTAGAAAATGTTTTGATAATTTTTATTTTTAGTCCGGAAAAGTATACTGGAACCAGCGAATATGGGGGCACTCCTGTTGTTCAGGCTTCAGCTTCTGTATTCCATTCCTCTGTTCAGTTTATTTACAGTCTGAGTCAAACAGGAATTTTAAAACGAACTGTAAGAGAAAATGCATCCCTCCACAAATGTTCTTAAACCAAGCCTGGCCGTCGGTCTAGTTTTTGTGAAGTGGATGCTGAAAAAATAAACCTGTATTCAGACTTTCAATCCAACAGCAAACGGGATCAGATTTATCTGGGTAATGATGTCATCAAATGATATGTATAGGTCTTGAACAAACATTGGATAGGCTGAGCAGCAGTTAGTTTCAACTCTGATCACATGACACAAAGATAGTTTATAAGACCCGAGTTCCAAACCACGACTCAGATTCAAGTCTAGAATCTTTAGAGGGTGAGTCTGAGACACGACTAGCGTGTTCATCAGTGTGTGAATGGGTGAATCACTAATGTGCTTTTAAGCGCTTTGGGGAGTGCAGAACTCTAGAAAGCTCTATATAAATACAGGCCATTTAACATTTAGGTGGTGAGTCCTGGTCAACTTTAAAGTCTTTAGATGGTGAGTCCATGTCAAGTCGTGAGTCTTTAGATGTGAATCTAGGTAAAGTCAAGATTTTTAAAAGGTGCGTTCATATCAAGTCTAGATTTAGAAGGTGCGCCCGAGTCATCTAGAGTTATTAGATGGTGAGATGGAGTCAGATCTAGAGTCTTTGGTTTTGTGACCATGTATGAATTGAATCTGAGTCCCAGACTCAAGTCCTCATATCTTTTCTGAGCTACCTTAGTATCAAGTTGTTTTATCATCACGTAGGGCTGGGCGGTATACTGGTTTATACCGGATACCGGTATTTTTTTTTTTGGTTATGATATGAATTTTTCATATACCGCTATACCGGTGAATAGCCCACACAGCGTCCCAGACGTTGGCAGTGGGGAACTGTTTCAGTGGGGACACATTTCACTGCGACACACAACACCCGAGCATGAAACATAACTTTTGAACCAAGAATGGCGACTAACAGGAGCTGTCATGGCAATTTACAAATTACGAACCCAGAGGAACTTATTCCATAAATAGGAGGCACGCGCACGTCTGTTGTTTCGGGGTTTTTCAGGTTTAAAAAGTCGAACGTGACTTAGTCGCTAGCTGTCGGAGCTAGCCGACGGGGCTAAGCAGCAGCTTGCTTTTCCACCTTAGCAGAAAACATGTCTTGAAATAATAATTACCAGGAATGTCTCAAGCTTAGATCTGTACCCTTCACCTCCGCAGCTAAAACGGCTAGTAGCAGTCAAATAGACGTCCATTAAAGATGTGTTCGCTAAAGGGACCGCCAGCGGTGGGTCGAGATAACAACGCAAAAATGTTTCATGGTAGTTTTTTTTCTTAATTACTTCTCTCTTTTGACAAACATATATTGAAGGGGTTATGTATTTACCTGTCTGTGACTGGACATGAAAAAAACTATGATTTTCTGCATATTAAAGTAAAATGGACTATTAAAAGCTGATCTAGTGCAGTAATTATTTTATAATAAAATACAAATACCGTTAAACCGATATAATTTTAAGAAAAACTGTGATAAAAATGTTGCCATACCGCCCAGCCCTATCATCACGTCACATTATTAAATATTTTGCATTGGATGAAGTTAGTCCCCTGGCCTTTTTTCTAAAAATGAACACGACCAAATGTACCTTCTCCATTTACCGTCCTTCATCACAGGATGAAGCTGTGAGAACAGTTCTACGTGACAGTTTGGTTTATATGGTGCTTCTTAATCCTCCATCAAGCTGCCTGGAGAACCAGATGACTTCTAAATGCATTTGCTAATCTCTGCATGATGACTCAACGAGGGAATTTCAACTAAATTTAAAGTCATAAAATAGATGTCTTATATAAGAGTGTCTGTGGGAATATACCTTGTATCCGAGGCTTTTGCAAGGTTGAGACTTCTTCACTCCCTCTACTTAGAGGTGTGAGTTTCATCATCAACAAACGCTGCAACGCTGATGCAGCGATTATTCCCACTAAACGCAGGTCTATTATCGTCCAACATCTAGCTGGTGTCTGATTTTTGAAAAATGTGGACATAGGTTTAAAATAATCTGACTGTATAATGAAAAAACGGGGGTGTTTGAGTCACTGCTGTGATGCATGTGAGAGCTTGACCATTTGAATTGGTTGGTTTTTCAAACAATCCGTATTTCATAGCCACTTCTCCAAAATAGATCACCAGTATGTGAGGCAGAGTGAGAGAAGAGCCCCACATTTCTTAATCAAAACACCTTTAAACATAGAAGTTCAGTGGCGGCGCTCTGCAGGGATAAACACCACCTGCAGCATCTGGAGTCTTTTCCTCAGCCCCTCATCACATTCACTGTCAAGCCCCTCTTGAGCTGCTTCACTGTAATAACTCTCACATCCCATGGCAGTCTGTGTGAAATAGGGCTTGACAGCAATATGTGTGTGTTGTAAAGAGGGGAAGATTCAATCCTCCCACTGCAGAGAGAGGAAAGTCATGGGGGAGGGGAGGCAGGAGGACTTAAGACTTTATAAACCTGTGTGTTTGTTTTAGGTCAAATTTTACATCATAAATAATGTGAATTCTCTTTTTTTATATAAAGATCCAGATCCTCACATTTGTGAACTAATGGTTAGTCGCCTTCATAAACCGTGAGGTGCTCTCACACACACACACACACACACACACACACACACACCTATATACGTTGCGGTAAATCTCCAGTGGTGGTAGCCGTTGAGTTCAGGGGTGATGGTAGCTGGGTTGATATATTGTATCTTTGACCACTGAGCTGCGTCGGTGTGTGTACGGGTTACTGTCATCAATATCTCCTGCTGTAACTCGTAGGGTCTCTGGAATTGTTTCGCAGCCACAGTGATAAATGGCCACCAGCATGTTTGCGTGTATGTGCGTGTGTCACTTCTATAAGTTGTGTGGTTGCGAGGCTACCTCCATATTGAGGTAATGTATAGTCTGTAGGGAGGGGCCTGTGAGAAAAGTGCTGAGGTTCACAGTGTGTGTGTGTGAGAGAGAGAGCAATATCCCGCAGTAGGCAACATGAGTGATGTACTGGAGCTCTTGGTTACATCAATCTGCTTTACTTACTCACACATTCATTCTCTCACACAGTCGAGCTTTGTCCTGCACTTTCTTACTTCCAAGCCTCTTATTCTCCTGCTGCAGTCCGGTTTTCCTCTCAACTCTCAGCCACTGAAGGCAGCTCCTGCTACACTTTTGTGGCCTCTATTCTCTTGGCTATTGAAGTGAATGGGATGTGATGACAAACCAACATTATCTCTGGTTCTCTTTGTCTCAGGCTTTGTGGCTAAACAGGCCATGAGGACAAGTGCCCAGGCGACACAAAGACCTGTAAAATCAGTTTAAAACACACAACACTGAAACCACAGTCACTTGCTCATTCATGGTCAACTCTATGAAACACACTAAATGATCACTACCAAAACATTATTGGTGTTTATTTTATAGCTGTCCTTAGCATGTAGAGTAAAAACAGTAACACAATAAAGGGCCTGTCCCATTGCCACATGTTGTTTATAGATTGATACATTTTGGGAGCGTTAAACGGGTCGGTGTGTCGGACCAGGGCTTGACCTAACCTGGGATGTTGATGGCTCCTTATGGTCATGATTTTCAGAAGGCTCAGCTCTTAACTTGATGAAAAGTTGTCAATCATTCTTATCATTTCTCTGTCAAATACATAAACATACTGACCTCTCTGACTGCAGCATGGAAAGTATAAGAATATCTGGACCACAGCCAATCAGAGAGGGGGCCGGATCTGGCCCGCGAGCCACAGTTTCCTGATGCGCGAGCCACATATTGTGTTTCCAGAGCCGTGTCTTTCATTAAATCCACATTGCCACTGGGAGTCAACTCATCACTACACAATGACGATCTGCAGCCGCTGCTGTTTTAATCTCTCATGATGCAGCAAAGGGAGTTTAGCAGTGTAAGCCCTCCCTCCTGGACCTGTGGTCCTTTAACATATTTTTCTGAGTGTCTCTGGTCTAATACGTCTGTTGCTGAACCACAGGGAGACATTCAGTGTTGCAGATTGATTTTTTTTAACAACTGGTTGCATCGGTGCGACCTGGGATTTTTTTCGTCACCCCATTGAAAATATAGGTTGCAGGTCTCACTCTATTGGTTCACCCCAAGGACAAACCCCCCCAAACACAAGCTCAGTGGTGTGGTTTATAGTCCAGTGCAACAAGGACCGTTCAGACCTCTTCATTGGAGAAACAAAGCAGCAGCTATACAAATGGATGACCCAACACAGAAGAGCCAAGTCATCAGAACAAGACTCAGCAGTTCATCTATATCAAGGACAAAGGACACTCCTTAGAAGACTAATAATGTACTAGACCAATAGTGATGTGCACATTCTGGACAGGGAAGACAGATGATTCCAGAGAGGAAGGAAAGATGCAGCTATGTGAAACATATAAAACCAACTTTGAACAGAGGCGGTGCCTCAGGTCTCTAACATCTACAGTCTTAAGTCGTCTCTCCAGGTAGTTTCACAGAAAGTCACACCTTGAGACACGTCACCAAAACAGTGTACATACTGTCATTGTTGGAGACATGCTTGGATCATCAGTGATAACAACACAGAGAACTAAATAGAGGGTAGGGTCAGAGACTCATGACCTTAATTGGCCCCTTTATTGAAAACAGTGGCCTCATTAGTGACCTCTATGATCCTATCAGCATGAGAGTTTCTTATTATATCATAAGTCTGATAGTTCCGGACCCTCTCCCCTCTATGGAAGATCTCTACAGCTCCCGCTGTCTTGGGAAGGCACACAGCATTCTCAGGGACCCATCTCATCCCGGACACTCGCTCTTTGAACTGCTGCCCTCGGGCAGACGCTTCAGAACACTTGAAGCGAGAACAAACTGGTTGAAAAACTGTTTTTATGCCAGAGCGATAATTGCACTTAACGCTGAGGAAACCTGAACATGGGAATTGTGCAATAACTGCAGGTAAGATGTTAGATTTTTTTTATTCTTGATTTTTAACCCTTAGCAAAAGCTATTTTAGTATTTATTGTATTTTAGTATTTTATTGTATTTTAGTACTTATTTTTTATGTTCATGCACCTTAAGGATTGCACTCCCAATTTCGTTGTACCTGTACATTGACAATAAAGGTGATTCTGATTCTGATGTTTCAGAAATGAAGAAGCCTTTTGAATGAGGTGAATTGTTTTCAAGAATCAAGAGTTGTCCAATTGTTTTCCTTTTTTAAAATTATGTAAGAAACCCAAATAAACTCAATACCTCGCAGAAACAGAGTCAGAAAAAAACACTCTCTTGGTCAGTTGGTGTCTTTACTGTAGTGGTCCCTCGCCACAACTTGGTTCACCTAGCACGGACTCGCCACAGATTTTTTTTTGTGTGTGCAATTTTGCATGCTTTTTTTTTTACAGCACATTGTGTTCTCTGTCCTGACCCTTGTCTGTCGATTTCCTCCATATAATGTGGTTGGCCGAGTGTCGCCGAGTGCAGCGCATCCCGATTCCTCTCTGGAGAATGCGCACTGCTTGCTGGACTACCAAAAAACTGCAGGGCCTCCCCCAGCTGGAGTTGCGTGCTGGACTACCCAGAACCGTGGTGCCTCTCCGCTGGACCTCAGACCGAGTTGCAACCTCATGCTCCCTTCCTTCATAAGAGCACAGCAGGAGGTAAGAAAGCCACTTCTCAGCAGGTGAGGAGCTGTCGTCAGACGCAGATGCGATAAATACATCAATAAAGTTATTTACTCTGCCGTTCTGATGGTCCGGTAGTGTTTAAACCAGAGAGAATGGTGTGAAAATGTTAATGCCTGTCTCAGAAAAGTGTATAACGTGTGTAGTGAGGAGTTTTACAGCCTTAAAACATCTGGAATAATAGTAAAAAAAATAAAACTGCTACATCACGGATTTCACTAATGCGGGTGGTTTTTGGAATGTAACTCCCGTGATAAACGAGGGATGACTGTACCAAAAAAAATCACATTTTGTGTTTATCATCCATTGAGAAAGGTAAACAGTCTTACATGTCAGGGGTCAAACTGAAAGTTCAAATCCAGAAAGGTCCATTCATCCATCTTCTGAACTGCTTCATCCATACGGTTCAGGGAAGATGGTGCCTATCTCCAGCATTCAGATGAGGGGGGGGGACACCCAGAACAGGTCACTAGCTCTTCACAGAGACAAATGAACCATTCACACACTCACTCACTCAGTCAAACATAGGGGCAATTTAAAGTCACCAATTTCCTGTCAGTATTTTCAGTCTGATACTACAGTGTAAATCAAGCTAAACATTACAGTGGTTGTTGCTGCAATCAAAGTTGTTTAACCCTTTATAGCACAAGTGACCACATTTGATCACTTGTTCATTATGAGGTTTTAAAATAACTTACAAACATTATAGTTTAAAACCCCACCCCACTGTGCCTAGTGGCCCAGTGGGTGCTTTTTAACAGAGCAACTAAATGTTGCACACTGGTAACTCTGGTCCAGCATACTGGGCGAGGTTCACATGGAGAATGATGTATTTTCTCAACCCAAAGCACCAGCTATAGAGTACTCCCGCCTCAGTCTACTCAGGTGCACTCTAAAGGACTGTTCTGCTGAGAAATTAGCAGGTGACCTTCTGGGGATTACACCAAACTATGTTTTCATGCACCAGTGACGATGCAAGTTACTTCACAGGCACAGTGAAGTGAACTGGATAAAATCCCTTTTCTCGCCTTGCGCACACATTCAACCTTGTGATTAGAGCGCCTAAAATTCATCAAGCTCACATGAACAAAGCAAAGACACTTTGAAGAGTTTGTGAAGAGAAACATCTGAAGACTCAGAAATAGCTTGAACAAAAAAAAAAGGGCCTGGGTGTCAGCTGCTGTCCAGTTATATTAATACAAAATGTATGAACACCTAATAAACCTGGTCTAAGTGGCTTCTAATGGAAGGAAAACGTTTGAATCTTCAATCACAGCATCAGCAGTGAATCCACTGAAGATTTATAGGCTGCAGCTGTAAGTTGGAGTGTCACGTTTGAGGCGTTCAAGGACCCAAGGGCAGACCAAGGAGGTAGGGAGTGGGAATGTCTAAAATAAACTTTAATAGTGAAAACAAAGGCTGATGTGGCAGCAGGAAAACAATAAAAGAATGCTCAAGGGAAACTATGTGGAACCAAGCAGGTTGGCAGTACAAGCTACAGGAGGACCTGACAATGACCTATTATACAGGGGCAGGTGATTGGTGTAATGAGGAACAGCTGGGCTGATGAACAGTAATGTAGAAAGGTGTGAGCGGTACAACAAGCAGGAACTGAGAGACATGATGAGTCAATGACACAGAGAACAGGAAGTCAACAGATCACAGAGCCCTAAAACCGTGACAGGATGACAGTAAATGAAGATGTGGAAAATGGTTTGTCCCTTCATTGATCAGTTACCTGATGCATCAATGCAATGTTTATGTTTTAGGAGGGTTTAGAAAAATTAATTCTGTCTTTTAATTATTAAAAAATTATGTTATAGACCCTTTTACCTACATATGTAATTTATCCTTCTCAACAGGAATATTTCCGGAAAAGATGAAAACAGCCAGAGTAATCCCACTTTATAAAAATGGAAGCAAGCATATTTTTTCAAATTATAAACTGGTCTCTTTGCTGTCACAAATCTCAAAAATATTAGAAAAATTATTTGCTGCTAGGTCGGACAAATTTCTTGACAGACAAAATATTTTAAGTAGTAGTCAGTATGGGTTTCGGGCCAATCATTCAACATCAGTGGCATTAATGGAATTTATTTCCTCTGAAGTAGACAAGAAAAACTATGCAGTTAGTATTTTTATTGACCTCAAGAAAGCATTTGATACTATAGATCATAACATCCTTCTTAAAAAAACTCAGTAAGTATGGTATCAGGGGAGTAGCTCATCATTGGATTGCAAGCTATTTAATGAACCGTCAACAGTACGTCCAGCTAAATAATGTGAAATCAAACACATGTAGTATTACTTGTGGGGTATCTCAGGGGTCTGTATTAGGTCCTAAACTGTTCAATCTGTAGGTCCTAAACTGTTCAATCTGTACATTAACAATATTACGAAGGTATCTGAATTGCTAAAGTCTATTTTATTTGCAGATGACACTACATTTTTCTATGCAGGTGACAATATGGGACATATAAAAGACGGGATTCAAACTGAATTAGGAAAACTGAAACAGGTTTGATTTAAATAAATTATTACTGAATTTGGAGAAAACAAATTTCATGGTATTTGGTCAAAGAGGAGCAAATAGGGACCTTTCATTAGCTATTGAAGACATTTCTATTGAAAGAGTGAGGGAAGTCAAATTTTGGGGTTCGTTATTGATGAAGAAATTACATGGAAGCCACATATTAATAGTGTAAAAATAAAAATGGCAAAAGCAATAGCTATGTTACATAGAGTAAAGGAGTCTTTGAACAATAAAGCATTACATTTATTATACAATTCTCTGATTGTTCCATATATGTTCCATATATGACTTATTGCATTGAAATCTGGGGTACTACATATAAATCATACACAAATCCAATTTAGATTTTACAGAAAAAAGCCATAAGAATCATTAGTCAAAGTTCTTATAGAGCTCCTACCAGTCAATTATTTTCTGAGTTAAAACTCTTAAAATTTGGTGAACTAGTTGATTATAGTATTTTAACATTGATTTATAAAGCTCATAGGAAATCTCTACCAAGAAATATCCAAATCAAATTTGAAAAAAGACAAAGTTGTTATAACTTAAAAGGGTGTGAGATTTTCATAAAACCAAGATTCAGAACCAAAGTGTTGGAGAGATGTGTTTATGGAGTCAGTTTGTGGAACAAACTGGAATCAGAAAAGAAAGAAGCTAACTCAATTATAATATTTAGAAAGTCTGTAAAAGCCTTATGTTAAGAAAAGATAAGAATTCATCTAGATTTCTACCTGTTATGTATATATTTTTTCTCTCTGTTCTTTCTCTTTCTGCGAAGATGATGTTAAATCAAGTAGTTGTTGTTAATCAGTGACATATAAAAAGGCAGATGTTTTTGAGTTAAATATTGTTAAATGAATTTATGTTTTTTTAGTGATTTAGTTTTAGGGGATTGGGGCAGATTATGTATAAGATTTTCTTCTATCTGCTGCTTTTCATTTAAGTATTTGTTAATTGTATTTGTTAGTTTTACTTTGTTTTTAAGAATGAAATAAAATTTATTAAAAAAAAAAAGATGCTGTAGAAGCAGTTCTAATGCTCTGTGTTTCTGTCCCTTGGGTCCAGTTTACACCTGCTCCTACCTGTATCAGTAGGACCTCAACAGCTCAACTCCATTGCCTCAGTGGCATATTGGACATTTTAGTCATATTGAAGTAGATTTCTATTAGTTATTTATCTATAGTTAAAACCACAGCCACCAGTGACACAACTCAAAGCAAGTCTCTAGAAGTAGGGTTGTGCAGACTGTTGTATTAGCAATTGCACCATTCCAAAAGTGAAAGTGAAACTTAAAATCAATCAGCAGCTGCACCACTGACTCACGGTGGCAACGTGGATTTAATGAAAGAGTTACAGCTCGGGGGTCACAATACGTAGCAGGCTGGGTCCGGACTACTTCCTGTTTCTAGAGAATCAACTCGCTTTGAGTGATATCACTGATGGCTATGGTCCTACTGGTCATGTACCAACATGAGCACTTACAGTTGATTTTCTGCCAATACAGAGTATCACAGAGTACTAATAAATGTCATAGTTTGGTACAACAAGGAAAAAGTCAAATGCTAGTTCGTCCTTTTTTTAAACAGACAATAAACAGCAGATCATGTTACACCAAGAAAGGATGTCAGCTGGTTTATTCTCTTTAACCCTCCTGTCATGTTTGGGTCAAATCTGACCAATTTACAACTTAAAACACTCATAAATATTGTGTTTTACATCGGATTGCCTCAAGGCCTTATGATATCTTTTTGAAAAGAAAACTAATTTTATGTTAATGTTACAAACCAAAATAAAGACAGAAAGAAAGAAAGAGACATCCTCCACACTACGTATGCACTTGAACATATAAAAGTGATGGTCACCTCTTTCATTGCATTTTGAGTGTTTTAATCAAACTTGTTACACCTGTGGTGTTCCCCGTCAAAAGTGACCGCCATAGGAAATGAATGGATATCAAGAATATATTCATCCATCAGATGACTAACTAACAAACTAACTAACTAACTAACTAGCTACCTAGCTAGGTAGCTAGCTAGCTAGCTAGCTAGCTCGACCGACCGAACAATACATTTTGTGGGTACACATCTCTTTCCCGTGCTTATGTGCCGGTCCTCCCACCTGAACCACCTCCCTTTTGAAGCAATGCATCATATCTTCACACAGACTAGATGTCATGTCCTGAGGCCTGCAGGCAGCCTCCATGTGTGTTTCTCCTCCTCATTAGCAGGGTTCGACAGGCAGATTGACCACAGCTGCTACCCATCAGGCCTAATCATCTGGGGAGCATAAAAGGAGCAGTTGGAGAGAGGATCAGCACCAGAGCATTCCACTATTCTGAGTGGTAACTATTGGCTTTTTGCCTCTATTTGTGATTTTTGCTCATTCTTATCTCCTGCTACTCTTCTTCCACTAGTTTATCCTCCTCGGCGCTGACCTCATCCTCCTCTGGATCCACACCATCCTGTCCACCTGGTCTGCCCGTCACCCTGCCTGCCTGCCAGTCTGCTGTCCTACCAGCCTCCATCTCCTCAAATCAAATCAAACTTTATTTGTATAGCACCTTCCATGCCCCAGCGAGCAACACAAAGTGCTTGACAGATTAAAATGACCCACACAACCCACATTCCCTCCCTTTCCCACACATAGAACAATTATGACACTCTCCCCTCCCAGTCCAAAACCCATTCCCAGGCACACATACACCCACACATATACATAAAAACCAGAGTAAACACTATGTTGAGCTCAGATGGCTCCAGTAATGAGCAACACGCCATCTAGTGGGCCCTCTGCCTCATCAGCTGTAGAACCAGGTCAGCAGCCACACACCAACCAAGGGCACCCGGGTATGGAGGGTGGCAACCCCCGCCACTGCCCGGGCCCTACCGGGGAGCGCCCGAGCCGCCACTCACCCCTCTACCTGCCTGGACCCAGGACTGACCTATTCCCCTCCATGCACTCAGCCTCTCTTCAAA
>SSNR01000559.1:200346-248958 GCA_006937965.1 Callopanchax toddi
CATTTGGATCAAACATCACTTTTTCCTATAACAAATAATCAAATCATTTTTTACCTACCTTCAAGCTCATCTGTTGTGTTCGCTCCAGGGTCCGTTTAAAACCAAACATAACACTAGACAGGTGTCTGCTATGTGAACCCATCTCTTTCTCATGCTTTTGTGCCAAAGCCCCATGTAAACCATACCTTCCAGACTAATCAATGTATCTTCTTCACACAGACCCCATATGTATATCTTGCTGTTTACCTTGCACTCCTTTTTCTTTGGCAATTCACCAAGCAGTTATCTGTTGAAAAGGTTCTGGTCCAGGTTTTTGGACATGATGAGGAGAGCACTGAGATAGAGGAGGATGTCTCAGAAGTGAAAGACAACATGGATTTTGATCCAGACTTTGAGGAGACTGACCAGTCAACAGATGGAGTCACCTGAATAACAGACACCTGAGGGGACCTTCCAGTCCAAGAGTGAACATTTGCTCTGGTCTTCATCCCCCCAGGACAGAGGAAGTAGAGCAAGAGTGGATAACATAAAGATGATACCAGGGCAACACGGTATGCAACATCTCGTGTGGATGGCATCAAGTCTAGCTTCCAACTCTTTTTTTTTTCCCCAGAGTCCACTGAGGGAATTATACTATGTATAGTTCCTTTTATGGCAGCTTACTGGTACATACACTTGCAAGTGAATGACAGCCCACTGGCTAGTGGCACTCTTCCACAACATCCTTGATGTGTCTGCTTTCAATGCATATGTGGTGTGGACGGCCATCAGCCCAACCTGGAATCAGGGGAAGAGTTTCAAGAGGAGACTTTTTTTCTAGCAGAGCTGGGGAAAGCTTTGGTGACTCCTCTTATCCAACGGCACCAGAATATTTACCCTCACACCAGCCTCTGCCAGTCTGGTTAGGAGTGTGCACGCCCCGTCCCCAGTCAAGGATGTGGGCAGAAAAGAAAGCGCTCTGAGCTCCTAGAGACAACACAACAAGCCTGAGATGCTGCAAATGTGATGTCTTTTGCAAGGCTCACTCTGAGTGTCACATGCCACTCATGTGCATGAATATACGCACACACACACACGCCTTCATGTTGAGTTTGGTCTTTGGTTATTTTTTACTTAACATGTTCATTTTGTAGCACTGTTGCCTCGCAGCAAGGAGGTCATGGGTTCGCGTCCCGGCTCTGCGGCCTCTCTGCGTGGAGTTTGCATGTTCTCCCCGTGCGTGCGTGGGTTTCCTCCGGGTACTCCGGTTTCCTCCCACAGTCCAAAGACATGACTGTCAGGCTGATTGGGCTGGTAAATTGTCCTTAGGTGTGAGTGGGTGTGTGGTTGTTTGTCTCGTTCGTCTCTGTGTGGCCCTGCGGTGGACTGGCGACCTGTCCAGGGTGTCCCCCGCCTCTCGCCCCTTGACCGCTGGAGATAGGCACCAGCTGCCCCGCGACCCTCTGTGGAGGATGAAGCGGCTATAGAAAATGGATGGATGGATGGATGTTCATTTTGTAATACATTTTCAGCACCTATTTGTATTTTCACTGCATTTATTTGTTTTGTTTAATTCTATAAATTCATGTTAAACATTACTTTGAGACATTGTTCACAGCTAAAGAATGTGAAATAAACATTTGGAGGTGAAAAAATGTTTTGTGACAATTTAAGAGCAGTTAAAACAGGTCGGTCAATTTTGACCGGGAACACTAAAGTAAGGGGCGGGAGGTGAACATGACCGGAGGGTTAATATAAAAACACATTAATCTGCAATTTTCATCCAACCTGAACAGTCCTAAAGGTCACGGCTCAAACTGAAAGTATGATCAAGTCCAGAATGGTTAGGAGACATTACACCAGTTAATCTGAACTGGACTTGATATGAAATAAAAAGTTAAACTGACTGAAAAACATCTAATGTGTAAAAACTAAATAAAAAGTGAAACTTCACACCAAACATCTCAGCTGAGTCCTAGTGTGGGGAAATGACTTATAGATAAACCAGTAAATACACAAATGGCATCCCGTTACATCTAGAGGTACTGAGGTTAGCTGCTGTTTTCTTCTGCTGTAGCATCACACTGCGTAAAATAGTATTAGTTCTGTTACATTGGGAGTATTTTTAAGAAGATAAGTACTAGTACATGACCATAGTATTAGACTGATGCCTGATGCTGGTATTGATATTGGGCATATTCCTTACTGTCAATAACTGATAGTACACCACTTCGAAATTACCTAAATGTGCATTTAAAGTGTTTTTATAGGGAGGAAATGAATGCAAGTTTTTAAAATCTAGATGGCCACTATAGATGGTCACTGCTGTGTTGCAGTCAGTTGATGTCTTGTACTTTTGTCAGTGTTGGCCATTGCAGCACACTCACGTGTTTTCCCTCCTGTAGTGCTGGTGTGTTTTGGGTTTCAGGTTCCGGTCCCACAATGAGGCAGGACACAGCGCTGTGACGGCTTCAGGCTGAGACCAGCTCAGTTTGAGGTTTGGTGCAGCTTTTGATTACCATGATTTAATAAAATAATAGAGCTTTTATTACCACAACAGTCCATGGAAGCCAATTAGATTGCAGCTTCCTTCTGACTGCAGCCCGTCGGCTATCTGTGGGAAATCATTACTGTAAATGAACTGAGTGGCAGAACCAGAGTGGGACGGATGAGGCAGCCAGGTTCCTCAGAATATTGTTAGTGACCAATAATGTCCTTTTTAATTTGCAGTGGGTCCTGAATAACTGATGAGATACGCGACCGGAGTTCCCTCTAGTTTGCTTCGAGGTTGTGGGATTTCATTTCTCTTCATTTATTCATTTCCTCCTGTCTTTTTTTCCTTCTCTCAACATTCCAGGCCCTCTTTGTTTTGCTGAAGTTAATTAAAAGTGGAAAAATCAATCAGCAAAGTCCAGCGGAGGTAAGCCAAGGGGCAACAGCGTCCAGTAGAGTCGGTCTTTAGTTTTTACTTTTTCAGACCCTTACTTGATCTAATTTATTTTGATGAACATTAATTCAACATGTATCATTAATATTCAACAGCAATAGAAGAAAAACTAAACTTTTATCTCTTAACTGAAGTAGCTGGCTTCAGATCTCATGACTTCTAATTAGACTGACAGTGGCTGAACACCTACGTATTTCAGTGAAGTTGAAGTGACGTTCTATCAGGTATTTATCTACAGTAAAGATTAAAAGGCCATTCTGATGCATTTTGGAATAATTATTCTAGGTAATCAACAACATGGACTACAAAAACTTGTCAGAGATTTCCAATAGACTTCTCCTCTCCTCTGTTTTTAAAACTGCAGTGCCCTTCAAGACCTCTGGGTGTAGATTTTACTATCATTTATTGTTTGCCAAGACTGCAAACTGCCCTACCAGAGAAGAAGAACATAGAGAGACATGCGTGCAATGGAGAATTAGATAGGTGAGAACATAAGAAATGCCCAACAACCTCATATCGCTGGAGGGATCATGTCTTCAGCCTGGGAATGCCTCGAGGTCCCAACTGGAAGACTTGGTTAAAGAGAGGAAGGCTGGGGCCTCTGATCCTGTAACACAGGCCTAGATTAGTGATTCAAGACAAGGACAAAGGCTTTCCACAGTGTAGGCACACTTTACCTAAACAAGCATAAAGTTGAATGTGGATTTTACAAAGCAGAGCTTTCTCTCCATGTCAGCGCCACTGTCATACACAAACATCTGGAAGAGCCTGGAGCTGTGAGGCAGCCTCTCTCCATGTGTAACATTAAGGGAGTGAAATTAGTGGGTCGCTTACACACTTTTTAATGTTAAAGTGATAATATGCAACTTTTTCATATTTTTAAATCTTTTCCTTGAGCCAGTATGTGCTAATATGACCCTTTAAAGAGTTAATGAAAAGTCACTTAGCTCCATCTGGTGATTAGATCCGGAATGCCACGATTGCAAGATCTCCGTCGCCGTCACGGTACCCAGGAAGTCACGTGTCTCACGAGGGTTAGGCTAACCCAAAGTGGCTAGCTGTTATGCTAGCACTGGAGTGTTTTTAGCTCATGATTCCTGATTTTTTTCAATCTCTCCCTGCTTGAACACAGCTGATTTATTTGAAGGAGTAAATAACCGCTCCAGTAGAAAGCTATGAAGGCTGAGGAGACATTTCAACTGTTAGATTTAGGCGTTTAAACTTGTGTAATGCAGTGATTTAAAACAAACACCAGAGGGAGCCCAAAACAAGCAAAACTGCATATTATCACTTTAACATTTGTTCTGTAAAATTGACATTAGAGTGGGCATTAGAGTTACCTACAGATGATGTTCAGTGGAGGGTGGGTGGGTGGGGGGCCTCGGCTGAGGCTCTGCAAGTGCATGTGTCACCAAGCATCCGCCGGCTCCTTAGCAGCGCCCCGAAAAAAGGGGTGCAAATTAAAACAAACCGCTCCGATCATGGGCTGCACGACCGGCCTGTTCCAACCCAAAGTCACCATCGGACCCACCCAGTACGCCAGATGGCCAGTCCATGCCTGGCGGAATAGTTTTTCTAATTTTTTATCTATGAAAATAACAAAGCTCTAGCTAGAGGAATGAGTTGGGAGAGCTGCTGCTGGGGGGGCATTTGCACTACTGCTGCAATAACTGTGGAGCACAGTGCAGCAGAACCTGTGCTGCACTCTGCCGTTTGGTGATGTGTGCTTTCTGGCTCGTTTCTTTGTATTTGACCAGAAGCTGTAATATTACCCTGTCGGACCAGAGGGAGAGATACAGAAACCTTTCCCCCCCGGGGATTAAAAATGAATGACCGGGTGGTGGACGACATCAAAAGCAGTCGGGGGAAATGCCTCCCATCCCCTTAGAAAAATAGCAGCCTGGTTATACTCTGTTTGTTCATGTGTTTGGGTTGTTAGCAGTTAGTTCCGTTGTTTCACTGATCCATAATTTAAAAGACTTGAAAAAATATTTTAATGCAGAGAGAACAGACTGAGGTAAAACATGTACTGGAGCCCAGAACAGGAGGTGGACTCACAGGAAACAGAGACTGCTTAGAATAATCGTTGATGTAATGTCTAATAGTCCACTATCAGAATATTCATTAGTTGCAGCCCTAGTTAAACAACACTATATTACCTGTTAGTAAACCTCTGCAATTATGCATGAGACCATTTGCCGCCTGTGCTGTTGATATGCAGCATCAGAAATGCTAAAAGCTACACAAATCGTCTCATGCAAATGTGTTATATCAGTGTATATTAAACTAATAAAGACTGCTAAATGTTCCTTTCAGGTTGGGACTTCAGTCTGGAGATGTGGACGTGTTTCTACATCCAGTGGAGGCTGGTCACTAATTTTAATGAGGAGGAAGACCATCAGCCTGATCTTTGTTCTCATTTTAAAAAATGATGTTCTGCCAACAAACTGATGTGTTTCAGTTCAGGATGTAAAAGTGAACTTGTCACCAGAGTAAAGCAGTCAGCAAGGTTTTAACACTTTAGCTTCATTTCTTTACAAAACAACAAAATCTGGAGGTTCTGACTGGGTTAGACACCCTTGTTATAGGTACCTGTCAGATGAGGCTCTTGTCACTACATTGACCAAAAGGTAGAACTAAACTTCAGCTCATCAGAAAGCAAAGTGAAGCTCAGGTGTCTTTACTGAAAATATTTACATCTTTTCAATAAGTCGATTTTGTGGAGAACATAAAAGGCGTTTTTATACAGCAGCCGCTCAAACATCAGCGACTAATTAGATTCAGCTGCACAAATCAGGGATCTGCTGCTGGACTCTATCTCTTCATCTGAAACAGAATCACGTAGAGAATCATGCAGCATGTGTCTGAAGGTGGTTTAATTAAAAATCAGACTCTTTGTTTCTCCAATATTCCTCAACAAAGAAGTAAAATTGCCATGTCCCTCATTAGACAGGGACCCTATCTCTGACCTGGAGCCGGTAAACAATAGAGCTGGTCTCACTCGCTCATTCTGTGCCCACTGTGCATTCTTTGTCGCTTTTATCAATCTGTTTAATTAGGTGACAACTCTAAGTTACACTTTAAATGCAGTAAAAACCTGTTGGTAAATGTTTTCATTCTGTTATATCCATCAGCATCAGGACCAACACCATAAACATTATTCTGTCTTTTTAGTGATCTGCTAATAGGCTTTATGCACAGAGTACTTAGTAGAACTTCCGGTTTAAAATTACCTCGCGGGACCATTTCCGGTTCCATTTGAAACGTGAAGATTTCCAGAGTTAGAGTGCATTTCCAGCTAAAGATATTGTTTATAATCAAAACGAGTAATAGTATAGTATACTACAGAATGATATATATATTATAGCACTAAGAAATGAAGCCATCATATAAGTATCAGCGGATGGGAAGCCTTGACAGCTGAACACTGCTGTGCTCCGTTGTGTACCGCATCAGCTGAATATAATTCATCAGTCCGTTTCCACACATTTCCACTGAATAAATAACTACAAAAAGGAAGGATTGTGAACTTAAGAAGAGAAAACGTGATCATTTCTAACCACACCGTGTCTGCAGTCCACACTTTGCAGCACAGTAGTCAAAGAGCCGAGTGGACGAGGCTAATGGAGGAGGCGCGGCGCCGTTCGTGTGTTATTTCACTGGAACAACTATTCTTTTGGTGAATGAAGACTTGGTGTTTGATAACGTACAGCTAGACCAGAGAAAGTTGAAAGTTGGGAAGCAGTTGGAGCCCACGATCACGGCTATATAGATTTGTCTCACTGTTTTTTGATGATGGAAGCTACGAGCTAACGCTGTTAGCTTACCTTCAATTTCATGAATAAAGCTGGTTATATACAGCTTAAAGTCCTTCACCCGCTTGCTCGCAGACGTCTCTGTGTGTTTTTCAAAAATTCGGTGGACATCGTTTACCGTGATGCGCGGCAGGTCTTGAAGAAAACGGGTAAAAAAATCAATTTTGTCCAGTTTGTGTGGGAACAGCGTTGAACCGGAAGGGAGCGGCAGCCTCTATCGCAACCAGGAAGTGACCGTGCATAAACCCCATTAACCAGCACAACATAAAGACAAGTCTGGGCAGAACTCTTCTTGTGAGAAATGTTAAATTTTACAAAAATGAGCTTAATATGTTTAAAAATATAATTATCGAATGATAAAAAAGCAGCCTGACAAAAACTATGAAGTACTTAAAGGAATATTACAGTTTAGGGAATGAGCTCAATACAAATATGGTATTCGGAAAGGCACGAAATAACGGGTTTTTTCCAAATACTTATTTTGAACAAATACTTTGAAAAACATTTGTATTTAGGAACAAGAAAAACTTGATTTCAAACAGCTGCGTTCCTCATGAGACCGTGGTGCATCATGCCCGGAGGAGTGAGTGAGTGACGTTCAGGAATCAGGATCTCATCTGTGCTACTTTGCGCAGAGTCCACAGACGGACCTGTGTGAAGAGGTGGTGGGACCCCCCGGCAGCCTGCACCAATACGGCGATGGCACCTGCTCTGGGTCTGGATGAGGACTGGCCACAGGCATTTTCCCGCTGATGGTAACATCGGGCCGGTCCCTGGACCGGGACCAGATCCATCCTGGTCCTGCAACGGTGTAGATTTGTTAAAAGCAAATCTCCACCATTGCATCAGACTTCTTCATTTCATCAGGCAGTTCCTCTTATTAGGTAATGCCCAAAGCAGGGGAACTCAATTACAAATGTTTTAAAAGCCACATGAAAATTCACAAACGTGACCGTGGTGCGTGTAGCTCCACTGGGGGATGAGAGGGGGGGAGTGAACACCTCCTGGACCAGCCTGCTGGGACAAACGCTGCAGGTTTATTAATGAAAGAATGGGGAAACTGAAGAACAGCCGCTGCTCCTCAGCCTGTAATGATGACCTGTGTAAAGGAGAGGCAGGGCGAGACGTTCAGGTCCTGCTTGAGGGTCAGACACATGCGGCTCGCGGGCCGAATACGGCCCATCATATAAAGGTATGTGACCAAACTGTTTTCCCACATTTTTCTAGATACCAGATCATATCAGCTTTCTTAACTTCTTTTCTTTGTTTCCTTTCACTTTTTAAAGGTTGCCATAATATTCTGTGTTATGCTGTTTATTCTAGAATAGAATAGAAAACCCTTTATTGTCCCTCAGTGGGAAAATTCAGGTGCAACAGCAGCAAACTGACGGCAAGCCAAGAACAAACAGATTCACACAAAAATAAAATATATAAAAATAGAAAAAATCTCAGCCCTCCATGACACTGAAATAGAGCTGTCGCATGTCTTCAGCACCACGGTATGGACCGGAGCTTCTTGCAATGTGACACTTCCCATGAGACCAGTCTCACTGACTACAATTTTTTTTTTTTTAAATCAGGGCTCAGGCACGGTGCATTTGTCTCTGATGGACCTCAGCCTTAAGGACCAAGTCTCAAATCTACAGTAGAACTAATTCATGTCCTCTACTGTTTGTTGATTCCCAGCAGACTGTGGGGCTCTTGTAGTTGGTGATGTTCCTAAGAAAGGACTTTTCAGCTTCTGAGTAGCTCTTCTTGTCTTTTTTCCTGGAGAGGAGAAGCAGCTCATCTTTTTTATTGGCGAGGGAGCATACATTTGCCAGGTGAATAGACGGGAGTGCAATGCAGAACCCCGGCTGTCTCACCCTGATGACCACTCTTGCTCATTTACCTCGTTTGCTCCTCGTCCAAAATGACTGACATCCAAATTGGATTGATGCCATAGAGGGATAACTTGGGTCCATCAGTTATTTATCTAAAGTAAGGGCCACAACCACTAGTGACATCACTCAAAGCAGGTGGAATTTCCAGAAACAGGAAGTAGTCTTCTGGCTGGAGCAATACTCATGGCAGATTGGGAGACATATTGCTGCTAACGGTGACAAACTAGTAGCTACTTTTCAGATAACATCTCTTGCTGAAAAGTCATATTAATGCATTAGAATGCTATACTACCAGTTGATAAACCTCTATAATTTTGTATTAGACCATTTGTTCAGTTTATGCTGTTAATGCCGCTGCTCCTGCAGTACCTACAGTGTCGTTGTAATATCAAAATCCCTATTTTGACGATGAGACAGCCAGCATTATTGAGTATTTACCTCACTTTGCAATAGACTATCAAAAAAACCATGAAATGTATTCTTCACATGGTGCTCCAGAAGTCATGCTAGTGTGTCTGCTGCTCCAAGCTGCTTCAGCTTGATGTTGGACGAAACAGTCAGACAAACTTGTTAACAATCTCACAGCTTCGCAGCTCTTCTAATCATCTTCCTACTTAGAACTTCTGGCAAGTCGATAGCACAATATTGTGGCCAGAATTTGGATTATTGAGCACCCAGCTACATCCTTGTAGCATGTGGCTAAATCCATTCTGAAGCCAGCTACTGATCTTAACGGTAAATGAGTGGCCAGTGCTGGCAAATGAGAATGAGACTGCTCAGTACTCGTTTGAGTTAGCATTGTAGAGGCTAATAACTAATGCTAAATATAACTAAATACCTACTCCCCCTGATGTCCAACAGCCCGGATAGGCTGGCGCTAGCATTGGTTAGGCTAGTCATTAGCTGCTAGAGAACTAGTCATACAATCTGCTGTTTATGTGGAACAGTGGTTACAGTGAAAGACAGAGCAACATCAACATCAGACCTTTTCAGTCATCTCCAGAATAACTGACTGTAGGATGAGGAATATGAACAACTTCAGGTAAGCCCACAGCAGCTCTGAAGATAAGGTATTAGTCTAAGTATTCTTTAAGATAAGTTTTTATTAGTGCAAGTATTATTTAAGATAAGTTTTTATTAGTGTAAGTATTACTGAAGAAAACACATCACTATAGGGAGAGTGGCTTTAAGATTCCAAACATCAGATGCAACATCGTCACCAATCTGTAGCAGTGTCTGTCCTGATCTGACCAGGACTCCTGTCTGAGTTCTACTTCCTGTTTCTGGAGATTTCAATCACTTTGAATGATGTCACTGGTGTGTGGGGCCCTGACTGTGTATAGATAAAACACCACTTCCAAATGACAAAACATACTATTTTGAATAATCTTTGAACATTCTAAAATTCTTTTATTAAAGCGTCATCCATTATAGAGGGGTGATTTAACCTTTAGATTACTGTGTAAAGTTGAGAAAACCCTTTTTTTAAGGTGAAGGAATAATCAAACTAAATGTATTGTAGTGTTTTCTCGTATTAATAGCAGGATCTAACAGCTGATAAACAGAAGATAGACTGAAGAGCTGCTGAGGACAGGTGTCTGTTCTCTGGAGGGTTAAAGGCATCGATGTCCCCGGTCTCTCCTCTCAGAGACGTATGTTGTGTTTCTTTATAAGAAAATGGCAGCCCTGCTGTGATAGACCCGATGCTCCGCCTGGAGAAGAGAGGGGCAATTTGTCTTGTGAACAGTGATCCAGGACTGTTCTGTGTTTAAGTTGTAAAGGTTCTACAAACAATATGTATCCGGTTATACGGTGCGGAAGAAAGAGATGAAAGCCGTCCTGTGTACTGGAGTGGGAATTCAGAGCTAGAGTGTATATTATGTCAGGGATGTGACAAAGGAAGGTGTTGGCTGTAATTTCACACCTGCTGAAAGACAGGTGGCAGACTGACAACCACACATGACCCAGATCTGCCTAAATGATGGAGACGGATTGTAACACAGCTTGTTCCTGAGTCAAACACTAGACATGTTGTTTTATCGGGTCGTAATGGTGTCACATCAAATATACAGGAGACCAGTCCTACTCAACGGGATCTAACAGAGAGAGGAGAGTAGGATATTTGTTGCTGCACACATTCAGTGAGAATGCATACAGATCATAATATTAGATGATAAATACAGCAAAAAGTAAAAAGAACCGTTATTAAATCTATATTAAAATACATTTTAAAAAAACTCCACATGGGATAATCAGTTCACAAGCACTGAGAGATGAGCTAACGGGTCTGCAAGAGACAGACTTCTTGCTGGTTGTTTGGGGATTAAATACTTATTCATGCAATAAAATGCAAATTAATTATTTAAAATCATACTCTGCGATTTTCTCAATTTTTGATTTTAGACTGTTTCTTTCAGTTGAGGTGGTCTTACGATAAAAATTACACACCTCTCCACCCTCTGTAAGTGTGAAGCTTGAATATTTGGTAGGGGGTCAAATACATATTTTCCTATAACTGTCAGTGTTTGATTGGATTTGTTTATTAGAGGGGTTTTATGATGATGTTTAAACATGTTTGATTATTTGTTTTAAGATGATGTCACATGTTTTGTTTTTATTTGCAAAAGGCACAGAACAACTTCTGTCAAAGTTAAGTAGTTTTAATTAAGAACTCTGAAGTGAAAACAGGACATACCACAACTAGTACACTGTAAAAAGAAATAGTTGATCCAACTTAGAAAACTGCTTCAATTCATAACAAGCAATTGAATTAGATTTATCCTACTTAAATTTATGAAATTAATTTAAAACAAATTTTAACTTGCATAAACTTAATTCAGTTCCTTGTTACCAATTGAAGCAATTTTTAAAAGTTGATCCCATATTTAATTTTTACAGCAGGTCTGCAGGAAAAACGTCGCCCTGTTGGGTAGGTAGGCTCACCTTTCACCACAGAACCAAAAACATAGGAACTTGCCACCTGCCCACACTGCCAAAGGTACCAGAAGCTGCTTCAATGGTGTTACTGAGCTCTGATTGGCCAGCAGACTGCAGACCCAGACTGCAGACGACACCTCAGCAGCTCCACAGGCTGATCTCCTCCATGTCATGAAGCACTGATGCAGTAAATCATCCTGAAATAGGTCAAACCAGGTAATGAGTGAATAGAAATGAACAGACCTTTTAGAGGCCTCAGATTTCTGTTGAACATAGCAGTTTTTATTTGACCGTTTGCAATTATCACATTTTCTGAAACACAGAATTTTAGGTTTTTATTATTTGTAACCAAAATCATCAAAATTACAAGAAATAAAGATTTGTAAAACTTCACTTTGAAATTAATTTATATAATGAATTTCACTTTTTGAAATGAGTGACAAAAATATTAAACTTTTTCATGATATTTTAATTTTTTGAGATGTAAAGAAAGTAAACAAATACTTTCCGTGAAATAAAAGAATAATTTTCTAAACCTTTGTTGATGCTCATTCCAAAGTAAATTATAGCATTTTGAACATCTGCTTGTTTGAAGCACTTAACTAGAACTGCTCCGGGTAGACTAGTTTCATTATTAATAACATCAGATAGCAGCACCTGTGTTTGTAGATCAGTGCAGTTTGAGAACTTCACCCAAAGTGCTGGGCCCCACTAACACTACTGTTCCTGATTTCCATCATTAGACTTGCTGCAGCATCACAATTCAATCACAGAAAACAAAACAACCATATTGAATGCCCTGGTTATTAAAAAACAGAACTGACACCAGAACACACAACAGAGTGTTCTGGTTTATTTAGAGTTAAGGATGAGAGAATGAATTGAGCTGAGAGTTGAGAAACTGTCACTGTTGGTAAATAAGCTGGTCCTTTTGTGTCCCCCTCATACTGTATGTGTAAAATAGGCTCAGTAAAGGATGAAGACAATGAAGAGTTTGATTTGCTGAGAGGAATCAGATAGAATGTGACTGGATTTAGATAGGACCCAGTCTGTGTAGAACTCTGGAACACCTTCTCTGTATAAACATCAAACCTTCTGAAATAATCTAACTGTGATGAAAATGGGTCATGATAAAGAATATGGAGGACAAATTAAAGCCCTTTTATGGTGAAGATTTAAACTCAGATCAACTTGTGTTCACCTTGACTGGAAAAAGGTGGAACGTTCCCTCTGGGTTGGGACTGAGTTTCTGTCTGAAGTGGAGGAGTTCAGATATGATGGTGTTTGGACCAGTTGTCAGTAATGCGGGCTTTGCTCACTTGTCCCAGATACAAGCAGCCAAAATGAGCTTCCTTCATAGGGTGGAAAGGCCTTATAAGGGGGGAGCTCCATCATCTGAGGGGAGCTTGTAGTAGATCCCCTGCTCCTCCACATTGGACGGATTGAGGTGGTTCAGATTTTTTAAATATCTTCCACTGGGAAGAAACCCTTGGAGGAGGGAGGAGGAAGCGAGGAAGTGCCACTGGAGACAGGGAGGTCTGGGCTTCCCTCCTGGACCTGATACCTCTATGACCTAACCTATAAAAAACAGAAAAACATGGATGAATAGCTAGAAGGATAGCTAGAAGGAGTACTGCTGTTAGTAGCACTGCTGCCTTCCAGCAAGGAGGTTGTAGGTTCCTTCCTGGCTGCTCCTCTCTGCATGGAGTTAGCATGTTCTGCCCATGCATGCATGGGTTTCCTCTGGGTACTCTGGTTTCCACCCGCAACCCAAAAACATGCACGTTAGGTTAATTTGCAACGCAAAGAGCACTGCTAAGAAGGCACAGCAAAGATTGTATTTTCTGAGAATCCTCAGGAAGAACCACCTCCCATCAAACCTGCGGCTGACCTACTATCATTGCTCTATAAAAAAGTGTACTTACATACGGACTGCGTGTGTGAGTACGGCAGCTGCACTTCCCTGGAAAGGAAAGCACTCCACAGGGTCATCAGGGCAGCAGAGAGAATAATTGGCTGTACCCTCCCCACCCTGGAACAGATCTACACCTCCCAATGCTGCAGGAGAGCAAAAGACATGGTACAGGATCCATCACAACCTGACTACTGCCTCTTCACCATCAGGCAGCAGATACAGAGCAATGAAAGTCAGGACTAACCGCCTTGAACAGTTTCTACCCAAAAGCAATCATGGCTCTGAACTCACACTGACCGTTTATCACACTCATCCAATGTGCAATATAGACCTTCCAATGTGAAATAAAATCCAGTACAGTATGTATGTCCACATGAGTTTTTTAATGTATGAGCAAGTTTATTTTTATTTACTTTCTTCTTACTCTTTTTTGTGTTATTCTAATGCCTCATGTCTTACAAATAATGAGTCGATAGGACACTCATTTTGTTGTTCCATGCTTGTCAAGTGTCAATGACAATTAAGATTATCACATCCTATCTTATCATACTGCTGTGAATGCTCAGTGACACACACACATGCTTGCAGTGCCTTATGAGCCTTGTCTTTTTTTACCCATCAAACTTTCCTGTACAGTGACTCTGGAAAAGTAACTAAAGCTTTCAATTAAAAGTAATTCTGAGAAAAATGATTCATTGTCCATAAAAATAAAAGCAGAGCTAATGCCATCTGCAGCTATAGAGATATTACTGAGAGAACTTTAAAGAAATCTAACTTTAAAGGTAATCTGAACTCAACGGTGTGGCGTCACCAGAACAACCAAAGTTGATAGGATATTTTCGACATCAGCACTGTTCAGTGCTGTTTTATAATAGAGTTTGACTCAATGTGTTTGTGTTCCTGATAAAATAAAGAACAAATACTTCTATGATAACTTAAAAGACCATTAACGTATCTGAGAAAATACACAAATATGATCTTACCAAGTGTCAGTGTGGTGTTTCACCCCCAGTGAACCATACCCCCCCCCCACACACACACACACTGATGAAAACCTGACCCTGAGTGGGGGTGGGGGGGGTGGTCAGTGTGAGAGGAGATGACTATAAAGAGATCTGTCAGCTGATTAGAGGCAGTGTTGAGACCTGGTCCTGCTCCTGAACGATGTGGACGTCACACACCTTTCCTCTGGAGGACAAACTGTCTCCTTCCTGAGCTGAAGGTTGGAGTCTCAGATGTCTTCAGTGATGACAAAAGGACTTCACATGGAGGCGCCACACATCCTGTCAAGGTCATGTCAAGGTTGTGTTTTGTCTTTAGGTGAAAAGTCTTTGTTGTTACCTAACTTCTACACAAGATCCTTCCTGCCCACAGCTTGAACAGCATCTCTAAGGAAATTAAAATAAGTTATAGAACATCTGTTAGTGTTAGTTTAGTTTATGGTGTTAATATTGTTGCTGTAGCATCAGTTGAAACTAATTTAACAAATGGTCTCCTGTTGAATGGTAGAGGTTTACAAACAGGTAGCTTAGAGCAGAAGTCCCAATCCACCAGGCCATGGACCGGTACGAGTCCAGTAGCAGCTCCTTAACCCCCCCATGACGTAGACGTGTTGTTAAATGAAAAACCGGTCCGTGGCACAAAAAACATTGGGAACCGCTGATACAGAGTTCTAAAGCATGAAGAGCTGTTTTAGTTTGTCACCGATCTGCATCACATCTCTCCTGATCTCACTTTTACTCTGGTCCAATAACCACTTCCTGTTTCTTGATGCTCCCCCCAATTTGAGTGACATCATTGGTAGGTATGGTCCTTACTGTAAATTAATAACTGATAAAACTTCAAAATGACCCAAACATCCCTTGGACTTTGTGACTGGAGATTGAAACACAAACTGAAAAAAAAGAGACAAAGAACTCATGTTTTCCTCCTAATCTGACATCACGTTGAATCAGAGTTTTCTGTAATAGGGTCTCTGATTTGATACCTTATCAATAATACCTAGGAATATTTAACTATTTTTATTAATGACTTATTTGCAACAAAACAAACTTTTTTCCTGCACACTATTAGTGTATGTGAAAACAAAAGGCAGTACTGAACGGGTATAAACAAAAAGCTGCAGACATTAAACAAACACTCATTCTCTCTATTTTTTTTCTCATGAAATAATATTTCCCAAAATGCTGACGCATTCATTTCCAGTGAGATTAAAAGCAAATGGGGAAAAGTTTGGAGGACATTAAGGGGGAAGGATGGAAAAACTATAGACAAAGATATGGATAGTTTAAGAGGTTTAGGGACAGAAGAGAAGAGGAAGTAGATCATCAGTAATGGAAGAGATTTAGACCAGGACAGAAGATGTCTGTACTCGCTGCCTGAGAGAGTAATCGATTTCAGGCTTCCAGGCTCTTTTGTGCTCCCTCAGGCTGGATGACTGGCACTGAAATAACTCCATATTCTGGAAAGAAGTGGATAAGACAGAGAAGGAAAGACCATTTATATAAACATACACACAAAAAAGAGCTGGGGAAAATGGTGAAGGGAAAAATGAATATAACAGAGGAATACTGTATGGTGCAAGGAGGCGTTTTAATAAAAAAAAAAAAAAAACAAAGAACGAGTGATTTATTGAAGGGAAAGCAAACTCTTTTTTTCCCCTAGTTTCTATGATTATTTCACCGCAATGTTTCAAGTTAAGTGATTGGAATGTGCTGGCAGCCTGAAGGAACAGTTATTAGTTTGTGGAACGATGCCAAAGAGAGATGAAAGGACACCATGAAGGATCTCCTTCATCACTGGATATAATGAGGCTTATGAAAATGGGGTCCATCTACGTCTTTTCAGCACTTATACATGTCCTTTTTAGTAATGCAAAGAGGTTCTGAGAGCCTTGGGTTAACATCAGAGCAGAGAGGGACCTCTTTGTTTAATCACATGACTTCAAACCTGTTTACCTCTGGCAGTAAAAGTACACACCAACACTCTGCTCTCATCCATCCATCCATTTTCTGTAGCCGCTTAATCCTCCACAGAGGGTCGCGGGGCAGCTGGTGCCTATCTCCAGTGGTCAAGGGGCGAGAGGCGGGGGACACCCTGGACAGGTCGCCAGTCCATGGCAGGGCCACACAGAGACGAACGAGACAAACAACCACACACCCACTCACACCTAAGGACAATTTACCAGCCCAATTAGCCTGACAGTCATGTCTTTGGACTGTGGGAGGAAACCAGAGTACCCAGAGGAAACCCACGCATGCACGGGGAGAACATGCAAACTCCACGCAGAGAGGCTGCAGAGCCGGGACGCGAACCCACGACCTCCTTGCTGCGAGGCAACAGTGCTAACCAACTGCGCCACCATGCAGCCACCTCTGCTCTCATGTTAAACTTTAAATTCATATCATTTGAATTATTTGACCATTTCACAACTAAAGTCACCTCAGGGCCTACAGAGAAGACTAGGTGTACTCAGGTCCTAAAGATAGGATTATTTATAATCTGATTAGATTTGATTCAGTCTGTTTTAATCCCATTAACCTTCTGATTCCCTGATCTGTCTATACCCTAAACAACATGCAGGCTGATGGGGAATAGTTTTTGTTAACCATCTTCAGAGTTGAGAACCCCCAGCCCTCCCTGGAGCTCAGACAGACTTAACCTGCACAACTGCAGTTTGAATTTCAGAATATTTTAGGATTAGACACTCAGATTACTCAGTTTGTTTTTACTGAGACTTTTTGTGACGTCCTGTTTGTTGTAAATTGGTTCCCCTATTGAACTTTTACCCATCATGCATCATTCTGTACATTTTTGTCTATTTGCGTAAACTGTGCCTCTTCATCTGGCCTTAATGTTGGCTGTTAGTGCAAATAATAATAAACTTTAAACTAAATGCTTAATTTCACAGACCAATCGAACGCTGTGAACATGAACTCCCTTTATGTGTCCTTAAAACCTGCTATAAAAACGTCACAATTGAATACATTGTTCTGCTTTTTCTGCATAGATCTGTTAAACAGGCTGCATGGTGACACAGTTCATAACACTGTTGCCTTGCAGAAAGAAGGTTGTACGTTCAGTTTCTGTCTCTGTTCTCTCTGTGTGGAGATAGCATGTTCTCCCCATGCATGGTGCACCCTCACAAAGTCCAGGCAGTAGAGCCAACCAATCAGAGGAGGAGACACCCCAATAATGACCCCGGTCCCCCGGGTGGGGAGTGGTGAGTCATAGAGGCCAGGACCCAGAAGGACCAATGAGGGGAGAAGCACTGTGTCATCCCACTATGGCGAGTGGAAAGTGTCACGGATTACCAGCCGAAGGAGAACCACACCTTACGTGAACGTTTGCAGAGAAGTCCACGTCACGACAATGCTACTTCGCCGCCACTTAAGTGTTTGCAAAAATAGACCGTATTCACTGTTATTGTACAAACCGTAGTATCTTGAAGGAAAAATTGAACAAAAAAGAACCTAAATATTTTATCTTGATATAAATGTTTAAAGGAAATGTGTCCCTATAGGTGTGAGCAGGAGTAGGAATGGTTGTTTGTCTCTGTGTGTCCCTGTGATGGACTGGTAACATGTCCAAAGTGTCCCCAAGCTCACGCGCTGTGAGTGCTGGAGATAGACACCAGCTCCCTCTGACCCTCAAGGGATGAAGCTGTTAAGAAAATGAATGGATGAATGGATCTGTTAAACAAGTTCAGCTCTGTACAAAAATACCAAACTGTCTGAGGATTTTAATGGTCTGTATTTATAGAGCGCTGTCTAGAGTGCTCTACACTCCCCACAGCGCTGTACAACACAAACAGTCATTCACTCACACATTCACCCCTCAGCTGCCCTGGGGCACACTGACACCACTGGTCCCTCTGACCACCAGTAGATAAGGGTGAAGTGTCTTGCCCAAGGACACAACAACAAAGTAACCCAGCTGGAGCTGGGATTGAACCAGCAACCCTCCAGTTGCCAGACTGGCCATTCTACCAGCTGAGATACACGCTGCTGTAGCGTGATCAATATACGCTCTTGACCTCTGATCTCTGACCTACGTGATCATCTAAAATAATAATCCATCTTCTTCCCAATAACTCGGATTATAATGACTCTTTTATTATGTTTTAACCTGAATCAACATTCCTCCAAGGTCACGGTCGTATCGGAAGAATTCACCGGACTTTAATAATAATAATAATAAAGACTCTTGGTGTCTCCTCCTAAAAATGACACCTTAATCTGTTACAGAAATGTCTTAAATGATTAATGCACTTTCTCTTACAGCATTGTGAATGTTTGATCCAGCTTCAGTATTATTGTTACTTTGCTAAAAGGTTAAATCAGTATTATTACTTATTTCTACTTTGCTAAAGATAAATAAGTAAACTTTCCACCTCACACAGGAGGTGACGTCTGCTTTAGAGCCTGAGTCACGTGTCTTGTTAGAGTCCCCTGATTGGTCCACGTTCACTGACAGCTCTCAGCTGTCTGCCTCACACGGAAGAACTCAGTTCTTCTCTAGCCTGAGAAGACGACACGGCCCACCGTCAACTCGCTACACGGTGGGTTATAGATGCCGACTGCAACCGGTAACGGGTCCAGCCCCGTCGCAGTCAAAGAAGCTGCTTACCCCTGAGAGCAGGAACCATCCGCCTGCCTCTCTAATCCAACCAGAATGGGTAAAACAGCCAGCAACCAGCTCACTAGCCATGGATTCCACTGACGCTGTATCCACGGACGTCTCCGCTGGCCCAGGCGGGTTCAACACACCTGTCAGGCCCCAGGTCGACCGAGGGGGATCCCCGCCTTCTCATCGAACTTCCATCAGCCGGACGCGATCCAGGAACAAGGTCCAGTAATTATCCATGACCTGGTAAAGCAGGCTACTTTGATAATGCTAACCCTATAACACTAGGTCGCTCATCAAAGTAACCTCTCCACCTTATCCCTAATAACTAAACCCTTAAGCTAACTCCTTAGTCTTAATATCACACGAGACTCAAGTTCTAAACTCAGAAGATCAATTTAATAACATCTATCACTTAGTGAATGCCTATCAACTTGCTACCTCAAATGCTAATCTGTTTACAAATGTTCGTCAGCTTTTATAATAAATATTGAATATATTTATTCCTGACTCAGCTTCCATTCGTCAAATAACAGGTACATAACTACTCACTGCGATTAATAGGACCTAGAATTTCCTGCTTTTATCACAAACAGTTGTTCAAACCCAGGTGTCCGGAGCCCACAGACTCCCGTTTAATTCCTCGGTGGCCGTACGTGAATTAGCAGAAGGTGAGTAATAACCATAGCGTTTATATACACTATATGTGGCAAAACGACCACTTATTACCACTACATGTGGCGATAGCCAGCCAGTTTTAATTGCAAAGTTTATGTCCTAAGTTATGACTTATAAGCTGTTAAAATAAGCCACGTACTCATAACAGATAAGCTCAGATAGCAAATCTCTTCAGCACTCAACCAAGTTAAAAACTTGTTAACTGCTTATGCATGTCACTTGATGTTCATTATTGTCTTTTTGAATGTTTAAAGGACTTAACGCTTCATTGTGAATGTGTTTTGAACGTTTTGTGTAACTTTGTCGACCGCTTAAAAGATCGGTAGCCGACATAGCTTAGCCGCTTGTTAGCCGCCATATTGGTCAGACTTCGAGGTTTAAAAACAAACAACCTCGCGTCTAAAACTCGACGTGAACGAACCAGGTACAAAACCGAGTGTCACTCCGTCGAGCCCGATAACTATTTACCGGGTAAAACGCTGATTTTTGCCGCTAAAAGCGCCGTTAGCAGCTCAGAGTGGAGCTAGCGTTAGCCGCCCCCGGCGAGATCGCTAAACCCTCAAAAAGCGCGTTCGCAAACACACAAGCTATCTTAAACCATTCCTAAAGGATCACTCTGACTAAATATACCTATTTTCACCGTAAAAAGTGACCCGTTTAAGAATTATTTGCGTTTTAAAAGATCGGCTCAAAACCGGAAACGGAAATAGTCTTCTTCGGCATCATTAGGCTTGAAGGCACGGTAGCGCCTCGCTGGTGTAAAAGGGTATTACCGGTCAGACTCTGACTCTAAAAATACAGGTTTTTACCAGTATTTACAGATATTTTCATTCAAAATAAATTTTCTTCAACAACATACACCATGTCTGATTCATCAGAACAACAAGGTGCAAACGTTGAACCAATGGGCACGTTTGACTACATCACAGAAGCCATAAAACAACTGGCACTGTCTAATCAACTGGAGTCATTCCAGAACTTAATCGATAACCTTAATACATACAATGTACATAACAGGGTTATTGAGGAAGCTAAAGACAGTAGGAAAATAAATGACAGAGGCCCAACCATCAACAAGAATGGAGCTTTAGTCAGGCTTTCCTATGCGCTGAATAGGCTCTATTCAGATGAGTTACGAAGAACGACCACTTATTACCACTACACTGCCCTAATCCCAGACTGCAATGCAACCTGGCTACAAGAGGTCGTTTGGCTCAAACTCGCAGTGCACATGTGGTCTTGTTGGATCAAGGTTAGATCATGTTCATGCTTTAAACCAATGGAGACCACCTCCTCCATCCAGTCTCAGTATGGTTCTTTTGGTCCATCCTAAAAGGACTAGTGTGTTCACACTTATGCAAACCACCAGCATCAAGAAGGAAAACGGACTTGGGTTTGATTCAAACAAACTAAGTACTGCAGGTTTGATAACACCCTCAAAAAAAAGCAACATGGGCATCTGTTCTAGTACCATAAGTCAATCATGTTGTTCCTACTAAATAAAATCATGTTTTTAGTTGTACATAATTTAATCATGTAGTTTTAACATAAATTGCAACACGTTA
The DNA here is from genome assembly GCA_006937965.1 of Callopanchax toddi. Lineage (NCBI taxonomy): Eukaryota > Metazoa > Chordata > Actinopteri > Cyprinodontiformes > Nothobranchiidae > Callopanchax > Callopanchax toddi. Next base: position 221,691 of record SSNR01000559.1, read on the forward strand.
AAAATGTTAAAATGAACATTTTTTGTCACCGGAACATAATCAAAATAGGTTCAATTTGCAAATCACTTCCACTCCAGGACAAGGGGGCAGTAGTGAGCATATTCCTAATAACAAATGCCCTTAAGTTCAAGGTTGAAGGAGCAGCAATGTCGAAGGCTGTGTTCGAATCCAGGGGTAGGATGCTTCTGAGGACGTGGACTTGCTGGTCTACCTAGGTTGGGTCCTTGCTCGACCGCTAAGACCGGAAATAAACATTTCTGAATTCAGACGGTCTAGCCTCATACTTATCCCCACCCCTCAGTCCAGTCGCTTAGCAACCATGACAGTGCTGACAGACAGGCTAAAGCTAATAAAATGGATCTAAAGAAACACTTTAAGCTCTTTTATGATGACTTCTTTTCTAAACTTTCATTTAAAACATTCAAGCTAGCTTACATTGATTATTTGTCTTTAATAATGTGAAAAATAAAACATTCAACTTCTTTTGTGGAGATTTTTATTATTAAACTTCATATAAAGATAAGCAAAACATTCCTAAACACAAGTTTTGTATAATCTTTTGAAAAACTGACATTTAAAACTGAACTGCTCTCTGGTTTTTTTCTGCTACTGCTGCAAAATTCAACTAGTAGAATCCAACTGTGTCCTGTGTTGTAAATTCAATAAAGTTGAGAAGAGAAAAAAAAGTAGAATCCCACGGCCGGCACGCAAAGCATCCTGGGATAGCCTTGGCCAGCGAGGATACACCAGACCCATCCTCGAAATTGGGGTGGAGCGAGGACGCATTTGAGGACGCATGGATGAGTATCCTTCGAATTCGGAAAGCACTCGTCGCTGCGCTGTAACGTCATTGGCCTCAAAATGCGTCCTCGTAAGCGTCCTACCCCTGAATTCGAACACAGCCAAGATTGAATTGCATATATGTCAGAAGGAAAGTCCTTTATTTATACAGAATCAGCATTGCTGGTCAGTTACACAGAATATTTACTGTATTTTCATAAAAGGCTCTTTGTTGTGTCTTTCTAAGAGGTGATTGTGGTGCAGTGGCAAGAGAGATCACCTCCCATGTCAGAGAGTGTGGGTTCAAACCCCAGCCTGGCCATGTGTTGAAGTGTCCTTGGGCAAGAGACTGAACCTCCCAACAACTTCCTCCCAGGTGCCAGAGTTGGCAGCCCACTGCTCCTCTAACAATGAAGATAAGTTAAATGCAGAGATGAGTTTCCCCAAGGAGATTATTAAAGGATTAATTATTATTATATCAAGTTGACCCAACATGTTTATGTTTTGTTCAGTCAACATAATTCTTTATTGCTAAATCAAAGCAATTTAGTTAGGTGGAAATTCTATCCATAATTTTATTATGTTCACTAAACTAAATTTGTTTAGCTTGATATGTTACATTTACCCTTAGAAATCTAGTAACAGTAACCCAAATATATCAAGTTGGTCCAACATGTTTTGATTTTGTTCATCCAACATAATTCTTTATTGCTAAAACAAAGCAATTCAGTTAGGTGGAAATTCTTTCCATAATTTTATTACGTTCACCCAACAAATGATTTCTTTGAGTGTATCTTGCCTCACCTCTGTTTATCCAGGTCTGGGTCACGGAGCAGCATTCCAAGTAACTCCAGACTGTCATCTCCCACTAGCTTCTCCAGTGGGACGTAAAGCATTCCCACGCCAGCCTGGAGGTGTACTTCCTCCAACTTGTCCTGGGTCGACCCGGGGATGGAACATGCCTTAAACACCTCCCCAAGGAGGTATCCAGGAGGCATCCTGACCAGATGGCTGAACCACCCCAACATACTATGAAACATAAAAAGAAAGATAAACCAACCCTTCAGCAGAATCGGTCTTTACAGTTTATTGACACCAGTATGAATTAAATCACATGTTTTTCATGATACATTCATATTTTAGTGAGATGTTCTTACTGTGTAGATACCAGTATATTTATAATGGTACACTGAGATTAATGATGATGCTGACCATCAGTAATATCATTAATAGCTTTGATTTATTCCCTTAGGGAAATTGTTTTTCTGATTTTGAACTATTCTTGTTTTTTTTTCTACTAGGATGAGTGGGCTGCTACTTAGAATGGCACCTGGTAGAGAAAAAAAACTCTTTAAAATCAATAAAGTGTTATTTAGTGGGATCTCATAACCTCATAGATTGAATTGTGCTCAATATCCTACGCAACAGTATTTGATCTGTTGACATTTTTCATTTATTCAAATGGATAGAAAATTAAAAATGATCCTTAATATGTGCAGCACTGAAGAGATGAAATGAGAGACACAGTGACAAATCTTGAAGGTAAATAAATATATAAATATGACATAAGCTTGCTAAATGAAACCAAAAAAAAAAAAAGCAATGGGAGAAAAACAGGTTCCTGACTGTGTTCAGACACCAGGAGGAGATAAAAGTAAGCACTGCTGCTTTGTGCTCTGCCAGACTAGAAATAAATGTTGATACAGCTCATAAAATCTAAAAATGAAAGGCCTGCGAACGGCGTTCATCTTGCCCCTGATTTTATAGAGGACAGTTGGCGTTTAGTGATGGCACATTTGCTGTGTGTTTTAAGGGGTCAATTTAGGAAAAGATGGCCCCTGAAATATTTCAGGAGGACAAACGAGGACCGTCCAGGACTTTGACCGGAAACCGTTATTCAAACGCTCGGGACAGAACAAGCTGTGTTTCACATGAGAGACTGGATGGGGGATTTGTGGCAGGTTAAGGCCTATTGTCCTTACGTGGCTGTTTTTTTTTTTTTCTAACCTATGCTTTGCTGATCAAAGCATCTTCTTTTACACTAATTTAGCTTCTGAGAGGAGCTTCTTGTTGAGCTGACTTGCTGCCAGAAACACACTAAAAGCTCCTACAGCTCTGGTCTACGTGGACATAGATCTTACAAAGTCAAAAATAAGGGTACAGAAGAGGTACAATTTATCCACCAGAATACAGTTTGGACTCATATACCTTAATGGGTTGAATGTTGGATTTCAAGGTAACTATAATAACCTTTGTGAGGGTCTGTAAGTATCTAATACTTGGATGCATGGATAGCTGGATGGATCCCAATCAGGACAACGTTAGTACAAAATGAGGGGAAAACATAAAACTCATCTTTTGATGGATCCAGAACACCTAATGCACATTAAAACATTCTGGTAGAATGTGTTTTTGTAATGTTTTAAGGTTGTATTTTGGTGTTCTTGTAATCTAGGGTCCAGGGCTGGGACTAAAAGTAAGGATGTCCCACTACCAAGATTTGCTATCAATCCGATACCTTGTCCGTGTACTCATACTTGTACTTGTTTTCCAATACCAAGAATTTGTTTGTACTTTTTGTAGCATGATGGGCAACTCTCAGTTGAGTTGCAGCACAAGACAACCACAGCTAATACAAAGTGTCAGCATGATTTATTGAGTAACATGTTGCTAACAGCTGCAATAAGACAAAAGACTGAGAGGAAGTGGAAGCTCTCTACATCAAACAGTATGAATGTCTGCTTTAGAAAAACATGCAGATGAATAAAGAGCCAACAGTTTGGTTCTAATCAGCTGAGATAAGAGAATCAGCACGATATGTGCTGCAGTGTATGGAAGGCAGTTTTAACATATAATCACATGTACATTGGATATGTCTATGGCAGGCCATTTGTGGGTTTTTTGTTTGTTTGTTTATCAAAGCCTCATTTCCCATATAACTTTAGTATTTTCAGATTATGCGATGTTTCTGTTGTTCTTATTTTGTATCAAGTCAAGATTAAATAACTGTATAAATACTTTGTATTGCCACATGGTTTCTTCATGTTTACATGTGGTCTTTTATATTTCTCTGAAGGTTTTAGGTCATTTTAAAGATATATTTGTTTTGTTAACATAAAAAAGCAACACTTCCCAAAACAGTGTTATTTGTGCGTTTCAGGTTAAACCTGCAAGCAGCCAGGAATTTCATTCCTGTAGGAGAAAAAAGCTCTAATTTGGTCTCTGTTCTGCAGACATGGATATGGTTATGATGGCATTTATTCATGTCTGAGTGATTCCTGTCTGTCTGTGTTATTTCCCTTACAAAGAAAAACAGGGTTAAAGAGCTTTTAGCGGTGGTTTAATATTAGAGGGTAGGACGCTGTGGAAATCTAAGATGCTTCCACATGGGAAGCAGAGATGAATAATGCTTGGTTGGAAGCCAGCTCAACGATGCTGTCAGGGTTAGAAGCCAGTTTGCCGACAATGGCTGGGGCTCAGTGAGGATGGCGGGCAGCCAACACAATCACAGGCTACAGAGAAAGAGCCTTCCTAGAAGTCTCACATCTCCTCTGTATTTATTAAAAAGCATTATGCCAGTTTTGACTTAGAATTCACTAAACATTTTGAAAATGCTTATTAACTCACATGACAGTATAAATGATGTGAGCTGAATGAAAATCAGAGAACAGAAGACACTGGTTTAGCTCAGGCTATTTGAAGATCAGACATTACCATACAGTTTGCTTATGATGGGGTTCTGCAACCTTCATGACTGAAAGAGACATGTCTACCATCTTTCCTAGTGAATAAAATTCCCATGAAGCCACTTGACCCATAAAAGTTAAAGTTCATGTTCCAGTGTGACCTCTTTTAAAAAGTTTTAGGCAAAACATGGTGCTGTGATTTTGATCAGTGAGCTTCAGCAACACTTTTAATTGTTAAAGTGTGTTGTCCTTCCGCTGTGACGGCCCTGATCTATCAAAAAAAAAGGATTATTCCATATTTGTAGAAAAAAGAGTGGTCAAAACTACAAGGAGCCACATCATAGTGGCTGAAGAGCCACAGATTGCAGGTCCTTGGTTTAGAAAAAACCAGGACCATAGAAAAGTTCATCAGTTTTTGCTAACTGTGAATGTTTTAAAACAAAAAAGTCTGTATTTGTTTTACAACAATCCACTAAAATGCTGGAGAAGTATCCCTTAGCAGTGTTGGGTACTATTGGAATACATGTATTTAGAATACTGTATTTAGAATACTATTTTGACGTACTGTATTCCGGTACAGTTACTATTTTTAAACATGGTATTCAGAATACAGTTACTTTTGTAATACCATTGGAATACTTGTGTCTCCATGTTGTGCAGGTTATCTATCCCATAATGGCCCTAAACAACATGCCTCCATTACCATAACAACCCTACCAAAACAAGAGGGTACACTCCCGACCAGCAGGTAGTAACAGGTAGCAGCTAGCCTCGTATGGATTCAGACGAAGAGATGGAGTGGTTGGAGTCACAACCGCAGCTGAATCAACCTGCCAGCAGTGGAGGAATAAGTGCATTCACGTCCTGGAAATTCAAGCTAATTTTCACTATAAAAAAGGAACGGGGCGAGCAAAATATGATGGTGCAGCGCGATCTTTGTCTGCCAGCTAACAAGCTACTAGCTGCGTCCAAAGACTCTAATCTAATCTGAAGAAACACCTTAAAGTTAGTTTTATCTTTCTAGTTTTGCTTCCTTAGTGCTTTATTTAACAGCCTGTATCGTGTTAGTTCTGTCATTTCTCACATTTACAGTGTCGGTGTTGTATCTGAAATGACGTTAGCTTGATGATGTTGTTGTGGTTCCCCACAATTGTGGGTTTCATGTTAAGAGCTTTCCATCTGGAGTTCAATGAACATTAAGAACATCACTTTGCAATAGACTTAAATCGTGTTTTATAGGGGAAGTATTCTAAGTATTCCAAGTATTTAGAATACAGTACTAGGATTATGCAAAGTAACGAAATACAGTACAAAATACATTTTAAAACAGGTATTCAGTATTCTGTAACTGAATACATTAGCAAAGTATTCTCTCCAACATTGTCCCTTAGCTGACAGACGTAGCCTGAGACCACCTACCCTGTTTAAGGAAGCTCCTTGGATCAGAAGCACAACGACCTCATGATAACAGAGACGTGTACTCACCTGACCAGCTGGTGGTTTAGAGAACGACAACCACAGATGATCAAAATATGACTATTTAATCTCCAACAGCAAACCTTTTTGACATCATTTGAGTTTGGATAGCATGAAAGGTAATTAAAGTCAAGTTGGACCTCTTCTATAGACTCAACTGTTAAGAAAGTATGTGGACTGAGGTAAACCTCCAAACAGATAATTGTTTTCTCTAAATTTGATAAAAGAATGGCACAAAACTGCCCTGTTATGACCTGGGAATGAGAAGAAACACTCCAGAGTGTGGAACGAATTAAAAGATAATAACATCAGATATGGCTGAGGCCCCACGGCCCCAACGCCAGCACGTCGTGTGTTCCCCTCAGAGAAGTTGGACAAAACACAAGTATTTTAACACCACCAGCAGGAGAGCAGGTTTTACAGTCTTCCTCTGTGAAAAGCTGTGATTTTACAAAAACCAAAGGGCAGCTGTTGAACAGTCGCTGTAATTCGATATACTTTTATAACCGTGTGCAACTTGAGCCTAATGCATCACACACACAGGGAGTAAATACAACTTTGTGAAACGATAGAGCGTACTGTAGATGGAGCAGGACTTCAGCAGCTCAGCTCCTTCTGCACCACGACAGGCCAGACTGAAGTGACGCCCTCATCACTGCTGATGGAGCTCTGATCTGCAGGTCCATCTCGCCTCCATCCTACCATCAATCTTGACAAAGACACCAAGATACCTGAAGACTCACTCCTCACTCACAACCAAATGCACACAAACTCCCAAGAACCGTTTAAAATCACCAAATAATCCACTCTGAATGTTTTTGGATTGTGATACAAAACATGAACATGTGTACTTATCAAAACAAAGACCCCAGCTGGGTGTTGAGCCTGCTACCTAACAGTAACCAGCTGCATTGGATTTTCTACTCAGATCACAGAACAAGAGAAACATAAAGGTCCCCCTGATCATACAGTCATTACAAAGACAGCAGGATTGTTGATGCAACCCAGTAAGATGCTCTGCTCTAAAGTGGGCGAATCAGCTGAGTCTGTTACTCTCTGGGCTGTTCATAAACCAGGAGATGATTACAAGAACATGGATTCTCTCTGTGCTACATTCATCTCGTCAGCAGTCAGTGACTCACCAAACAGCTCATTTTGGGTTTCAGGTGATTCCTTTTCTACTTCAGAGACATGCATCTCTCCTGCTGCTCATCGTCATTTTTAACTGGCTCATGCTCTCACAACGATCAGTCAATAAACACATGGGGCAGAAAAGATGAATTCACTAAAAAACTCAGTGAAAAGGCTTTTCCTCCTATTCTCTTCTAAAGGTGGAAGTTTAAATCCATCTAAATGATTTCATCTCATTCAAATTCAGTTCAACTGAGTTTATTTCTAAAGCTCCAGGTCACAACATCAGTCGTCTCAAAGCAGCAAATCCAGATCAGTTCAGGTTTTAATCAAAGAGTTCGAATAACTCTGAAATTATTAAGGCAACGTGTCAGTAGTCATTGTGTTTCTGTGGAGTCAAACAGTTTGATGTGGAGTTGAATCAATGTCCAAACTTAAAGCAGTTTAAAAGGAAATATGAAGAAGTGATCATCACGATGTGTAAAGATGAAAAGAATGTTTGAATTCTAATGTGTTGCATCTTGATGGATTTATTAGGATCATGTTCAGATGGACGTGTTTATCTCTGAAGTGGATGCAAAGTGGCAGAGCTGCAGACAGAGTAATGGGATTGAGTTCTGAGTTATAGGAGTAATATGTTGTAATAATGAAGTTGGATGAATGAGTGGGGGTGCAGCCCCAGTGTTCCTTTGCAGACCGGTGCTGTCGATACAAAACGATACATAAAACTCACGACTCAGACAAGACTTACATACCATTTTCAAGAATATTTCAAAGATCAAATTTATGTAGAGACATTTTCTTTCTCTCCTCTTTTGTCTCAGTCTCTTTCTGGCCTTTGTTTCTCAGCTCTCTGTCTATTTTCTCTCTATTTTCGTGTCTCTCTTCTTGTTGCAAAAAGTTGGAATTAGTCCAGGTAAACTTCACTAAAACCTTAAAGCTGATAGGAGGAGGAGTTTTCTCTGTATCAAAGTTTTCTAAATGTTTTAATTATATTTCAGGTCTAAACTATGATCTATGGGTTGAGTTCCACCACATCTGTCATTCTGATGAAGACCCGCCTTCCTCCTAGAGACCCCTTTGCATTATTTCTGGCCGCCGACATTTTTTTGCCAATAAAGTTCAAATGTCTGCATTCTGTCAACATGCATGCGCATCGAGCAAACCTGTAGCAGTAGGGGGCGCTGTCGTACAGGACGCTCCGTGTGTTTCTCTGTTTACAGTCTCGTTCACTGAGGACTCACGGCTCATTTCTACTAAAAACCTACCCATTCTCCAGCTAAAGACGGATTTATTTTTATTTTTAAACCTTTCACCTCACAGAATGGCAAGGCTTGACAGGGTTACGCGTTTATTTTGGTCAGAAAGTTCATCCAGGGCCGAGTCAAGTTCAGCTTCAGAGTCCAGCAGCAGCTCGGTGCTAACAGAGCTAATATCAGAAGCAGCAGGGACAGAGAGGGCTCATCAGACCCTTGTAGTGTTGTTGGAATAAGATTGTGAACTGTGAGTGATTAAACCCTACACATTGAGCTGCACAGTTTCTTGCCCGCAACATAATGCACCGCGTGCACGCGCGCACACGCGACCGGACGCGCGTGTCGAGGTGTTTTGAGGAGGAGCCTTTGGACACTAGATTCAAAAACTGCTCTCCTGATGAAATCCTCCACAATTTGGCTTTAAAGGATCTGATATCAAATAGAAAATAAATCAACGTTAAGAAATGATTTTCTTTTCATGTAATAAAACTGTGTTTAATATTGTGAAAATACTGTGTTTCATATAGATTGTTTTCAGATGCACACACCTGTTATCTGTCTCTCATGGCGTTTCTCCTCTTCTGTCTTTTAAGGATCCTGTAATAAAGGCAGCCTGCATCTTTCTGCTCCATGTGGATATACCACATACATATTGTGGCCATATATTTCTACATTGCCATACCGAGACAGCTGGTATTTTGAGCTTGGTGTTCACATGATGCTCAGTGTCAGTGGCCGGTTTTAGTTTCACTTCATATGATTCACTGTTGTGCTCATAATGCCTTTTGGATAATCTGGCATGAGCACTCATGAGACAGCAGTTATCTGGACGAGAAATAATTGGATGTTTTAATACCGCAAGATCTCCTACAACAAGATCTCGTTACACCCCTGACAGCTCGTGATCACACTGATGAGCTACAGAGTGAGCTGAGCAGCTCGTTCTAAGTTTCACATCCAGTTGCAGGGCGCTGCGAAGGCGCGCTCATACGGCCGCGGAAGCTACAGCATCAACACCCTCCCAGAGATGAACTCACAGCAAACATCCCAAACATCAGCACTAGTTACCCTCCTGAGTACCTCAATGATACAATTATGTGTACTACTGTAAGTTATGATCTATGGAGAAGGGGACACTTCTTCCCACTCCTTGTCTGTTTAGTAGGATGCCTTGATGTATTTAATTTTATTAATGTTTTTTTCTTTCCTTTGTGTTGGTTCCTTTCATTTCACCCTACAGGCTGCAGCGTGTTTGAAATTAAGTTACCAACAAACAAAGAGGAAATTGTTCACTGGGGTAAAAATGTTTTTCTTCATTTTTTCTTCCCCCACCTCAAGTCCCCCTCACGTAAACGTCTTTATTTTTTTCGTCATCAGTGATAAATGTCCTCTTTCTGGATCTGGGTCTGTAAACAACCACTTGTAGCCCGGGCTGCATCAAGGAGTAACCTTGTCGTCACTCTGTAATCTCTCTTGGTATTCATCACTCGACTCGGCGCTCCATCTCCTCCTCGTTTCGACTCTATTGGCCAGTCTGTTCACAAAAAGGAGGCATAGCGTGTTTTCATCTGGAGGCAGGACAAATTAAGTCCTATCTGGACTGGCCACGCTTGCAGAGTGCTGAGGAGAATACTGGGGGAATGTGTGTGTGTGTGTGTGTGTGTGTGTGTGTGTGTGTGTGTGTGTGTGTGTGTGTGTGTGTGTGTGTGTGTGTGTGTGTGTGCGCGCTGGCAAACGAGAGCATGAAAATAAGTGTGGATAAAAGGAAAGAGGTAAATACCACAAAGGTAAAACAAATGTTAAGACGCAGGCAGAGATATCATAAAGCAGAGACTGTAATGTGTTTCATGTACCAGACGTCAGGGCTGCATTAGACTGTAGGAGTGGATTTAACAGTGTATTGTTTGCTCATAGGCTGTGAATAAGGTTGAGACTCTAAATGATTATGTGCAATAAAGTTTCCTGCCTTTAACAAAGTACAAAGCGTCTGCAAATATGCATCAAGCAGCCAGATTAAAGGTTAGAACCAGCATGGAGAGGAAGTAGAACATGTGCTGTTTATGTATTCCACTGGAGTGAACACCTAAAACCAGCCACTGCTGGGAAGTGATGAGCGCTTCAGTTTTAAATTAAAGAAGTCATTTGAAGAGAGCTTGCAATGCAATTTTAGTTCTTTGAATTAAGATGTAAAAACTGTTCGCTCTAAATGTATAAAGTAGGAGGTTTTGAATTAAGGAGGCAATTATGTTACGTAAGTCAGTCAAAAAGTGGAACACAAAGTTTAAATAGAAGAACACATAGGATGTCTCATATATACCTTCTGTTCTGTGATTATACTGGAGCCTGGTATGTCTCTACATTATGTAGACATTAGGGGCAATTCCTGTGGAGAGACAAACTGGGGTGATTGTCTCCGTCTTTAAGTAGACCTCTAAGGTGTGTTCCAACTACAGAGGGATCACATTCTTCAGCAGCCCTGGAAACGTGAACTGTAAGGTACTGAAGAGGAGGGTCAGATGGATAGTTGAAGTCATGCATCCATCAGTCTGCCTTGCTCAAGATGTGACACCTGAGGACTTCTTTATACAGTGATCCCTCGTTTATTATGGGAGTTACCTTCTAAAAATAACCCTCAAGAGGCAAATACTGCAAAGAAGTAAACTTTATATTTTTACTGTTATTACAGATGTTTAAATTCTGTAAATCCCCCCAGTAAATAAACACGTTATACACTTTTCTCAGGCAGGCATTAATGTTTTCACACTTTTCTCTCTTTTTTAAACATTAATAGACCATCAGAACGGCAGAATAAATCATTTAATTGATGTATTGATTGAGTCTGAAAGATCCGGCCCATCGCATTTTTGTTGAGGTATAAAGCCCGCAGCACCATGATCACCTGCTGAGAAGCTGCAAGTGAGCTAAGCTGCTCTGTGCTTCTCACCTCCCGCTGCACTGCAGGCAAAGAAGCTCTCATATGAGAGCATGATAAGGGTGCGACTCGGTCTGTGGTCCGGTGAAGAGGCACCCAGCGGCTCTTCCAGCGCGGTGCAAGTTCACCAGAGAGGAGTCAGGATGCACTGCAGTCCAACACTCAGGCACTCAGGCAACTGCACTGCTTGGAGGCAGTGTTAATTTCGTAGACTAAATATTTTCGTTATTTATTTCGTCACAAATATATTTTACCGAACGAAAACTAAACGAAATTCAAAAATATAAAACGGAAAAAGACGATGACGAAGACTAAATCGGCGGACCTTTTCGTCAGGAACGAAAGACGAGACGAGAATTGACAGTGATGAAATCCAATCAGAAAACAGGAAGAATTTGACGAACATACCAAAGAACCAATCAGCAATCGGAGCAGGCGGAAGTAGATGAGAAAGGAACCAATCAGAGTCCGCCTTGTCGGGACGCGCCGGAATTTGTAAACAGCAGAGCAGACTCCGACAGGAACAAACTTTATTAAAAGTGGGTCACATGAACAGAACGGAGGCAGAGTTATGACACTAATTTTAAGATAATAGTGATGAATGCAGCAGAGGATCAAACAGCTGTCAGGGAGACAGGAAATATGGAGTTATGGAGTGAAATGACCGAAGACGGAGCGTTGTGGCGATCACGTTCTGTGGGAGGAGACGGACCGCAGCGTGAGAACAGCTGATCAGACTCTGTGAGTTAAAGCCTGCAGACTTTTGATCTGACACGTCATGAGCAAAGTTCTGACAGTTTACATTATTATGGTATTTATTTGCTCAGGATCACTATTGTCTTTCCTGACAGAACTCAACACACAGTAGAATATGAATTACAGATCTTTGTGATTGAATTAATAAAAAAAATATTAAAGGTCTCTAAATAAGATAATATTTAAACTACTTAATCAAATTTTCAACAAAATAGTTTATTTTAAAAGTGAATTTAATTTTTTTTCTGAAGATTAGTCTTGGAAAGGGGTGTGTCTTATAATTGGGGTCATTAACAATATTGGGAACGTTGATAAAGAGCCCATTTGTTTATATAATACTTAATAATGCACTAATGTTAATAAAAGGAAAGTGTTACCCCAATTCATTTAAAGAAATGTGAAATAAACGCAGCAGAGGAAAATATATTAATATTAGTCAAATATGCCTATTTTATATTTAGTCGACTAAAATTCTGAACTATTTTAGTCGACTAAAATAGTTCCGAATTTTAGCCGACTAAAATTAGACTAAAACTAAAACGAATTGGACGACTAAAACTAGACTAAAATGAAAAAGAATTTTAGTCAAAAGACTAAGACTAAAACTAAATTAAAATTTCACGCCAAAATTAACACTGCTTGGAGGAGATTGACTGACAATGGCCAGGACGTCGAACACAATTTGTTGTAAAAAAAAAAAAAGATGCAAAATTGCACAAAAAAATCAGCGAAACTGCATGGCCGCAAAAGAAGAAAGTGCGAGGGACCACTGTATCAGCATACAATTAACGCTGACTTTGCTCTATCTTCTCTTATCTGTGCTACTTTTCCCACATAAGAAATAAAATGAACATTACAATGATGCATGCAGAATTCTCTTTTTCTCATTCTCTGTAAAAGCTGATTTTTGTTCACATGTTCTTTCTTCTACCATTTGTGTGCCAATGCTCCCCTGGGTGGGTTAGCATTCAGCTCTACTGCCTACACCCAGGGCTGGCTCTGCTCAGACTGACCATCAGCTCATCAGACTATTTCTCTGAACATACGTCACTCAGGAAGCTTTCTACAATGTGTAAACCAAGGACTTATAACTTTTATGCAGAAAAACACATCAGAATGACCAAATCATCCTTTAACTATATAAACGCCTACTCACTCTATCCACTAAACCCTCGTTCTGACATCAGACATAAAAATTATCTGCATTTTTCTCAACCCTCCCCTCGTCTGACCACTTTAAAAACCTTCAACTTTTTATTGATTGACTTCACAGCCTGAGAGAAAACATCAATACAGTGAATGTTCATCAGAGACGGAAGTTTGAATAATCAGATCCATTTCTATTTTCCTCAATCTGACAGGGCTGTACAACATTAGGCAGCACAAGTGGTTCTGCTGGCAGCGTTTCAGCCTCCGTATGTTTAACCAAACAATCTGCATCTTTGAACGGTCTAGATAAGACCTGTAGGCAGAAGACAAACATTAGAGAATAGATGGTTCATTATTACACATATGACTCAGATCAGAACATTTACTGACAGGCTCAAGCTTTTATCCGCTACTCATAAACCAGACTGGCTAAGTAAAGGTATTTGCATGGTTACAAGCTTCACTCTCATCTACAGGTGAGCTGTTTCTGCTGTACGGAGGTATTTCACCTCAGTGAGGCATCAGGTTTACAAAAAGACTGAAGCCTTGACAGAACAAATAGATTTCCTGCTTGTAAACCTGTACAATTATGCATCAGACTGTTTAGTTTATGCTGTTTGGTTGAATCAATCAGCTACTATGTGTGCTGTTGCGATCACATAAACCCCACAAACTATACAATCTCAAATAGAAAGGTTTACAAACGGGTAACATAGAGTTCTGCTGCCTCTGTGTGACTCTTTTTGGGCAGGCGTTGTTATACAGACCTAAAAATGAGCTAATCTGTCACCAATCTGCAGCAGTGTCTCTCCTGATCTGACAAGCCATGAGTGTTGCTCTGGTTAGAAGACTACTTCCTGTTTCTAGAGACTTCACCCATATTGAGTGATTTCACCACCTTACTGTAGATAAATAACTGATAGAAGCCGTACAGAACAACTCAAACATCCCTTTTGGGTTTTTGCTTAAAAGAATGAATTTTTTTATTTTTAGTTTTCAGCTTTGAAAGCCAGTGAAATACCCACTGTCTGACCCTAGACAGGAAAACATCCCAGGAAAGTCATTGTTGTCAAAGTGCTATATAAAACTGATGTATTATTATTATTATTATTATTATTATTATTATTATTATTATTATTATTATTATTATTATTATTATTATTATTATCAATAGTGATAATAGTCAACAATGTGACTCATCTATTCTGATTCAATAGAAAAGCTACCATAGCTTAAGCTGCTACAGAACTGAGAATGCAGGTCCCAGAAGAACAGAGTCAGGACACCTGGTGTAAAGGCATCCATGCTGAACATGGAGGAGAAATGGCACCAAGGTGCACCATGGGAATAAAGCAGACAGGGTAGTTTACTGCAGTACTGGTCTCCTGGGAAACATTAGGTCTGCCATTTATGTAAATGTTACTTCAACTCATGTGCAGTTAAAATTAGTTATTATGCAGCCAGGTCAACAAAGCAGAATAAACTGGTAATAAAAGAGAAATAAAACTTCTTTTACACAGCTGTGAATGAGCTGTTTTTATATAAAGTGTTGTCTCATCCTCCACCTGCATAAACGGGTGTTGGTCGCGAGGGGCAGCATCCCAACTAGGGCGTCCCAGACCGTCCTCTCCCCGGCCCCTCCCCGGCCCCTCCACCAGCTCCTCTGGCAGGACCCCAAGGCATTCCCGGGCCACTCCGAGTCTCTCCCGAAAGTCCGAGCTCCTCATATCTCTAAGGAGAAGCCCGGCCACTCTGCAGAAGAAACTCATTTGGGCCGCTTGTATCCACGATCTCGTTCTTTCGGTCATTACCATGACCATAGGTGAGGACTGGGAGGTAGATCAGCCGATAAATACTGTAGAGTCTTACTTTCAGACTCAGCTCCTTCTTCACCACGACAGACCGGTTCAGCGTCCGCATCACTGCAGACGCTGCCCCAATCCACCTGTCGATCTCCCGCTCCCTCCTTCCCTCACTCGTTAACAAGACCCCGAGAAACTTGAACTCCTCCACTTGAGGTAGGACTTCTCTCCCGACCCAGAGTTAGCAAGCCACCTTATTCTGGCCGAGAACCATGGACTCAGACTTGGAGGTGCTGATCCTCATCCCAGCTACTTCACACTGGGCTGTGAACCTCCCCAGCAAGAGCTGAAGGTCAGAGCCTGATGAAGCTAGGAGGACCACATCATCCGCAAAAGGCAGAGACAAGATCCTCCTGTCACCAAAGTCGACACCCTCCACACCACGGCACAGTGTTTAAACGTGAATAATATATAAGTTGAAGATACTGTATTATGTAAACATTCTTAAAACACATTTATCTTCATAAAAACCTATTTTGTGTGAAGGAAAATACATTTTGTTGGCATTAGAATGGGAAAAGATTTGTGCCAAAAGGATCAACCAAAAAAACAGCTACACACAAAATATACCCCCCAAAAAAGCAACTAAAGACAACATTTCAGAAGCAAAAGTGTGAAATTCATGAGAAAAATTTAAATCACCCTTAAAACATACACTTATTCATAAGTAAATATTTATATTTCTAAACAGAAAACTTAGTTTTACTTTTTAACAAGTCATGTTTAGTTCATTTGACACATATTTTTGCTTCTCACTTAAACCTCCTATGTGGATTATTTTTCTCTATCAAAGTTTCTTAAATGTTTTAAAAGATATTTCGGTTCTATACTATGATCTATGGGTAGAGTTCCACAACATCTGTTATTCTGAAGACCCTCCTTCCTCCTACAGACCCATTAGATTTCTCTCTGACCGGTGACGTTTTTAAGCCAATAGAATTCAAGTTTCCACATTGTCTGCTGTAAGTCAACATGCATGCGCTTTGCTCAAACCTGTAGAGGTGAGGGCTGTGCGCTCCAAGGACGCTCTGTGTCTTCCTGTCTACAGTCTCAGCAGGTCATGGAGAAGTCAGAGCTCATTTCTACTAAAAAGTTATCCTATACCCGGCTACTGAGGGGTTTATTTTTACACTTCCCACCACATAGAATGGCAAGGATTGCCAAGGATATGTGTTTATTTGGGTCGAGTATTCTATTCTAGAGCCAGTGTCTCCTCATTTCTGGGTTCTGCAGCTTCCTGTTCAAGAGCGACATATTTCATAAGCACAGTGTGACAGTCTGGTCTCATCAGAGCACCACAGAGTGAGAACATGATTTGTGAGCTGTGAATGATTGAACCCTGTGATGCAGTTGTACAATTTGAGCAAAATAAAGCCACAACTGAAAATTTAGCACAGTTTATTCTCGGCATTAGAGACCAAAGTGACACACCGTGCACGCCCTTGTAGAGGTGGGGCTTCAGGAAGCGTGACAGGGGCAAGAATGGATGTTTTTAGGGGGACGTGGTACATTGAATTTAAAAAATGCTCTCTTACTGAAATGTTCCACACGGCAGCTTTAATTCTGTGTTACTCAGACCATTTAGGCTATTATACTGAAGGGCATGTTTTGGTTCTGCCAACAGCTCTTAATATTAGACCGAGTAGCTGAATGGGTGGGGGGCCGGGTCTGCCTCCAGCTCTTTAACAGTAAAAAGATTCAAACATTGTTGGGTCACAAGAATACTGAATGATGGTCAGCATTGTTTTAGACTTTCTTATTGATCAGCAGGGGGTGCCAGAGAGTATTTTAAGCACTGATAAATGATCCATTCAGCAAAACAACTGGCTGGAAAGCTTTAGTGCTTCAGAAAGCTTCATCTGGCCATCTCTACCTAAAGATGCAGGGAAAAAAAATGCAGATGGCAGGAAAATTTAAATTAATGAATTAATAGGAGGACTAACTCACATACACCATGAGAAACAAGAAGATCTGACAGTGAACTTAGGAAACAATGCCTAGATATAGTAAGGTGGCTTGATTACTGGATGGGGACAACGTGAGGAACTATGAAATCAAGTGAAACTGAAGGAAACAGAAACTAAACCCTACTTACACCACAGAACCCACCATCATGATGTTAAGACCTTCCTAAGGTAAATAGTTAAAATTAAATAATTTTAAAACATGAGTGGAGTCAACAGGTCTAAATTGAAGAGAATAAAAATAAAAATTTAGGAAGTGGATGTCCTCATATAAGGACGCAGAGTTTCAGGAGGTTAAAAACACCATCAGGCTAATGCATTTATAGCTGCTGCAGAACGATGCAGACAGAGCTAATATCAGGCAGGGTCACAGCTTGGCTGGACTCATGTAGGAATGACATCACTGCAACATGATTGGATAGTTGCATGGTTGGAAAAAAACATGTTATTTGTTCAGAAGCGAGACCGATTTTTTTTATTTACATTTTTATAAATATAATAATCATTTATGCATATGGTGGCTCTAGCTGTTTGCCATAAGTATGGAGGCACCTACTGAAAACCCTCATAACCAATGAGATCGAAACACTGAAAAGCCCCTCCCACTGAGACTTTCATTCAAAAGCACAAAGCTAGAGCAGAAGCAAAATGCAGGTGTAGCAAAAGGACAAGTTTTTTTTGTTGAAAATAATGTAAAAATGTGGGGTCATCTTATAATCGGGGTCTAACCAGTGACACATGCGGATAGTAGTTCACGACCACAACAGCAGAGGGCGTCAGAATTTTGTAAAGCCAGCACTGTCTGGAGCAGACTGGATTTAAAGTAGTGAGTTAATAGACAACTGAGGCAGAGCTACGATGCTAATTTTAAGATATGGTGGTCAATGAAGCAGAGGTGTCAAACAACTGTCAGACAGTCAGGAAATATGGAGTTATGGAGTGAAATGGCTATGATCGTGGCTATGATGTTCTGTGGGAGGAGACAGGACCGCATGAAATCTGGGTCACACAGAAGACTACAGCGCCACACCATGGTGCACCCGAGCCGTGATTTCAAAACAAAATCATTATCGTCAGTGAAAGTGGTCACACGCAGACCGCCGCAGCCCGTCCCAGAAGCACCGGTCCACAGCTCGGCACTAAAGATACGCACCAGTTCTATTTCTGCGCCATGGCGCAGCTGAGACACAGGTGTCACAACATTGTGGAGTACATTTTATGACACAGACAGTACGACAATATGATGAATCGCTAGTACAGAAACATAAACAAGTTCAAGTTCAAGTAGGCTTTATAGTCACTTCAACCATATACAGTAGTACACAGTGAAACGAAATGGCATTCCTCCAGGACCAAGGTGCTACATACAACATAAAAATATCAACAGAAATAAACAGAAATAAAAACTAGTTAATTAACTAACTAGGAGACCTAGGCCTGTTGAGACAACATAAAGATAAAGATAACGAGGCAACAAAAGGATGGTGTGACAGCTATGACATAATACTATATGGTTTTGAGGTGATGAGCTGTGGACAAGGAGCGATTCATTGTGAAATATTTGCATAATTGAGCTTTTAGAAACAGATTACTCTATTAAATAGGTATTAAATTAATACCCATTGTTGAAAAATAATCCCACAAAACATGACATTAGTTCTGATCATAAACAAACCAAAAGATGCGTTTCATTCTTCTTGTTCTCAGTTCCCGTGAGATACTGTGACTATTGAGCGATTTTTCAAGCAGCATCCAAGAGCGCTTGCCTGTTAGGAACGTGTCTTGTGAGACCAGAAGGCTCGCCAAAGACGTGGCGCTACCGCAGCGCAGTGCTGAAGTCTTCTGTGTGACCCAGGCTGAAGAGTGACGTGAGCACAGCGAGGCAGAGGGGGTCTGTGAGTAAAAGCCTCATGCAGACCTCTGATTTACCATGTCATGAGCAAAGTTCAAAGGTAATCTTATAATCAGGGTCGCTCTATATTCAGGTCAATACGGTTCTTCACATAAGTGTTACACTTGTCCTAACAAAAAAACAACTAAACAAGAAATCCCACGTCTCTTCAGGAGAAATGTATATAGTTGTCCTCAGGTTGCCTGAGTTATTGTGCTTTAAACACAATGAATATAATACAGTGCCGATTAGTTTCTAAGATATCTGCAACATATGAGCTAAAATTTACGCTAACCTGAGCATTTTCTGGTGACTGATACACAATAACATGTCACTGTTCAAGATAGTCACTTTACTTTGCATTAATAAAAATATGGCTATTTAATTTGAATGGTTTCATCAATATTTATGTATTTATATTAAATTAAAAGTTTAGTGCCCCCTCCCAAGAAAAGCCACAGCCCCCCCACCCCAGCTAAATTCTTCTGGACTGGAGGTACACAGCCACAAACAACTGTAGAAAGGGTTGCAGCAGATTTGAATGTTGGTGCTAGAGACATGACATCACTGCTATGTAGTTGGATTGCTAAAATGTTGGTTAAAGTCTGAAACATGTTGGTGGTCCAGAGCTAAAAGCAAGATGGCTGTCACAGATCCTGTAAAGCAGGCTTGTCAGAGTGTGGCCCTGGGGCCACAGGAAGCCCTCAGAGTGATTTTGTGAGGCCCTCACCTGCAGTTCAAGAATGGTAGAATGTAGTCCTGCAGGCTGCTGATGTAGAGACTTTATTGTATTTAAAAGTTTCAGGTTTTTTTATTGTGAGGCCTGACAACAGAAATTATTAATTCTTTTTTTAATGTAAAATCTTAGGTTCAATCCAAAGTTAGTCTTTTATAAAGCATGTTGTTTTCTTTTAATTTATTTTCCTGGTAAATACAAACAAACCCTCATTGAGTTTAATAAAGAACAGATGTGAGCTTCATGCATAAAACTTGATCAAGACCAGCAGCTTCACTGAAAGAACAGTGACTCATCCTAATATTGTTGCAGACAATGAACTCAAATTAATTTTCAGGACCATGAATCCAGTGAATTTGATGCTTTTCTGGTAATAAATCAAATGTATGAGACCCTTTTAATGCTCAATATCTACAGAGATTTACTGATTTACTTTTCTACACACACACACACACACACACACACACATATATATATATATATATATATATATATATATATATATATATATATATATATATAGTGCTGGGCCGATAACGCCATTAACTCCCGCGTAAACTCCGGACTCTTTATCGCAATAAAGAAATTGTCGGCGTTAATCTATTGTCAAAGTTAGGTTGGAATCTGGGTCTATACTAAGCAATGGTGTAGATTTGTGCTTGTCATTGGTGGGGACCAGGACGGGACAGACACAGACTGCCCCTCTGACGGTCCGACAAGTGTTTTCTGTCTGATCATCAGCTCACCGCTCAGAGCGGCAGGTGAGGGGGCGTGACGAGGTCCAGCTCTGTGCTCTCTGCGGAACACCGGTTATAACATTAACGTTCATTATGAGATCACGAGAGAAAGAGAGAGGGAGTAAAGAGGGGTTCATATATTTTTAAATTGAGATACTCAGGGGAGAACCTGGCGCTGATGTTTAATGCGGACCTACTGGGTTTGGGAGTTGGTTTGTGCGTCCTCGCGGCGCAGCTTCTGCATGTCAACAAGTCTCCACAGCTTATGAACAATGAGAACTCCTTCACCTGGGCCGGGAAGCGCATGCAGGAGCAGCAAGTGTCCCAAGCCGGCGCCAACCTTGGCATACGCTTTGGCCGCGTTACGTCACGTGTCAAGGGGTCTATACATTTAAATAGTAATAAAAAGTTATTTTACAGCATTTTGATCAATTCTACTGTAATACATTTTGTTCTCATATTGGATTCAGTTTAAACTCCAAGGTTGTTAAAAATGGTCAGAAATAACCAAATATCTCAAAAATACTAACCCTGTAGTATTGTGAGGAGGAGAAGCAAACTTAATTATTGATGAGAATCTATGTGAGTCAAAGGATTCATGTGTGACAGCTAAAGCTGCTGTGCAGTAAAAAAGGCTGATTCAGAAGGACTTACTGTGTGTGTTCCAGAAAGCTGCTCCCAGACCAGCCCGGGAAACACACACACACACACACACACACACACACACACACACACACACACACACACACACACACACACACACACACACACACACACACACACACACACACACACACACACACATAAATAACAACTCATCTGCTTCTTTAAGGGTAATTATCATTTTGAATCAATAACAACTTGAACAGCCAACTTGGCTGCAAATTCAAGCGTCATGAAATTTTACCGAGTGAACAGAGAAGCTTGTAAAGCTTCAATAAACAGAAAAATGAAAACTTCTAACAGGAGAACGAGCTGAAAACCATCGAGTCTCCCTGTGGTTCGCCTCCTTCACACGGGAGCTCTGTGTGTTGTCAGAGTGTAATTTACTATTTAAACCTCCGCCAGTAATTGTTACATTTTTAAATACCTTTCCATTTGTTCCTTTAAGTCTCAGCTGCCTCCTACCTTATTTACCCATCAGTTAAGTGCTGTAATTTATTCTCTTTTGAATAAGTGAAAATGCACTTTTTAATTTGGAGGCCTTTCAAAGTGTCTGGCAAGGCAGGAGAATAATCACATCTCCTATACGTTCTGCCAGGTCTTAACTACCAGCTCTCCTCATGTCTCCCCTGCTAATCTGGCCTGCAGATCCACTTTATTCTCTTTTCAACCAGTGTTGTTTTTGGCAGCCACTTTGGTTTTAGTCTTAATCTTTTGGATTAAAATGCAGATTAGTTTTAGTCCCATTTTAGTCAAGTCTATATGTGTTAGTTTTAGTAGATGAAAACTCAATAAGGTATTCGTCTAGTTTTGGACAAAGAAGTAATCCTTTAACAAAGTAATAAGCAGTACGTTGGAAATTGTAATCACTCACATCAACCAACCAATTCAAAAGTACCATAGGACATTTTGACTTTAAATAGGAAAAGTAACAAAAACGTCCAAAATGTATGAAACCACAATAACAAAATTATTCAATCAACACTATAAGTATTGGTCTAACATTCAGCCATAATGATAACAAAGACATGTCACTGTTTAATGAATAAAATCACTCATCAGGACTTAAATCTCATTAGCTTAGCATTAGTTCATCAGCAATTTGAATAGGCCAACGTAGCACCACATCTTTATTAAAACTAAATAAAAAACAACAACAAATGACTCACTGTGGAGTTGATTAAATAAGGACACAATATAATCATTCTGCAGGGTTGTCACTAGCTGTCAAGAAGTCTTCTTTAAATAAGTATCCATTTGATGCACTGGCAGAGAGACAATAATAGAGTGATTGCCTCAGTACTAATAATGGAACATTTCAACCCTTGCGTCACCTTCTCCCACTTATCTGAGTCCAGGTCGTGGGGGCAGCCTCCCATAGGAGTCCCAGACGGTCCTCTCCCCGGACACCTCCACCAGCTTCCCCGACAGGATCCCAAGGCATTCTTGGGCCAGATTGGAGATGTACTTTCTCCATGTCCTGGGTCAACCTAGGGGGCTCCTGAAGGCAGGACATGCCCAAAACACCTCTGTTACGTGTGGCTGTCATGAGGAGTTCCCCAGTCTGCCCCGATCTGCTGCCTTCACCTGTTCAGGACCAAGGACAGCGACGGAGCAGGCTGGCTCCTGCACTCCCGGTTCAGCACTCAGGACAGCGGCACGCCGATCTTCCCGCAGCTGTGTTAGATCACGCAGCTGCTGGTAGTCAGCCTGATCAGGACTGACTAGAGTTCAAAAGGCCCAGGCTGCCAGATAGACGGCGGGACTCAGAATGGTAGCTGACGTCCCCGACAGCTGTGGTTTCACAGGTTTAGCGGTGGTTACGATTTACAGTACTTGTTTGTAGTTTGCAGGGTTCTGCTGCTCGTTAAAGAGCATTTTCATTTCGTCTTTAGTATTAGCGTGACTTCCATCCTCGATATTTCCGAGCGTCCTTAGTTATTCCATCCTCGTTATTTCTGAGCGCCTTTAGTTAGTTTAAATACCTCGTTAGTGTAATTTATTAGGTTTAACTGTATATTCCTGGGTCGTAGAGTTTTCTCCCCAGCGTTTTGTGTTTGTTTAGCCCTCTTTCTTTAGTTGAAGAGAGTTTTTAGTTTTGTTCTAACTCCTTTAGTTCCGCAGTTCCTCTTCCTGCTGGGTTGTGATCGTGGGAGGGAAAAATAAACTTTTCTTTTGCAAACCTTAATCACCTTGTCCTGGAGCACATTTGTGTTAGACCCTTATTTTTACTCCTAGACAATTTTAGGGTCGTAACATAATGGGGGCTCGTCCGGGATTTTAAATCACCTGGACCCTCGCACGGCCCTATTTGCCCTATTCGCGTTGTAGTTCGCCTAGCGCGTTTATTAAGTGCTCAGTGCTTGGTTTTTTTTTTTTCATTCAACTTTAGTCCTGGTTCCCTCTAGAAAAAAAATGTTTAACCTAAAAACGTTCCTAAAGGCCCCTTCACGTGAACAAATTAACAGCTGTCGCAAACGTGAATTAGTGGAAATAGCGACACACCTAGGTCTCACCGGGGCCACCCAGACGCTGAAGGCCGACCTGAGGGATCAGGTTGTCTCCGCCCTGGAGAAAGAGGGACTGCTGCCGGCGCTGACGGAGACTGATCCGCATGAGGACCAGGACCAGGACGCTCCGATTTCTGATGGAAAGGAGGATGAGAATCCAGCCGACGAGGCCACTGAGGCCATAAAGGAGGAAGTTAAAGACGAGGAGGACCTCCTGCAGACTTTTCCTGGGGGTGAGCTACCAAAAACACCCCCTCAACAAACTCTCCCCTCTTTTGAACCGTCTTCCCCAGGGTCATCTAAAGACACTGTTGACAGCGCGCACCTGCAGATCCAGCTGGCCCGTCTGAAATATGAAGCTGAGGAGAGGGCGCAAGTCCGCAAGATGGAGGTGGAAGCGGACCTTCGAAAGATGGAATTGCAGCTGGAGCTCCGAAAACTAGAGGTTGAGAAAGAGGTCCGACTAAAGAAACTTGAGTTCGAGCATCAAGCCAAGTCCTCCTCTGGTAAACCCGCCGCTGCTGAGACAAAACCCGCCAGTGACGAGTCCACGAACCGAGATGTCAGTAAGTGCGTCCTTTTAATGCCACCCTTTCGTGAGACCGAAGTGGATAGCTATTTTCCAGCTTTTGAGCGTATTGCTACAGCTTTAGCTTGGCCTCGTGAAGTCTGGTCTTTACTCTTACAATGTGTAGCGTGATCAATATACGCTCTTGACCTCTGATCTCTGACCTACGTGATCATCTAAATAATAATCCATCTTCTTCCCAATAACACGGATTATAATGACTCTTTTATCATGTTTTAACCTGAATCAACATTCCTCCAAGGTCACGGTCGTACCGGAAGAATTCACCGGACTTTAATAATAATAATAATAAAGACTTTAGGTGTCTCCTCCTAAAAATGACACTTTAATCTGTTACAGAAATGTCTTAAATGATTAATGCACTTTCTCTTACAGCATTGTGAATGTTTGATCCAGCTTCAGTATTATTGATACTTTGCTAAAAGGTTAAATCAGTATTACTACTTATTTCTACTTTGCTAAAGATAAATAAGTAGTCTGTTTCCACCTCACACAGGAGGTGACGTCTGCCTTTAGAGCCTGAGTCACGTGTCTTGTTAGAGTCCCCTGATTGGTCCACGTACACTGACAGCTCTCAGCTGTTTGCCTCTCAGAGAAGAACTCAGTTCTTCTCTCGCCTCAGAGGAGACAACACTTCCCACCGTCAACTCGCTACACGGGGGGTTATCGATGCCGACTGCAACCGGTAACGGGTCCAGCCCCGTCGCAGTCGAAGAAGCTGCTTACCCCTGAGAGCAGGCACCATCAGCTGCCTCTCTAATCCAACCAGAATGGGTAAGGCAGCCCTCTACCAGCTCACGAGCCATGGGTTCCACTAACTTGTATCCACGGACGCCTCCGCTTGCCCAGGCGGGTTCCAACACACCTGTCAGGCCCAGATCGACCGAGAGGGAGCTCCGCTTTCTCGTCGACCTCCATCTGCCGGAAACGATCCAGGAACAAGGTCCAGTAATCCTCCATGAACTGGTAAAGCAGGCTACTTGATAAAGCTAACCCTATAACACTAGGTCGCTCATCCAAGTAACCTCTCCAACTTATTCCTGATAACTAAACCCTTAAGCTAACTCCTTAGTCTTAATATCACACGAGACTCAAGTTCTAAACTCAGAAGATCAATTTAATAACATCTACCATTTAGTGAATGCCTATCAACTTGCTACCTCGAATGCTAATCTGTTTACAAATGTTCGTCAGCTTTTATAATAAATATTATATATATTTATTCTTGACTCAGCTTCCATTCGTCAAATAACAGGTACATAATTACTCACTGCGATTAAACAGGACCTAGAATTCCCTGCTTTTATCACAACAGCTGTTCAAACCCAGGTTTCCGGAGCACACAGACTCCCGTTTAATTCCTCGGTGGCCGTACGTGAATTAGTAGAAGGTGAGTAATAAACTTAGCGTTTATATACACTATATGTGGCAAAACGACCACTTATTACCACTACATGTGGCTATAGCCAGCCAGTTTTAATTGCAAAGTTTATGTCCTAAGTTATGACTTACAAGCTGTTAAAAATAAGCCACGTACTCATAACAGATAAGCTCAGATAGCAAATCTCCTCAGCACTCAACCAAGTTAAAAACTTGTTAACTGCTTATGCATGTCACTTGATGTTCATCATTGTCTTTTTGAATGTTTAAAGGACTTAACGCTTCATTGTGAATGTGTTTTAATGTTTTCTGTAACTTTTGTGAACGGCATTAAAAGTACGGTAGCCGACATAGCTTAGCGCTTGTTAGCCGCCATACTGGTCAGACTTCGAGGTTTAAAAACAAACAACCTCGCGTCTAAAACTCGACGTGAACGAACCGGTTACAAAACCGGGTGTCACTCCGTCGGACTCGGTAACTATTTACCGGGTAAAACGCTGATTTTCGCCGCTAAAAGCGCCGTTAGCAGCTCTGAGTGGAGCTAGCGTTAGCCATCCCCGGCGAGATCGCTAAACCCTCAAAAAGCGCGTTCGCAAACACACAAGCTATCTTAAACCATTCCTAAGGGATCACTCTGACTAAATATACCTATTTTCACCGTAAAAAGTGACCCGTTTAAGAATTATTTGCGTTTTAAAGATCGGTTCAAAACCGGAAACGGAAATAGTCTTCTTCGCTCATTAGGCTTGAAGGCGCGGTAGCGCCTCGCTGGTGTAAAAGGGTATTACCGGTCAGACACTGACTCTAAAAATACAGGTTTTAACCAGTATTTACAGATATTTTCATTCAAAATAAATTTTCTTCAACAACATACACCATGTCTGATCCATCAGAACAACAAGGTGCAAACGTTGAACCAATGGGCACGTTTGACTACATCACAGAAGCCATAAAACAACTGTCACTGTCTAATCAACTGGAATCATTCCAGAACTTAATCGATAACCTTAATACGTACGAGGTACATAACAGGGTTATTGAGGAAGCTAAAGACAGTAGAAAAATAAATGACAGAGGCCCAACCATCAACAAGAATGGAGCTTTAGTCAGGCTTTCCTATGCTCTGAATAGGCTCTATTCAGATGAGTTTGAGGCAAATACAAAACTTCTGAATGAAAAACGAGCTCTAGAAGAAAATGTAAAACAACTTCGACTACAGGTTGAAGAAACCAATGACATCATTCATGATCAAAGCAACAAAATGGACGAGTTAAAAACCGAACTAGCACAGGCACAAAAGGCTAAAGACAACGCCAGAAATCATGCAAAAACACTGATTGAGGAGAGGAACGACGCGGAACAAGCCCAAAGGTTAAGTGAAGCTAAACTTGCCGCTTTGGAGAACAAACTCGAAGCTGCCAAGCGGCTCGAGCATGATTCTCCCCAGCCGAGCACCAGTCAGCAGGGAGGTGGGACTACTGTAAGAGACAGAGTCACATCCTCCGCTGATGTAGAGGCTGCTCAGCTGCTAAAAAGGGTTACCAAATCCGTCAGTCAAGCCCCTCCCGACAGACTCCAGCCCAGCAAGGGCAGAGACGTCACCCAGTTCGATATTTACAATATCACAAAAGGAGTGACAAAATTCATTCCAGAACCAGGTGACCCACGTAAGCTACCTGCTTATTTCATGAGCCTCGAGTGTTACTTGAATAGATTTCCTGGCATGTCATTAGAAGACAAAATCTTCATCCTTAAAGAAACCTCTGATCT
>SSNR01000559.1:260651-274317 GCA_006937965.1 Callopanchax toddi
CGGATTATAATGACTCTTTTATCATGTTTTAACCTGAATCAACATTCCTCCAAGGTCACGGTCGTACCGGAAGAATTCACCGGACTTTAATAATAATAATAATAAAGACTCTTGGTGTCTCTTCCTAATAATGACACTTTAATCTGTTACAGAAATGTCTTAAATGATTAATGCACTTTCTCTTACAGCATTGTGAATGTTTGATCCAGCTTCAGTATTATTGATACTTTGCTAAAAGGTTAAATCAGTATTACTACTTATTTCTACTTGCTAAAGATAAATAAGTAGTCTGTTTCCACCTCACACAGGAGGTGACGTCTGCCTTTAGAGCCTGAGTCACGTGTCTTGTTAGAGTCCCCTGATTGGTCCACGTACACTGACAGCTCTCAGCTGACTGCCTCTCAGAGAAGAACGGGAGTTCTTCTCTCGCCTCAGAGGAGACAACACTTCCCACCGTCAACTCGCTACACGGTGGGTTATCGATGCCGACTGCAACCGGTAACGGGTCCAGCCCCGTCGCAGTCGAAGAAGCTGCTTACCCCTGAGAGCAGGCACCATCAGCTGCCTCTCTAATCCAACCAGAATGGGTAAGGCAGCCCGCTACCAGCTCACGAGCCATGGGTTCCACTAACTTGTATCCACGGACGCCTCCGCTTGCCCAGGCGGGTTCCAACACACCTGTCAGGCCCAGATCGACCGAGAGGGAGCTCCGCTTTCTCGTCGACCTCCATCTGCCGGAAACGATCCAGGAACAAGGTCCAGTAATCCTCCATGAACTGGTAAAGCAGGCTACTTGATAAAGCTAACCCTATAACACTAGGTCGCTCATCAAGTAACCTCTACACCTTATCCCTGATAACTAAACCCTTAAGCTAACTCCTTAGTCTTAATATCACACGAGACTCAAGTTCTAAACTCAGAAGATCAATTTAATAACATCTACCATTTAGTGAATGCCTATCAACTTGCTACCTCGAATGCTAATCTGTTTACAAATGTTCGTCAGCTTTTATAATAAATATTATATATATTTATTCTTGACTCAGCTTCCATTCGTCAATAACAGGTACATAATTGCTCCCTGCGATTAAACAGGACCTAGAATTACCTGCTTTTATCACAAACAGCTGTTCAAACCCAGGTGTCCGGAGCCCACAGACTCCCGTTTAATTCCTCGGTGGCCGTACGTGAATTAGTAGAAGGTGAGTAATAAACATAGCGTTTATATACACTATATGTGGCAAAACGACCACTTATTACCACTACATAAGTCTACATTCCTCATTATGCTCACTGTCAGAAAGTGAGAGACACAGGTGGTTCAGAGTGTAAAGTGTTGATCAGATATTGTCCAGAAGTCTCTTACCTTTTTCATGATGATCAGGATTTTCATAAATTCCAGTAGAACTTTCTTCCATTTCTTGAACTTAACAAGGGGGGAGAAAAGCAGAAATTAACATTCCTACTAGCAGAAACTACTGTATATGTCAGGGTATCCACAATTTACATTTCATTGGGAAAAACAATGTGTAAAATATCTAAAATTACTTTAAAAATCTATCTTCCAAAACTTAGTGACTAGACCTTTACAGCTGCAATAAACAAATCTAAGAAGGGCCAAAGCAAACTTTATTTAAATCTTTGAAAGTGCAAATGCAAAATGCAACAAGTTCTGGCAAACTATAAACAGAGTAACTGAAAAACAAAATACTCATTTAGTCCTAAATTTTAATAACCAGGGTGCTCATTTATAAAACTTGTTTACGCACAAAATGGGCCAAAAAGTTACGTAGGTCACTTTTTACGCAAAATTTGGGATTTATAAAAGAAAACGTAACGGGAAAATGTGCGCAACTCTAAGCAAACTTTAGACCTTGCGTAAGCACATGTTGGAGACGTGAAACCAGTCAGAGAAGCTGGTGAGATGAAAAATGTTGAATTTATGACACAATTAAAGACTTGTAGACCCTCGCGTGCACACAGAACCAACAATCCGTCTCTAAAAAGAATAAAAATTAAAATCTGAATGAAATTATGTCGCATTTTTGAAAAATATCCCATTATGTTCATCCAGTCGTCTTCAGATTATATAACAAACTGCACTTATTGGTGCATTAATTATGATTTTAGAGACTTAGGAATCCTGCAGTGACAGTTGTGCGTAATGCGCTGGATGCGCTGCAGCTCAGCCAGCAGGCAGACTCTGGATGAATGGGAGAGAGTTTTTAGAGATTTCTAGATAATGACTGGACGATCGATCAGCTGATAGATTCATTAGAGCATCCTATGGATCAACTGGGTCCAGTATTAGATCAACAGAACCATCGGAACCAGTAAAACCCGGTGTCACCGGCCGTTCTCGGGTTTCAACCAGCGATTATTTTATCCAGCAGGTTGACTGTTTAATAGGATGAACAACATGACGTGTCTTCCCCTTTGGATTAAATTAAATGTTGTCATTAAACGTTTCTCTTAGATCTTCACGATCTCTCTGTCAGTCTGACAGCAGACGCGCTGCAGCGAGACGTCTCTCGGAGCACTTCCGTGTTCGTAATTCGTCACATTTCACCACCTAATAAAACATTTTTCCGTCCATCCACTTCACCACAAGCACCTCGAGTTTCAGCCTCTGTAAAATTACGCTTCCTAAACCTCTCTGTTGTCACGATTTACTGTTAAAAGCCAGAAACCCACCGGCTTATGCATATGTAATTATTCATGAGGTCCTTTGCATTGACCATATATGGCAGAATGTGGGTGTGTAGGAGGAGGGTTCTGACCCAAAAACAGCTGAGCACAGTTCTAGGTCTGACATCGATTTATAAAGCAGAATTGCGTGGATCTGTGCGTCCGCAGGGTTTTATAAATCGGAAATGGAATTTGAGTACCTAAAATTGTTTGGCTGAGCTTAAGCAAGTTTTAGTAAGGATTCTATGCAAAGTTTTATAAATGAGCACCCAGCTGTTTAGAGAGTCAGATTCTCTGGCTAAACAACTAAATTTATCCATCCATCCATCCATCCATCCATCCATCCATCCATTTTCCTCCGCTTATCCAAGGTCAGGGTCGTGGGGGCAGCAGCCTAAGCAAAGAAGCCCAGGCTTCCCTCTCCCCAGCCACTTCGGCCAGCTCCTCTGGGCGATCCTAAAGTGCTCCCAAGTCCCTCCAGCATGTCCTGGGTCTTCATTTAGGTCTCCCCCCAGTTGGATGTGACAGAACACCCCACCAGAGAGGTGTCCAGGAGGCATCCTTACCAGCTGCTTGAGCCACATCAACTGATTGCATTATACTTGAGTGACAGGGAGTGTATTTCCAATTCCATTTACTTTGATCCCCGTTTGTTAATTTGTACAGCTACACTTCCTGGAGTTAATGTAATTAAACATAGAATAATATACATATTAATAAACAGACATGGTGTGGTTAGAAATGATCACGTTTTCTCTTCTTAAGTTCACAATCCTTCCTTTTTGTAGTTATTTATTCAGTGGAAATGTGTGGAAACGGACTGATGAATTCTATTCAGCTGATGCGGTACACAACGGAACACAGCAGTGTTCAGATGTCGAGGCTTCCCGTCGCTGATACTTATATGATGGCTTCATTTCTTAGTGCTATAATATACATATCATACTGTACTATACTATACTATTACTCGTTTTGATTATAAACAATATCTTTAGCTGGAAATGCACTCTAACTCTGGAAATCTTCACGTTTCAAATGGAACCGGAAATGGTCCCGCGAGTTAATTTTAAACCGGAAGTTCTACTAAGTACTCTGTGCATAAAGCCTATTGTGTTCTTCAGAGCTGAAACTGAGCCCCAGATGAAGCACTTGTGGCAAAATAGTTAAAATAATGTTCCTCGTTAAATTTAGCAAAGAAACCGTAAATCTTTTACCTTTAGCCAGGACAATGTATTATGCATCTAGTGGACAATCAAAGTGCACATTAAGCTGCTCTATTTTGGACCATTTGTAAAGCAGTTATGTGTGTCACTGCAGCACAAGACCAAATCTCTAGGCAATAGTCCAGCTATGACAACACAAGTGTTTGTATAATATTTGCTATTATATTGTGAGGTACATGAGTGCATGGGAGGCGTGGTCGCTCCAGTGACAGTGGTGCCGCTGCAGCGACAGCCATTTATGTAGCGTTTAAGACTCTTTAGTTTTGCCACTCCTTCTGCAATATATTCAGTTAATTCGTTTAGGTTTTACGGAGCGTCTGAGCTTCCGACCTTGAATCATAAATAATATTAAAGTTCCCATGACTCCATATTTAAATCACTTTATATTAAACAGGTGTAATCTTTGATGCCTCTAGATTAGCGTTGCACCATTAAAACTCAAAATACGCTGTAATTATTTCCTAACGAGCAACTCAGAGATCAGAAGAATGCGCAGCCTTCCGGTTCTGCTGGGTTTCTCCTTATTTGGCAGCCTGACACTTCTGCTGCAGCAGGGGGCAGTGCCGTCGCATGAAAGAGAAACGAAACTGAAACTAAACACTACACGGTCTATGGTCAATGGCGGCAGCAGCACTGCGTTCTCCTCGCTCCAGGTGTCGGGAACGTGCATGTGGGTGGAGAATTGACCATATAAGCAAGTCCGGATCACTATGACCTCATAGCGGGCTGGAGTGAAAAAAACGGTTTGAAACCTGGGTCTGAAATCTTGAAGAGCTTCTCACTGGCTGGACTAGGAGACAGATAGATGCAGTTTTTTGCTCTTTCTGGCAGGTTTAAGGTGAGAACTCAATGTTGCAACATGATAGATACGTCAGAAAACATGGAAACCGATGTCATGGGCACTTTAAATGCAGGAATCTAGGTTCTAGTAAATATTAAAGTGAGTAGTTATGCACCCTTATATTGATAGATGTAGTCTGAGTCAGGAATAAAAGACTTTACAGAATGTATTCACTATAAAGACTGACGGACAGTTACAAACAGATTAGATAGAGGTAGCTTTGGTTTAGCATATTAGCACGGTGTAGAGTGTTCATAATTGATCTTATTTATGAAGAGTTTAATGATCAGTCTATGATGTTTAAGACTAGGGCATTATCTTAAGGGATTTAGTTACGAAGGGTAAGTTAGGAAAGTTACTTGTTGGAGTAAGCTACTGTGGAGTAGTTAGCTTATCAACAGGCCTCCTGTTTACCAGATTATAGATTCTTACTGAGCTGATGTTCCGTGGATCAAATCCGGCGTGGATGGATGATCGCTCGAAGGTGGGAACCCCTCTCGATTGTCGGGAGCCCTTTGGGGGCCGAGCAGCCTTGGGGCGACCGGTTTTATCCAAGGATACGGCGCTAGCAAACCCATCTCTGGTTAGGCGAGGCTGGGACAGTCATCCCCATGTTGACAGAGAGTAAGACTGGCGTTTTCTTGCTCTCAGGGGAGAAGTGGAGGTCGGTCTTGAGTGGGGTTTGGAACCCACAGAAAGACGTAGACCGACTCCTGGAGGGATTCACTGGTAGCGATTACAGTGGAGCTGTTTGTCTCAGCATGGCTGACCGAGAACTCTAAGTTCTATGGAACAACCGACACAAGCGCGCATACATACACACAGTAGGGTGACCAGCTCCCAGCTCGCCAAATGTGGGACAAGACTACATAAATGTGGGGCCAAAATGAGATTCCAATTCCTGATAAATTCTTAAATCAGTAAAAAAAACTTTTTATTCTGCATGTTACTGTTAAACCTTAAATATATAATATTTAAATTCAACTTTCTGAAGTTCTCTGACATAAGCAAACAGCAAAAGCTTTCATACCATTTCACTGCTCCTCTCAAGTTACCACACCTTAACTGTGTCCAGTCAAACAGAATGAGCAGTCAAGGGTTCTATTGTTCTTTGAACTGTTCTTTAATGTGCTTTAAACGGTTTGGCTTGCATCTGTTACAACACAACGCAACCCAGCACAACTCCAAACACCACAAAATGTAACTGTTTGTTCCAGTAGAACGACACACTGAACCCAAATATTCAAGTAGAACCAAATATTGAAGTATGCTACATTTAGCACATAGACTGATTATCTGAGCAAAACATTAAGTACTGTTAGTCAGAGCTCATCTCACTCAGCTCAGAATCACTAACCACTGTGGGTACAAAACTAGGCACAACATAATACAATAAACAAAACCAACCTGAAAACTGATGAGGAGAGAACATAAACTAAATACAAAAATGATTTCAGCAATGCTTCTCTCTAGCACCAAGGAGAGCACTTGGCTGAAATCTTCCGAGTTGTGTCCATAACAAGTCTTTCAGTTTTCTCCTTCACAACAGCTGCAGGCCTGCCCCACACAGCTAATGCAATTTCAGCACAACATCAAGCACCTACTGGTGAAACACAAGAACAACAGCACAGTGTTAAAATCTAGCAGCACACAGACTCAGTCCCCACAAAATTCTAATCTGTACAATGTTGACCTTACCTTAGGTGTTCCTCTTGGCTTTATATTTTTTGCTTGAGCGTGCAGCTTCCAATAAGGCTTTCCGCTTAAGTGCATAGCTGTAGAATTCCTTACAACTGTACTCAAAGTTGGTCTTGACTTGAATTTTACTCTTGATAAGCTCCACAGAGCAGCGGTTCCTCTGGACAGTCCAGGCTGCAGTCATGAGGGAAAACACTCTCTCCACAGCAGCATTGGTTATGGGGATGCTGAAGACAAAGGATGCAACAGCAGTCAGATTTGGTGTTATTGTGCCTTTAAGCAACATGGACCACTTCTCCACAACAGGAGCTCTTCTATCTACAAGTTCCTGTTGGCTTGGCAGAGTCACACAGTACTCCGCTATGGCAAGCCGTTTGAGCATTTATTACGGCTAATGCTCAAACGGCTTGCCATAATCTTCATACAGTTCATCCATGTCCACTCTCTCCCTTATCTGTTGGATGTCCACAGCATCACTGAGCTGGGTGAATGTGAACTTGCTCTTCAGGGCCAAACATGCAACATTCTTTTGATAGCTGTTGTCTGTGAAGTCATACCATTTTTCCAGGTAGTTGAGTGCAGCTTTGTAGAAGTTGGTAAAATCCTGTTTGATTGTTGCTGCCTTTTGCTCAGGAAATTGTTGGAGGATACCACTGGTCTCCATTCCAAAGAAAGAATCCATTTGCCTTTGTTGGAGCTTTGTCCTGAGAGTCAGCATCAGGTTGTAAATCTCACAGACAGTCACATCCTGTCCTTCCAACAGCAGCACAACATCATGGAAAATCTTCAGTGTGTTTTTGAGGAAGGCTAGGTAGGCCTGCAGCTCAAGGGGTTGCCCCTCAACATCTTGATCCATTTTGAACAGCTGCCACAGTGCTTTTGGGCACTGATTCTCCCCTAGTGATAAGAAGTAGCTCTTGATAGCTGTCCAACTGTCATGTAGCCTCTGGACAGCAGGCCACAGACTCAACCATCTTGTGGGGACATGTCTCAGTACTACATGATATTCTTCCTCCACAAAAGGAAAACACTACTTTCAGTTCCTCTGTCCACTGTGCAGACACTGAAAAGTGACTGAATATGTTGTTCACTACAAAGTCAATGTCCATGTCCAGCCTGTCTCCAGCATGCTTTGCACAGTTGTGTACTATGTGGGCCACACAGTTTGCCTTAAGAATGCCAGTGTTGTCTGCCTTAAGCTTCTGGAAAACTGAATTGTTTTTCCCATAATTTACGCTTGCATTGTCAGCAGTATATGCTGAAATCATGTCCAGTGACAGGCCATTTTCCTTTAGCCTACTTGTAATCTGTTGGTGTATTGTAACAGCTGACTCTTTGCTGTCCTCATAAAAGTCAAGGATCTTGCTTTTCAAACCCAGCTCTGGTGTCCAGTATCTCAGAGACAGTGGGAACAGTTTAGCTGTGCCATGATTTGATGCATCAGAAGCCACTGGAAAAAAAATGGCGTGTGGGCCTTTTTGTCACTTGGGAGATTTTGAACCAGTGGTGTATTTAATTCTCTCAAACATATTTCTACAGCAGCTGCACATCTGTCATATGGATGCAGCCTTTGTACAACCACATGACATTTTCTTTGCTATCTCAGAGTCTGGAAACGTGACTGATGTTAGCTTGGTTCCACAGTCCTCTGATCTGTATGACTGGGAGTGTTGCACAGTGTGGTAAACACTTGTTATTTCAGCAGCTGTTACCTTGTCTGTGTTTGACTCTTCTTTGGGCTTTAGCAGGAACCTGTCCATTGAGTGGCAAGCCTCCTTTTGAGCAACACGTTTAATGTGACTCTCCCATTTTTTTGTGTCGTTTCACGTCGTATTCCCCGCCGTGTGACACAGAAAAACTAGTCTGACAAATGTAACAAAAGACTGTCAGAATCGCCCTGAACAGGTCTAACCCACGAGTAAACGTTCTCCCAGTTTTTGTTGTAACAGCATTTTCTTTTTTTTTTGCTGCACTCAACTCTCCGTCCATGCTCGCAGCTCTCCTCCCTCCGTCACTATGCCGTCTCTTTTGTTGTGGTTGCAGCCTTGCAGGTACGCGCGGTGCTGACCTAAGTCCCTAGTTTGATTGACAGCCCTCTGCTTTAGCCACAAGATCGGGTCTGCAGAGCAGGAGCCTGCAGGTTTACGCCTGATGTTTCAACCTCGACAGGAAGATAGTCCCCACCCCCCCACCCCCTGCTTCACAGGGCTTTGGTCCTCGAACTAAAACAAACGGGAGCGACACAAGAAGTATTTTAACTGTAACATTGCGGGACAGTGTCTCAATTTGCGGGACATGTGAAAAGTAATGGAAATGCGGGACAATCCCACACAAAACGGGACGTCTGGTCACCCTAACACACAGGTGGGCTTTGGTTGGCACTAAACACACCTTGAATTAATCTTTACCGTGTGCATTTTAAGAACACTGTAATTGTTGTACAATCATATGCTGTGTACTGTTGTATCTACTATTGTTTGTTTTCTCTCTTCGCAGGTCCGGAAGCAGATTCTTTGTACCTCTTGTATTTTTTTTCTTTCTCTGTTAAAGTGCCTGTGACTCCATATTTAAATCACTTTATATTAAACAGGTGTAATCTTTGATGCCTCTAGATTAGCGTTGCACCATTATAACTCAAAATACGCTGTAATTATTTCCTAACGAGCAACTCAGAGATCAGAAGAAAGCGCCGCCTTCCGGTTCTGCTGGGTTTCTCCTTATTTGGCAGCCTGACACTTCTGCTGCAGTAGGGGCAGTGTCGTCGCGTGAAAGAGAAACGAAACTGAAACTAAACACTACACGGTCTATGGGCAATGGCGGCGGCACTGCCTCGCTCCAGTTGTTGTGAACGTGCAAGTGGGAGGAGAATTGACCATATAAGCAAGTCTGGATCACTATGACCTCATAGCGGGCTGGAGTGAAAAAAACTGTTTGAAACCTGGGTCTGAAATCTTGAAGAGCGTCTCACTGGCTGGACTAGGAGACAGATGGATGCAGTTTTTTGCTCTTTCTGGCAGGTTTAAGGTGAGAACTCAACATTGCAACATGACAGATAAGTCAGAAAACATGGAAAACGATGTCATGGGCACTTTAACTTTCTCCCCCACCCCTCTTTCTGTATCCTTCCCCTTTTTTTCCATCTCCATGTCCATTGGGATTCAAATCAAACCAAAAAACAATTCTAATAAATATATATATCTTTTAATTTATATTTAAATATAAGTCAGGTGGAACATATAGCAGTAGCTGTAACACCTCACCTGGAACAGCAACACTGTTGGGCCTGTTCCTGGCACTCAGATATCTATTCTGTTTGC
Organism: Callopanchax toddi; assembly: GCA_006937965.1. Lineage (NCBI taxonomy): Eukaryota > Metazoa > Chordata > Actinopteri > Cyprinodontiformes > Nothobranchiidae > Callopanchax > Callopanchax toddi. The sequence goes on from SSNR01000559.1 coordinate 270,419, forward strand.
TATACAGCCAAACAGGACAGGAGGGAAAAAAAGAGACGCTCTAAGGACAGTGGAACCAGCCCTGCTGCTTTGTCAGGTGAGGCTGGCAGCCTTTTCCCAGGCTGAGGATGAACTCCTACGTACAGTAGATACGGACTCAGATTCTGCAACTGCAATGACAAGTGACTCCCTGTAGGGCATGGTGTTCCACCCTGTGTCCTCCTTTGCCAGGAGCGAGGGAGGAGAGCAGAAGACTGGCGGTGTGTGGAGGGGAGAGAACTGTGCTGTGCTCCTGAGAGCAGCCCCCAGAACTGTTTGCACGATTTTAATGTTGATAATTAGTGTTGGTATTAATGATTTTACATTTGTCATTGCAGCGGGGCTTCCAGTGGGCGTGGCGCAGGGCCTTCTGTTGCAGTGGCACCGCGGTTTTGTGGTTTATTGTGTCCTGTTTGGTTTCGGTTATTCCACTGTGTGTGTTTTGTGTCCTGCACGGGTGATCTGGTTTAGCTGCCGCTGCTCCAGCTGGCCTAGCCCACTGGTAAGTCCCCGCTGTATTTTTGTTTTAGTTAGCCTTATTAATTGTTTTACTGGTTTATATGTTAATAAATGTTTTTATGGAAACCACGGCTTCTAACTTCTTGGAAAACAACAGACCTACGTGCCTTATGCTTTTAAATGGGTAAAAGAGAGCTTTTAAGTATTGCCTGGGGTGAAATTCCCCAGGTGGCATTGTTGGTCAGTTTTTAAATAAAAATGCAGCTCTCTTAGTTAAATAGCGCCCCCTCCATGCCACACTAGCATACAAAGTCCTGAAATGAACAGCACCCATCTACTTGAATCCTCTATCAAAGGCTTACGCCACGGCTCGGTCACTCCGGTCATCAAAGGATCAGCTAGCAATGCCTACGCCACGCTCGGGACAGTCCAGATTCTTCTCATGTGTCGTTCTACGATGGTGGAATGACCAGAACAGGGACGTCCCTGCCCATCTTCAAGAAAGTCCTGAAGACCCAGCTCTTCAGAGAACATCTTCTAGACTAGCTCCTACCTTCCCCTACTCCTCTGTAATATCTTTATGCACTTCGCTCTATGCTTGTGCTCTTTTCCCTCACTCAGTGCTCATCAGAAAACCAAATTATTGTCTTAAATCGACTGGTCATTTTTTTATAAATGCATGTAAACATGTTTGTCCGGCTGAAGTCGAACTGGATCTAATGGAGCTGAAGCACCCAGATAATGCGGTTGTAGCTCGGTTTTGTCTGAATGTAAACAGCTCAGTCGATCTAATGCCGGCTGGACGCTTCTTCAGATGTGAAGAGATCACGGAAGTGGGATTACAAACAAATCAGTAGTGGTAGAAGAGGATGGCAGCAAAAACAAACAGCTTGCCAGCACTGGGTCCACAAAGACACCTGAGCAAATTTGTGTCCGATGGAAGCATTTACAACAAGTTTTTAAAAGCTAAGAAAACAACCGGCAGAACGCTGACATGAAAGGGTGCACATCGCCACCTATTGTAGTGGAGTGGAGCAAACTTCCTTTGAGAGTTTGGTTTTGTAGCAGAACAAACTCATGTAAACGAGGATAAAGGCTCCCAGTTAATTAACATAAGACTGACCTAGATCAACCTAGCCCGACTTAGATGTGCATTAAATGCACTGTCACCTCAGAGACTGACTTGTGTTTGACAGTCTAGTTAGTAGTTTGTTTGGGTCAGGGTTAGTTGTTTGTTAGCCTCAATCACTGGTAACTTCTTGGTTACCATATCATTTGTAAGTCGCTTTGGACAAAACCATCTGCTAAATACATAAACATAAAAAGTTAAATAATGTATCTCCATCTTCATTTACCTGTAAACACAGGTCAGACCCAAACAATTTATAGAACTAGTTTATTGTCAAAGGAGATTGTGAGGTCCTCTTCAGAAAAAACACCTTCTCCCACAATGTGTTCTTGATTACAGGCAGGCAGCATTTTTGGAACTGTACCTCCAACAATAATGAACAACAGCAGTATTCAAATGTTTAAAAGGGCAAACAAAGGAGTGGCTCAGAGCTCACCAGTCCTTTATAACTTGTGCAATCATTTACTTTGGACTTCTGCAAAACAACTGCAAGCATGTTTTATCTGTGACTTCTATATGTCAACTCAAAATATGCAAAACAATGTTATTCATCAACTCCAATCCAATGAATGGTAACCGTTTAATCATAAGCATTAGCAGTAACGTGAGAATGGAAGGTCCTCTATCCATACGTCACTTTAACAGTAGGAGTCTTTTATACAGTTTTCAAAAATCTAAAAATAATTATGCAAATTCAAAAAGTTAAATGTAATTGCTTTATCTGAGACCTGGCTTGACAAATGTAAAGACTGTGCAATAAAATTGGAAGGACGTGTCAGGAGCACGGCAGGAGGGACCCAAAAGCAGGAGGAGGAGGAGGAGGAGATGGTAAAGAAGCTCTTATGGTTTTATTAATAGAAACAGGACTTGGACTGGAATACGAACAGGACTGCATGAACAAAAAGCAGATGATCTGCCCAGGAATAACAAACAGACTGGACTTAAATACACAGAGACAAATGAGCAGCACATAAGGGACAGGTGAGGCAATCGGACACATGGGGAACACCTGAGGCAAATTACCAGGGGAGACAGGGAGACAAAAGCACAAACATGCACACGGGTGGGATCATGACAACATGAGCTGTTTACCAAAAATAATAATAATGCATCAGTTTTATATAGCGCTTTTCTGGGTCACTCAAAGACGCTTTACAGAGTTGCATTATTCATTCACACAGTCATTCTCACCGGTGGTGGTAAACTATGACAGACGTCTGTAGCCCCAGCTGCCCTGGGGCAGACTGACAGAAGAGAGGCTGCCATTCTGACCATCGGCCCTTCTGACCACCACCAACATTCACACACAGTCACACTCACATTCACACAGGCAAGTTGGGTGAAGTGTCTTGCCCAAGGACACAACGACAATCTAACCCAGCCAGAGCTGGGGATTGAACCGGTGACCCTCCGGTTACCAGACTGGCCACTCTCCCAACTGAGCTAGTGCCGCCCCAGCATAAATAGACCCAATAGAAAAGGAGGAGGAGTTGCTTTATGTATGGATGCACCGGGGCCCTTCTCACGGAGCAGAGAGGAGGAGTTCAAAAGATTCCAAAGACTTAATCTAGAACAAAGATCGTCTGTTAACGAGGAGAGATGTTGCTGAAACTGATCTGTGTCTGACTTTGACTCTGAAGCAACCTGAGCTGTTTCTCTGAGATCATTTCTAATTTAGGTATTTTGGTCACACAGAATAAAAAATCTAAACATATTCAACATTGTTGTCTACAGGCCTAAAATAAAAGCTATTTATTGGTTATAATAAAATACCTTTTCTCATCCCTCATTTGTTTTAAACATTTACACATTTTTGTATCAGATACAAACATGTGTTTTTTTTTTACCTTTTTTGCATCCGTGATCATTTTCATAAATCAATCCAGAGCTGGTGTTTGCAGCCATCCTCCAGAGTTAGAGATGAACCTGTAATCAGCTGAAGATGTGAGAGGCTAACGGGTCACAGTGATGCTTCACAATGAAGCTACACAGAAAGCAGAGTTTTCAGGTTTCAAAGTTTTCAGGTTCCTTGTTTTATTGTTCTTTGAAACAAGGAACTTGTTACTGACCTGAAGTCACACCTGCTGATGACCTGATTATTAACTCACCTGGTCCAGGAGTCAGTCGATAAGACCAAAGCAGTGTTCTGTTAGTCTCACCATTATTTTATATACATAATGTCTTTTATGTGTGACAAAAACAGATATTCTTTCCAGATTTTGAGAAGATTAACAGCAAATATTGAAAACATACCCATACTCCTTCACCAGCCCCCCCCCCCCCCCCCCCCCCC
>SSNR01000560.1:13049-43067 GCA_006937965.1 Callopanchax toddi
TGCGTTCGGGCAGAGAGATCAGTACAGTGGACTGGTGGACTAGTTGTGTGCACCACTGTTAATAAGCAAATATTAAAGCAGTCTGGAATTATTAGTAGCATTAGTTAAATTTATTTCTCAAAATTTCAATAAAAATTGTTTCTTTAAAAAGTGAATTTAGTCTTTTTTTCTGAAGATTAGTCTTGAAAAGGGGGGGTCGTCTTATAATCAGGGTCGTCCTATATTCGGGCAAATACGGTATTTATTTCTCAATATATACCAGTATGTAACAAATATAACGATAAATAACACACAACTGTTTGTATTTTATCATCGTGCTGTTGTACAAAATTCTTCAATACGAAACTTTTAACCAACTGTTTAGTGTTTTTTAAATGATGAAAAATTCAAACCCAGCTCCATCCTGCTATTCCTCTACTTTGCCCTCTGGATTAACTTTGATAAGGAGATCATGTCATTTCTTCTCCCTCAGATATTTCCTCTCCCTCCTGCTGGGTCACCTCTCTTATCTTTAAATAAAGCAACACAACAAATAATTAAAATACGGTAATTTGATCGTGCTGGAACATGTGCCCAGCAGTTGTCCACATTACAATCACAGTGGACAAACCTCCAGTGAAGGGGCTCTGTACCACGGAACCTTGATGACCTGAGGGCCGCCCTTCTGGAAGAGTGGGGTGCCATGTCTCAGCAGAAAATAAGTCGACTTGTGAACAGCATGAGATATCATTGTCAAGTTGTAACTGATGTTTAAGGTCACACAACAAGTTATTGAGACACTGACGTATTTTGTTGGGCTTTACCCATCACTGCTGTTGGCTTTTATTTTGATCAAATGTTTGATGTGAGGAAATCACCATTGCTTTTACCAAATTGCACCACTTTCCTGATCACTGGAGCATAAACTTTTTACGTTTTCCATAAATGTCACCAGAAAGCCAAACATCCCAGGTTTTCTGTGAATACAGATTGTTGTCAACACTTGTCTCCTGATGATGTCTCAGTTCACCACAGGGGGCTAGTGGTTATACACAAAGGCTGACACCAAATGCTGTATTTTCCTCTTGTGAAAAGACAGGAGGCGACTTGACACAGCATATTTTGAAGGACCCTGTGGTTAGGGGAGTCCACTGACATAAGAGATACAACCCAGTTGTACATTTTCGATGGAGCTTAAAAATATCAGCTGCACTTCCCATGAAATAACATGAAGGGAGAGGATATTCAGCTCTTCAGTTTTAATTGAGGAAACCCAATTCCAGTGTGTAAACGTGTCACTACCGACAGTGCACCTTCATATAGGCTGCTTCAAATGATTTATTGTTAATATTTCTAATTTCTCATGTGTTTCTTGCTTATTGCCTCCCTCAGCTTTCCTTCAGTTTTCCACTCATGCAATCTGCCAGTCAGCAGCTGTTTTTCATCCACTAATCTCTATCCCAGTATATATAGGCACTCGTCAGATCATGCTGTCCCCCTTCACTAGGGATCTCAAACTCCAGTCGTCAAGGACCACAGTCTTAATGTTTTAACGTTTCTCTGCTTTGGCAGACCTGATGTAAATTAATGGGTGAATAACTGGCTTCTGTATGGGAATTCTGATAATTCAACCACTTTATGTTTCCCCTCTGTCAGTCTTCTCATTTCTGGAGTTTTCTACTCAACCTCATGTCAACGTGTAGTTTTTCACATTGATTATAGTAACACTTTTTTAAAAAGAGCCATAAGTGAAACCTGTAGTTATAAGAAACCCTAAATTTATAATTTAAAGTAAGAATAAAATGAAGTCTCTATTTTTTCCACCGTCCTACCAGTGAGAACAGTCTGCCTTTTAAAAAGTAAAATCTCAGAAAACAAACATACAGAAACACAGACACGCAGTTTCCCTCCCTGTTAGGTACAGTATCCCAGAAAAGTCAGGACACATGAGGGGGTGGGGGCAGAGGTGTGTGTGTGTGTGGGGGGGGGCTGTGCATCTAGATAAAGTCCTGCTGTTGATGACATAAGGAAGTCCCAGTGACAGGCCGCTGACAGGAGGGTCAATAAGGGAAGGAAGGGCAGGGGGGAGGGGGAGGGAAAATGGGAGGACATTGTCAATCATTAAGGCTAATGAAAGAGGAAAACACACGCACACGTGCATACACACGCACACATACACAGTACAGCAAACGGCATACTTACACTGCATGACATGCAAACAGAAACAAAATCAGAGGTCGGGACAAACGAGCTCTTATTGATCACAAGCAGAGAGGGATGATGTGGTTAAACACAAGGTCACCTCAGAACACCGTCACACTGCTGGAGCTGTGATAAACAGTCAGACAAGTAAAGTCCACGTCAAACTAAATCAGGGGGGTTTAGTGGTCAACCATAAAACATTAACATGAACAGAGTCTTCAATTGGTACTGTAATTGTGTCATGTATTGCACCACACAAATGAAATATTTAAAAGCATATTTACTGATTTTAGACACTGCAAATGTTTGAGCATTTTATCAGTATGGTGCTAAATTTAAGCTTGATGCCAATATCTCCTAAAACATGTAAACTCTTCACCTTTATCTACTTTTCTGGGTCCAGGTTGCAAGGGCAGGAACCCTAGACCAGTGGTTCCCAAACTTTTTGGCTTCTGACCCACAAAATGACAGTGACAGAGACTCGTGACCCCAACCATTCCTGGCAAAATATACAAACTCTGATAATAAACTAATTAAACAAGAACATAATGACAGTACAAACTTCTACAACTATGATACTATGTTTATTTACCTGTTTGTAACAGTTTGTAGTTTGGCAAATATATGGTATTAGCAAGGATTTTAAAATCACTTTTAGTTCTGGAGAACATCCCAGGACCCCCATTTGCTGTTTCAGGACCCACAGTTGGGTCACGACCCCAACTTTGGGAACCACTGCCCTAGACTGTCCCCTCCTCAGCCACCTCCAGTGAGCATCCTCCTCATTGAGAACCTAAAGAATGCCCAAACCACAGTGGAGCATCAGTTCCACCACTCTACTACAGTTTGTGTAAAGTTACAAACGTTTTTTTGCCACTTTTTTCTAACACAAAGTTTGCGTATGAAGTGACTTACGCAACTTTCAGACCCTTTTTTTTTGTTGCTAAAGCAAGCTTTATAAATGAGGCCTCTGGACTGTAGGAAAAGCAATAGGGTGGAAGATGGAGGAGAGAGGACAGAGTGGTGGTGACAGTGGGGATTCAGAAGTCAAAAGCAAATATTCAGCATTATGTGTGATGGGTGAGTAGGGACGTGCTTTGAGTCACCTACCATGTGGGTGTGTTTGGAGGATCAGTTGTGTTTATGGACCTGAGAGTAGATCAGTGCTGACATTGTTAACAGGCTGTGACATGAATTAGTAGGTCTGAGAGATGCTGAAACCTAATAAATCAGAGAAAAACAACACTGACCTGAAAGCATCAAACACGCACACCAACAGTTGACCTCACCTCCTGTGAACAGGGACAAGGGTTACCGTTTTAATGTGGAAAAGATGTGCTAGTTGTGTATTTGCATTTCTTAGTTTATTTTCTAAGTTAACCAGTTTACACAGTTATAATTGAGAGAAATAAAATAAAATTTGATATGAAAGTTGTATTAATTATTTTTGTGTGTGCAGGTGTGTATGGGGAAAGGTAATGAGTGACATCATATGAAATAAGGGTAACACTTCCTAATGGGGCAACAAAAATTAAGTTGGTCACATTGGAACCAATCAGGAACAAGCTTCTAGTTCATCTGATCGTGTTTTGTAAAGAGAACAATTACTTACAAATTTGGCAATGATTACTGTATTGACACAAATATAAGACAAGTTTTTTTTTATTTAAATAATGTGAAATGAGGGGGCTTTTCATCGGGGTCTAGTATTTTGGGGTCATTACATGACCGCAACAGCAGAGGGCGCCAGTGTTTTATAAAAAGCGAATCCGCAGAGTTTTTATGCTAATTTTAAGATAATGGTGGTCAGTGCAGCAGAGAGCAAACAGCTGTCAGGCAGCCAGGAAATATGGAGTTATGAAGTGAAATGTCTGAAGATGGTGCATCATGGAGATGTTCTGTGGGAGGAGACGGGACCACTGTGTGAGCTCAGCTGATCAGAGGACTGTGAGTTAAAGCCTCATGCAGACTTTTGATTTGACATGTCATGAGCAAAGTTCTGACAGTTTGCATTACTGTGGTATTTTTTGTTCAGTATCTCTAGTGTCTGTCCTGACAGAACCCCACACATATGCATTACAGATCTTTGTGATTGAATTCTTGGGCAAATCTTAAAGGTCTGTAATTAAAGCCGCACTCTGGATTATTTCAGCAAGAGAGCAGTTTTTGAATCTAGTGTCCAAAGGCTCCTCCTCAAAACATCTCGACACGCGCGTCCGGTCGCGTGTGCGTGCGTGCACGCGGCGCATATACTTCGGGCATAAACTGTACCGCTCAATGTGTAGGGTTTAATCACTCACAGTTCACAATCTTATTCCAACAACACTACGAGGGTCTGATGAGCCCTCTCTGTCCCTGCTGCTTCTGATATTAGCTCTGTTAGCAGAGAGCTGCTGCTGGACTCTGAAGCTGAACTTGACTCGGCCCTGGATGAACTTTCTGACCAAAATAAACGCGTAATCCTGTCAAGCCTTGCCATTCTGTGAGGTGAAAGGTTTAAAAATAAAAATAAATCCATCTTTATCTGGAGAATGGGTAGGTTTTTAGTAGAAATGAGATGTGAGTCCTCAGTGAACGGCTGAGACGGCAGAAAAACACACGGAGCGTCCTGTATGACAGCGCCCCCTACTGGTACAGGTTTGGTCGATGCGCGTGCATGTTGAGAGAATACATAAATTTGAATTTTATTGGCTGAAAAATGTCGGCGGCAAGAAATAATGGAAAGGGGTCTCTAGGAGGAAGGAGGGTCTTCATCAGAATGACAGATGTTGTGGAACTCAACCCATAGATCATAGTTTAGACCTGAAATATCATTTAAAACATTTAGAAAACTTTGATACAGAGAAAAATGCTCCAGATTGCCGCTGTAAGGTATTTTTTAAATTACTTTCTTAAAATTTCAATAAAAATAGTTACTTTAAAAAGTGAACTTACTTTTTTTCTGAAGATTAGTCTTGGAAAGTCAGGGTCGTCTTATAATCGGGGTCATCTATATTCGGGTCAATACGGTAGTTGTTTACAAAATGATCATAATGATGAACAAGTTACTGGGTAACTATTGCCTAATAGCAAATTTTAAATATGAAATAGCAACAACAAAAAAGATCTAAACTGATTGAGTTGTTCACAAACTGAAAATACAGAAATACCTTACAGCATCTGATCTTATAGTAGTTATTGAATAATTATAAATACACAATTTTATTTTATTAAATAATAGATAAGATTGGTTACTATTAGGCCTGTCAATAAATTACATTTTTTAATCACGATAAACCTCATGCGTGTTCATAGTTAACTCGCGATTAATCACAAATGTTTAAGATGTTCTCAGCTGACCTCAATTTTCTTTTCTTATTTGAAATATTCTTTAAATTAACGGCTTGGAAAAATATACATTTTTATGAAAATACATTTATGTCATCCTCCACAATGTTAATTGGTCTGCATGCTGTAGCTATCCATTTAGCTATGGCTGTTGAAGGTTTACTGGATGTAGGATTGTCCAGGCGTCTGCGCTGAGGGGGAGGAGGACTCTGCATCAGCCGCATGCTTCGTCAGCAGTTGGCATTTGAGTGTTGATGTAATACGATGATCGTTCAGTTCACATTGACAGTAAACACAAATGACTTTTGTCTTATCGGTTGTACCATCTGGTATAGATTTAAAGCTAAACTTTACGTTCAAAAGATCGTTATGCTTTCTATGCTGTACCATCCGCTGGGTTAGCATTAACATTCCTGTTTCACTTTTCACTGTTACTCCTCCCTGAACCGTCACCTTATCGTGGTGGAGGAGTTTGAGTGCCCTAACGATCCTAGGAGCTATGTTGTCTGGGGCACTTGTGCCCCTGGTAGGGTCACCCATGGCAAATTGGTCCTAGGGGAGGGGTGAGACAAAGAACGGTTCAGAAGACCCTTCATGGAGACACAACCAAAGAGTCTGAGTACCCGGCCCGGAGGGTTACCGGGGTCTCACCCTGGAGCCAGGCCTGGGGTTGGGGCCCGTGGACGAGCGCCTGGTGGCCGGGCTTTCGCCCATGGGGCCCGGCCGGGCCCAGCCCGAACCGGAGACATGGGCTCATCCAACTGTGGGCCCACCACCTGCAGGAGGAGAGTGAAGGGTCCGGTGCATTGTGGATCGGGTGGCAGACCGAGGCGGGAGCTTTGGCGATCCGATCCCCGGACAGGAAAACTGGCTATTGGGACATGGAATGTCACCTCTCTGGCGGGGAAGGAGCTGGAGCTTGTGGAAGAGGCTGAGCGATACCGGCTAGATATAGTTGGGCTCACCTCGACACATAGCGTTGGCTCTGGAACCCGAGTCCTGGAGAGGGGTTGGACACTTTTCTTTGCTGGAGTTGATCCGGGTGAGAGGCGGAGGGCTGGGGTGGGCTTTTTGTTAGCCCCAAGACTCTCTGCCTGTATGTTGGGGTTTACCCCGGGGGACGAAAGGGCAGCTTCCCTACGCTTTCGGGTTGGGGAACGGGTCCTGTCTGTTGTTTGTGCTTATGCACCAAATAGCAGTTCAGAGTACCCACCCTTTTTGGAGTCTCTGGGACGAGTGCTGGATAGCGCTCCTACTGGGGACTCCATAGTCCTGCTGGGGGACTTCAACGCTCACGTGGGCAATGACAGCGTGACCTGGAGGGGCGTGATTGGGAGGAACGGCCCGCCCAATCTGAACCCGAGTGGTGTTCTGTTATTGGACTTCTGTGCAAGTCGCAGTTTGGCCATAACGAACACCATGTTCGAACATAAGGATGCCCATCGGTACACCTGGTACCAGGGCAGCCTAGGTTACAGGTCGATGATTGACTTTATAGTTGTATCATCTGACCTGAGACCGTATGTTTTGGACACTCGGGTGAAGAGAGGAGCGGAGCTGTCAACTGATCACCACCTGGTGGTGAGCTGGATCAGATGGCAGGGGAAGATGCCGCGCAGACCTGGTAGACCCAAACGTATAGTGAGGGTCTGCTGGGAACGCCTGGCAGAAGAGCCTGTCAAGATGGTCTTCAACTCCCACCTCCGGCAGAGCTTCGACCGCGTCCCGAGAGCAGTGGGGGACATTGAGTCCGAATGGGCCTTGTTCCGCTCTGCGATTGTTGAGGCGGCTGTTGCTAGCTGTGGTCGCAAGGTAGCCGGTGCCAGTCGTGGCGGTAACCCCCGTACCCGCTGGTGGACACCAGAGGTTAGGGGAGCCGTCAGGCTGAAGAAGGAGGCCTACAGGGCGTGGCTGGTCTGTGGGTCTCCAGAGGCAGCAGACAGGTACCGGCGGGCCAAGCGAAGTGCAGCAGTGGCAGTTGCCGAGGCAAAATCTCGGGCGTGGGAGGAGTTTGGCGAGGCCATGGAAAAAGACTATCGGTCGGCTCCAAAGAGGTTCTGGCAAACCATCCGGCGCCTCAGGGGAGGAAGGCAGCAACTCGCTCACACTGTTTACAGTGGGGACGGGGAGCTGCTGACGTCAACTGGGGCTATAGTCGGACGGTGGAAGGAATACTTTGAGGAGCTCCTCAATCCCACCGACGCGCATTCCGAGGAGGAACCAGAGCTGGGAGACCTGGGGACGGACTGTCCAATCTCTGGGACAGAAGTCGCTGAGGTAGTCAAACAACTACGCGGCGGCGGAGCCCCAGGGGTGGATGAGATCCGACCTGGGTATCTCAAGGCAATGGATGTTGTAGGTCTGTCGTGGCTGACACGTCTCTGCAACATTGCGTGGTCATCGGGGGCAGTTCCTATGGAGTGGCAAACCGGGGTGGTGGTTCCCATTTTTAAGAAGGGGGACCAGAGGGTGTGTTCCAACTATAGGGGGATCACACTCCTCAGCCTCCCTGGAAAGGTCTACTCCAGGGTACTGGAGAAGAGGTTCCGGTCGATAGTTGAACCTCAGATTGAAGAGGAGCAATGTGGTTTTCGTCCTGGTCGTGGAACTGTGGACCAGCTCTTTACCCTCGCTAGGGTGATGGAGGGGTCATGGGAGTTTGCCCAACCAATCCACATGTGTTTTGTGGATTTGGAGAAGGCTTATGACCGTGTCCCCAGGGGCACCCTGTGGGGGGCGCTCCAGGAGTACGGGGTGGATGGTCTTTTGTTAAGGGCCATTCAGTCCCTGTACCAGAGGAGTGTGAGTCTGGTCCGCATAGCCGGCAGTAAGTCGGACCTGTTCCCAGTGAGGGTTGGACTCCGCCAGGGCTGCCCTTTGTCACCGGTCCTGTTCATAACCTTTATGGACAGGATTTCTAGGCGCAGCCGTGGTGTGGAGGGGGTTGGGTTTGGTGACAGGAGAATCGCGTCTCTGCTTTTTGCGGATGATGTGGTCCTCCTAGCTTCATCGAGCTCTGACCTTCAGCTCTTGCTGGGAAGGTTCGCAGCCGAGTGTGAAGCGGCTGGGATGAGGATCAGCACCTCCAAATCTGAGGCCATGGTTCTCGACCGGAAAAAGGTGGATTGCCAACTCCGGGTCGGGAGAGAGGTCCTGCCTCAAGTGGAGGAGTTCAAGTATCTCGGGGTCTTGTTCACGAGTGAGGGAAGGAGGGAGCGGGAGATCGACAGGCGGATTGGGGCAGCGTCTGCAGTGATGCGGACGCTGAACCGGTCTGTTGTGGTAAAGAGAGAGCTGAGCCAGAAAGCAAGGCTCTCGATTTACCGGTCGGTCTACGTCCCAATCCTCACCTATGGTCATGAGCTTTGGGTAGTGACCGAAAGAACGAGATCGCGGATACAAGCGGCTGAAATGAGTTTCCTCCGCAGGGTGGCCGGGCTCAGCCTTAGGGATAGGGTAAGAAGCTCGGACATCCGGGAGAGACTCGGAGTAGAGTCGCTGCTCCTCCATATCGAAAGGAGCCAGTTGAGGTGGTTCGGGCATCTGGTAAGGATGCCTCCTGGACGCCTCCCTCGGGAGGTGTTCTGGGCATGTCCTGCCGGCAGGAGGCCCCCAGGTCGACCCAGGACAAGCTGGAGGAAATACATCTTCAGTTTGGCCTGGGAACGCCTGGGCGTCCCAGCTGAGGAGCTGGTGGACTTGGCCGGGGAGAAGGTGGCCTGGGCTGCCCGACTTAGAATGCTGCCCCCGCGACCCGGACCCGGATAAGCGGAGGAAGGCGAGGCGAGGCGAGGCGAGGCGAGGCGAGGCGAGGCGATTCCTGTTTCATTATTTACGTCACAGGCTATGGAACGCCAGGAGGGACAATAGACCTGTGTGTGCATACATGCACAAAGCAAAACTACGGAAGCCTGTGTGTTAATCGCACATTAAATAAATTAACGCCAGAAAAAGGGGGCTTTGCGTTAATGCATTAAAAAAACATTAATTTTGACAGCCCTAAATAGTAGGTATAAATCTGAGTAAATATTGTTACTTTTTCATAGCTTGTGGTTAAAATTACTAGAAAGCTAGACAATATGGTAATATTTGGCTATTCTTTCACCAGTTTGTATGTATTTACACATCTGAGTGCTCAAATATTGTGACTTTTAAAGAACACATCGATAGTTTTGCATTATTCATAACCTGCCAGTTACTTCATTGGTTTTCCTTCTATGAGACATTCTAATCGGTAGCTATTGATTACCATTTAACGACTCTTAGCAAGTCATTTTAATACACTTGTAATTGTCAGTATGACCTTACTTGGATCACCATGATGGGCTGAAAAATGCTGGTCTCAGTGCTGCTGTTCTTTTGGTGGAGAGGGCCCTGATGTCCTCCATGATGGTCTGGTATGGGAACTGGTCTGGAGCTGACAGGAAGTCAGCTAAGAGTGGTTTGATCCTTCCTTCTCTAGAGAACGTGCAGCAGAACCAGAACATTATGAAAGACTTCATCCATCCTGCTCAAAAACTATTCACCCTCTGTCCTTCAGGTAGAAAAGTCAGCTGCTCAAAGCCCAGACCTTAAGGGACAGGAACTCCCTTGAGGCTGTGAGGTTCATGACCTTTTTACCCCAGACCTGTCCTCTATAATTTATTTAGTTGACCTTTTTACATTAAATGGCATTAAAGTGAAGAAATGTATTTTCCGTTCACATTAGCGCGTTACCACAACATGAAACTTTTCTGTGGTGCAGTATATAATCTAGTAGCTAATAGAACTAGGGAAAATTCCTGCAACATTATTTTCTTTTATTAATCAAGTCAAACCCATTGACACTATGAGAGATATTTCATGTGCCCTTTTAGAAGTTGGCATTCTAGTCTGTTTTTCCAGATCCCTGAGAGTAAATAAAGGAAACATGTGAAAGGCCCTCCAGGTGTTTTAACAGAAGGGATGATAATATTTGTTCTACATAATAAAGATTCTGGCATGTTTCACATGATGAGGCCACAATTTTTGGGAATGCAGACACACACTTATTCTTAGCCCTCAACAAATGTGTGTACAGTCTAAAGTTGTGAACAAAACATCTAAATAACCTTGACCTACAGGGATCACATGTCCCACACTTAACAAAACGTCCATGACAAGAGGCTTGACATGCTAGTGACAACCCACATGCTAAAGCAGGTCAAAGGGCAATGGGGACATGGAGCCAAGCATACAGACAGAGGGAGAAAGCATGAAAGGGTCAGAGGAGATAGAGGCTTCCTTTCATTCAGAAGTCTGAGAACTTGGAGGAGTCAGACATACACAAACCATTAGCTCAGTTAACAAAAACCAGCAGCTGAACCAGTGCTCTGCAGAGATAGCAGGGTGACTAAACTGTAGCATGTGTTTCAGAGTGAGTGTGCATGTCCTGCTCCAAAGCAGCACTTCTTAATGCAGCAAAAGCAAAACATTGCATATATTTTTTCTAAATGTGCATACCTCTCTAAGTAGACTATCGAGTTCCATAGTTGGTCCAGACTTTTCTTTTGAGGACGTCTGGTTTTAGTTGTCATCTTTTCAACCTTCCTGTGGATTAAAAAAACACTGTTGTATTTTGTAGGCTCAACCCCCACAGTGCCATACAGCATAGATCCTAAACTGTCTTTTATTGATTTCAAACAAAATTCAGATCAAGACTAATGATGTGACATTCATGAACGAGTCTAATCTTTTGAACGGCTCTTGACTGTGAACGAGGAGAACCGAGTCCTTAGAAAGAACCGTTCATTTCTTTGTATCAACTGTGATGTTTAAATATTCAACGACACCAAGTTGCTGTCTGAAACAGAACGGCTTTTTATTTAAAACAACATCAGTGAGCATAGCAACGTGAACCCATCAGTTCTATCGGGGAAGCTAATTAGCAACGCACATGTAGGTGTCACAACAAAGAGTGTCCCCAAACATAGTTCCACATGACATTTCTCTTTCAAAAAAAAAGCAAATTTTTTGAACGGTTCTTTGGGGTGAACGGCTCCCTTCAATTTACAATAGTTTGTCAAAAGAATGCCCAAAAAGCTGGATGTGTGTATAAAACAGGTCAGGTACTCAAATAATCCAATATGTTAGGACGATTTTTAAAAATTAAGGTATAATGTCACATGGTGTAACAAATATTAGCATTGTTTACAGCTTTTTACTGACTCTGACTCAGTGTTTGAGGTTGGAATATTATGAACAATCTTCATCTTTTAATCTTGTGTAATCATAATTCAAAGTAAGCTGATTGGTCAACTACAGAAGGGGAATGGACATGACGGCTCTACTAAGCCAGTGACAGTGTATGGATTGATATAGCAGCCTGATGCAGTTTGAGATTAAATTCATATGCATGAATTTATAGTGTCTGATCCATTAAGTCTGTTTTCAGGTCTCGGTTTTTTTTTTTTTAACCCCGTGTCCTGTCTGGCTGTGGAGCAAACAGAATAATGTCTGAGTGCCAAAACAAGCCCAACAGTGTTGCTGTTTCAGGTGAGAGGTTACAGCCACTGCTATAAAACTCCTCCTGATTTTTGTTTAAATATAACCCCCAAAATCTTTATTAGAATATTGTTATGGTTGATTGGACACGGAGCCTGAAAGTGAAGGGAAGGGTACAGAAATAGGGATGGGGGAGAAAGTAAACAGAAAAAGAAGAGAACAAGAGACGTGAAGAGTCCACTTCTAGACCTGTAAATAAAGCACAAACAAACAAAACAGGGAGAAAAGATACAACAGCAACAAACAGCATATGAATACACAACAGTTGTGATATTCTTCAAATGTATACGTATACACCAGTTCAAGAGAGTTCAGTGTCAACCACAGCCCCAGTCAATGTGTCTGAAAACACCTGAGTCCGTCTTTATGTGAACACCTTGTGATCACCTGTGTGTATACATGCGCGCTTGTGTATGTAAGGTTTCTCTATTAAAACATTCAGGTCTCGTTTTTGAGTATTGTTTGTTAGTTGTGACTGGTTTTCTGGAAGTACCCTGTCATTTTTAAATAAGAACTGTTAGTGAATCTTTTAAATTGGAGCTCCTGCTGATTATATTACAAATCTTAGTTTGGAAATTTTGCAAGACATGTCAATTAATCCAGACAATTTATATGTTAGGCATCCAACGGAAGAATAGTCATTCAGATTTCTAAAGACTTGGAACTTGACTTGTACTTAATCCTCAAGTAGTGGAGAAATGACTAGGCCATCAAAGTCCTGAACCTTGATTTGGATATGGCCCTCTAAAACTTGAGATTTGACTTGGTCCTTTAAGAGTTGGCACTTGACTTGGACTTCTCTCTCAAAGACTTTGGGCTTGATATAAACATGACTTTCAAAGATTTGAAACCTAACTCAAAGGCTTTCTACCTAATTGACTTGGCTCTCACAGACTTGAGACTTGAATGGGAAAAAAAGTGCTTAATTCTTGAGTTTTTCAAAATATCTCTGGCTGTATTGAGAGAGCTGAATTTCATTTCAAGTGTGCGTGTGTGTGTGTGTATGCGTGTGTGTGTGTTGCTCTAAAGTTATTTTGGGGGGTTCTTGGCACTTTCTTGTTCCTCTTTAAAAGTTCTTAGACTACTCCCATACCGCTCCAAAAAAAGAAATCCTTTAGGGGTTTGTAGTCTCTCAGCCGCTCTTTCTCAAATTACAAAAATCAAGTAAAAAAAATTGAACTGTCTTGCTAGTATTTCTGTCACACCCCACCCCACTCCCCTAATTTTCACTACATCATACCCACACCCCTATTTGAGCCACTATTATTTTCTGGTCTCTCTCTATATCTGTCTTACCTTCCACTGTGCATTGTACTGTAGTTGGTACCCGAGGATACATTGGAGTGAATGTGTGTGTAGGTGTACTGTGTAAAAATCTAAAAGAAGGGGGGAATGAGAAAAGGAAAAAAGAGGAGAAAGACTATCCCTCAAGGCTGTGACAATATAGAAGAACACTCTAGAGACCAAAACTGGAAAAGTGCTCAACTAATGAGGAAATGGGATAAATTTAGAGAGGTGTGTGTGTGTGTGTGTGTGTGTGTGTGTGTGTGTGTGTTAGAGAGAGAGAGACTGTGTTTCAGCCAAGTACGATCATCTCATGTTTCTTGCTAATTAAGCTAGCACTTAATGATGGTCGCTAACTAATGATATCTACGTATCTGTGTGTTCTCCTTTAGTGTGTTTTTAAAATAGTCATACGTATAATGTGTTATTGGTTCAACATTTTAGAATTTAGAGAAACTAAAGACGTGTATTTGTATCTCTATACTCTAGAAGTGTAGAAATTCAGGTGACTCACTTCAGGCCTGGAGCAACAATAGAGAGAGGTTGAAGTACACACACACACACATGCACACACGCACACACACATGCACACACACACACACACACACACACTGAGCCCAAGAGATAGAGGGTTTGAGATAAAGTTATTGAGTGAATGTGAAGAGTGAAATAAGGAAACAGTGACAAATATTTGAAATTTAAGAAAAGACAGAATCATTTTTCATACTTAAAAAAAATCTAAATTATCATCTATAAAATGTAAACAATTCAATATATACTATCATAATTCAGTCTAATAGTTTCTGCATAACTTATACCATGTTGACTTCTTTACAGTAATACACTGCCTTTTGTCTATTATAATAAAATTAATGGTTAATTGTAATGCTGACAATGGACTTTAATTTAAACTAATATAAACGTCTCTTTATTACCACTGGCAGCTGTGAGTATAACTACATGATAAATCAGTTTAGCTCTGAAACTGGAAAAATGCCTCAGAAAAAGTTACATCATAGGATGCACATTGTTAATCCAGGTGAACTATTTCAAACCAACCAATCCACAATGTAACCTATCTGCAAAAGGGGTTAAATAATAAGTTGTTTTCATTTATATATTGTTGTTTTCTTTTTATCATTCTATGATTTTAAGTGTTGTGGGTTTTATTTAGAAAAAACACAATTTTATTTTGAAAACAGGAACTAACTAATGAAGCGGTGTGCTGAGTTTTTTTGAGGTAGTTTAACATCACTGATTACTGAGCTGAGCTCTGTATCTACTTTCTCATGAGAGTTCTAATGAGTGGATCAAGACGGTGGAGAACTGTTGAAGATTTTAATGTCTGAACAACTGTTACACCCTTCACCACATCGATCAATGGAAAATGCCTTGAATTCTGATACCTGAGATCTGATAAGGATATTTTACTAAATTTAATGCACAGAAGTCTTCCATGATGTGAATAATATTCAACACTGGGACAACTGAAATTCAACAGATACACATACAGGTATACTTAGTGTTTATCAGAAAGTTATTTTTTTATCTGCTCCTAAAGATATGCTTTAACAAATTAAAGTGTCTTTGATGCTATTTTTTTATGTGAATCAGCTTAAATCTCAAAAAAAGCTTCCAGCATGATCTGTCACGATCTAAACTCTTATTTGTGGTTTTAAATTTTGTACTTTTCCTATTCCCTCTATTTTTGCTTTCACCTTCAGCCATGTCTTCTGCTTGTCCCAGTATCCCATGGCCTGTCCAATCTGTCCAATCCTCTATCCCGGCTCTCCTCTGCCAGCTGGACATGGACAGTGCCTTCCTACAGGGAGAACAGGTGTAGGCACATACACTCCACTGAGCACACAGCTACCTGTGGCATTAGGTGGGCCTAGACCCAACTATTAGCAAATGAACACATGCAAACACAGTGCCCCACACTGTACTGAGCTGCAGAAACACAGAAAGGTTTTGTCAAAACTTTAATTTTAATAAACAAGGTGCAATCTGTGTACAATGGACATATTTAAGACAATACAGTGGAGTAAGATTATACTCTTAAATGAATTTAGGCTTACCTTCCAAGCTGATAAATATGGAAAACGCTTAAGGCCAAATATGTAATCAATAGGGATGTTCCGATTGATCGGCCACCGATCAAAATCGGCTGATTTCTGTGAAAAAAACGAGATCACCAAATTCTGATAAACTCCTATCATACAAGCCAATCAGTAGCTCCTAAACCAGAGGTCACTAGGCGCACAGCAAATCCACGGAGCTTCCGTGAGTTTGTTGGGCACCCTGGACTCGCCGTCCCCTGGACAGACCACACCAGGCTGGTTTGGAGCTCGGTCCTGGAGACAGATCAGCAGAAGAGAGGCAGGAATTTCTTTACAGAATGAGATGCTCTGCTATGAAAAATAATAGAGATATCTGTTCCAAGAGAGTCCTGTGATGGACTGGCGGCCCGTCCAGGGTGTCCCTCGCCTCTCGCCCCTTGACCGCTGGAGATAGGCACCAGCTCCCCTGTGACCCTCTGTGGAGGATGAAGCAGGTATAGAAGATGGATGGATGGATGTTCCAAGAGAATAGCTGACACAAAATAATGTTAGCCAGACATGTACAGACTGATGGAAGCTAGTCACTGGAACTTCCTGTGAAAAAGCAAAGGTTTTGTCGACAAACAGAGGAAAAACTTCTGGGAACAATTAAAATATAAAACAATATTTTTGATACGTTCCTTATAATAATTATAAAATATAGACTGAGTTCATATTATTTTTCTACAAATAATATTTTCATATAAAACACTAATACTATATCAATTACTATATTTTACCTTGCCTCATCTCACTGTCTTCTGCATATCTGGGTTTGGGTCATGTGAGCAGCATCTACAGGAGGGAAACCCAGACCGTCCCCTCCCCAGCCACTTCCACCAGCTCATCCAGTGGGACCCCAAGGTGTTCCCAGGCCAGCATAAGAAATTTCTCCAGTGTCCAGGACTTCCTGCTAGCAAGACATGCTTAAGACACCTCCCCAGGGAAGTGTCCAGAAGGTATCCTGATTAGATGAATCTGTATGTGTCAAGATGCTGCAAGCGCTGTAGCATGTGTGTGTCACTGAGCAGTCGCAGCCATAAGAACGCTCCTTAGTAGCGCCCTGCAACGGGAAGAGCAAATCAAAACAAGCTGCACTGATAACAGGCTGTGCGACCGGTCTGAGCTGGCCCAAATTTACCATCAGCCCAATGGTCAAATGCCCGGTATGCCCGACGGCCAGTCCAGCAGTGATTGTTCCCTATTAAGACTATTGTCCTATCTTCTTCAGAGAACTAGTGTTTTGGAATATGTTGGAGCAGGGGAAGGAGCAAAAAACCTATGCACCCAGGGATATAAAATGAATGGCCAGAGGGGGGTACATTAAAATTAAAATGCAATTTATATAATTAAATAAGCTTTTGCATGATAAGTAGCCAGTTGCTGGTTAACTTCCCAGCTGCTGAACCAGTCTGTTACCATACTTCATGCTATAGACTTATGTGTGCAGCTAATATCAGGCCGTAAGCGAGTGTTGGCTAGCTTGATTGCAATGTCCAGTCAACTGTTGCAGGTCCACGTCAGTTCTGAGCCATCGCACTTGTTATTGACTGTCTAATATATTTAGTCCACGTCCACAAGCTCTAGCTCCTTTCCCACTAAAGAGGTGACATTGCATGTCCTAGTTGCCAGTTTTTATGTCCAGAGATCAAACTACCAAAGCTTTCTCTTTGGCCTACTACCCAATCCAGAATGGAATGCTCTGGGCTGGGTAGTCTGCTGACTTATCAATAAAAGCTCTTCTGAATGAAAATTAAAAGAACATTATATACACTAGTCTGGGACAGGCTGTTTTACAGCCACTGGGTAGTTTTATAATCTGTTAATTCTGGTAGGTTGGTATCCAGAACAAATAAACACATTAACAAACACACAATCAAAAAAACCAACTGAATACCAAAAAGGCCCTGTGATGGACTGGTGACCCGTCCAGGGTGTCCCCCCCGTCCAGGGTGTCCCCCCCGTCCAGGGTGTCCCCCCCCGTCCAGGGTGTCTCCCCCCCCCCCCGCCTCTTGCCCCATGACCACTGGAGATACCAGCTCCCCTGAGACCCTCTGTGGAGGATGAAGCAGGTATAGAGAATGTAGGAATACAAAAAAATAGGTTAATATCCACAATAAGAATGATTCCTAGTCTAGTACAGCCTAGTCTTCTGAGAATTGACAGTTAGTAGTTCCATTCCATTATTAAAGTGATAATAATAACAAAACAACTATTAAAATTACTAGAGTGCTTGCAGTCATATTATTTAAAATAAACAAACAATCAGTACTATTATCTAGACACAATTATTTTATATAAACATGTAAAGACGTGAAGCTGGAATGTTGAGGAACTATTTAGAACATCTGTATACTGAAGCAAGAACATTTTCATTAGATGATTTCAGGGTTTGTGAACTAGCTGACATTATAATTTATATCCATTCTTTTCTGCCCACACAGCACACACACACACACACACATACAGAAACAAACACTGGTGAATGAGAGGGTTCAGGTCGCTGGTTTTAACGTTTGGTCCTTAAGAAAAAATAGATTAATCAGACATTGGTAGAGGTGATGGTAGGTCAGTAGTTAGGGTCAATAGTTTAAAAACACTTACAATAAGGGATCTGGGGGTGGGGTTCTGAAAAAATGTTGCTGAGCATGCAAGCAGTTTCCTTTTACACTATTTACCCTGACTACAGACCCAATTAGCTCAATTCAGATACAGTGTTTACATTAGCATCAGGAGATGGTTAAGTGAAACCTCACATTTCTGTCTCATATTTCCTACTTGACGTCTTTGGATGGAGAGACTTAGACTCACAAAACCCTACCTCACACACACACACACACACACACACACACACACACACACACACACACACACGATAAGCGGTTACCGAAAACCACACCTTTATGCAGTTCTTCTTTAAAGTTCTAGAAAATGTTTTAACCGTAACAACTGTATTGAAAACATTTCAAGGAAAATAAATATTTCTGGGAAAAAAATTATATATATATATATATATATACTACTTTCCTTTTTTAAATGACACACACCCACACACACACACATATATATATATATATATATATATATATATATATATATATATATATATATATATATATATATATATATATATATATATATATATATATGGGCTGCATGGTGGCGCAGTTGGTTAGCACTGTTGCCTCGCAGCAAGGAGGTTGTGGGTTCGCGTCCCGGCTCTGCGGCCTCTCTGCGTGGAGTTTGCATGTTCTCCCCGTGCATGCGTGGGTTTCCTCCGGGTACTCCGGTTTCCTCCCACAGTCCAAAGACATGACTGTCAGGCTGATTGGGCTGGTAAATTGTCCTTAGGTGTGAGTGGGTGTGTGGTTGTTTGTCTCGTTCGTCTCTGTGTGGCCCTGCGATGGACTGGCGACCCGTCCAGGGTGTCCCCCGCCTCTCGCCCCTTGACCGCTGGAGATAGGCACCAGCTGCCCCGCGACCCTCTGTGGAGGAATAAGCGGCTACAGAAAATGGATGGATGGATATATATATATATATATATATATATATATATATATATATATATATATATATATATATATATATATATATATATGGGCTGCATGGTGGCGCAGTTGGTTAGCACTGTTGCCTCGCAGCAAGGAGGTTGTGGGTTCGCGTCCCGGCTCTGCGGCCTCTCTGCGTGGAGTTTGCATGTTCTCCCCGTGCATGCGTGGGTTTCCTCCGGGTACTCCGGTTTCCTCCCACAGTCCAAAGACATGACTGTCAGGCTGATTGGGCTGGTAAATTGTCCTTAGGTGTGAGTGGGTGTGTGGTTGTTTGTCTCGTTCGTCTCTGTGTGGCCCTGCGATGGACTGGCGACCCGTCCAGGGTGTCCCCCGCCTCTCGCCCCTTGACCGCTGGAGATAGGCACCAGCTGCCCCGCGACCCTCTGTGGAGGAATAAGCGGCTACAGAAAATGGATGGATGGATATATATATATATATATATATATATATATATATATATATATATTAGTCGTTTAAAAAAGGAAAGTAGTTTGACTAAAGTACACTTATTGTGGCACTCAAAATCAACAAGAAGCACTAAAAGTAACAATATTTGAAAATGAAATCTAATATTTCTTTTTATCACTTGTAGAACAAGTTTCCTAGCCGAACAGAAACCCTTCCTAACTGTCCATCCTCAGCTCTAAATCCTTCCCACTCAGTTAATCCCAACATCTGCCTCTCTACCCCCAACCTGCTGGTCCTCCATGTTCACATATATTCCACCTCCAAGTTAAACCCCCACCCTTCTGTTAGCCAGGCCTGCAGAGAAAGCAAACAAAGTGGAAGTGAATGGTAAACATGGATCTCAACACAGATTGTTTGGTGTCTGGGTTTTTTTTCCCACCCGTACTGTTGATTCTCCTCTGCATATTGAGCTGTTTTCCTCTCCTCAAAAAAAGAAATCAAAACAAATTGCACGACTGAAACTTTACATACACTGGTGAATTCTGCAAACAAACGTGCATGTGGATTTGGGTGATGTGCCCACTGTGTGTTAAACACATGCCATTTGGATGAAATGATACATTAGGAAAATGATAGATGGTATTCATCCTTTGAAGTTCGGCTAATTCAGAAACACTCCCATTATGTCCAGGCCTCAAATGTAAACACATAATAAATTCTAAGCTAATTTGTTCTCTTATCTTTTTAAACTACACTCTATGAGGTCTGCTGGGTGTATAATGACATTTTACATGGTCTATGTAGATCAAAAAAGCTGTTTGTGTGTTTATCTGTGTGTTTGTATGTGCAACGTTTGTTTGTGTGTGTGCGTGTGTGTGCATGTGTATTCACTAGGGAGGAAGTTTGCCGGAGCTGTGAGAACTAACGTTTCTGACTACCACAAGGCCGTGTGTAGGGGAGCCGGGTGTGGAAGCAACAAACATGTCATTGTTTCACCCACATCAGCACCTTCTATGTGCCATACACACATGCACAACACACACACACATTGACACTGCCAAAGCTTTCCCTGGGCCTCAGATCAAAGACAGGAAGCAAGAGCATGACTTGAACCCTGAGTGTGACAGTAGCGGAGCACGTTATTCATCTCAGTCTGTTGGTTTTTTGTTGCTCTGATGGAGCTGCAGCGGTCCTTCCCATGACCAAATCCTTCACAAACTGGTTTATTCTGTAATCTTGGACAGACTGCTGGAACCAATATGGTTACCAGTGCACTTCAGTATTGGTTCCAGTCTTCAGGGGCTTTTGGGAATAATACAAATTCTTCCTCACAATGAAGACATTTAGTTTATTCTAAATTCAATTCTACTGGGCTGGATTGTTTTATAGTTAGTAGAAGGAATTATATATATATATACATATATATATATATATATAATGCGTCAAAGAGTCAATTTTAATGTCAATTTCAATTCTTCAGCCCTTTACAAACAACAAAACTGCACCAAAGTGCTAAAGAGCAACATGATTTACAAAACAAATGACAAAACTCTACATTAATATCAGAGGAGAGGAGTTCCAGCATCTGTAATGAACTCCACTACTCTAAGTTTTGATCTTGGGACACCTCAAAGCATCTGTTTTTCTGACCTCTGTTCTAGATGAGGTGTGATGATGTATAATGGTCCTGGGTGGGGCCAGGCGGTTAACAACCATAAAACCTAAGAACAAATTCTTAAAGTCAGTCCTGTATTAGACAGAAAGTCAATGGAGTGAGGTGTTACTGTTGGGAGATGGTTTTTGTACTGCAAGTGTTCCCAACTCCTCTGTAAGGAAAGTAGCTATTGGCTGTACTAAAAGTTGCTAGAACTTACTAGATGATGTCATTACAGTGGTCCCTTGTTTATCGCGGGAGTTATACTGTATTCTAAAAATAACCTGCTATAGGCAAAATCTGTGAAGTAGTCAGCTTTATATTTCACAATTATTACCGATGTTTTAAGGCTGTAAAATCCCTCACTACACACTTTATAGACTTTTCTCAGACGGGCCTTAGCATTTTCACATTTTTCTCTCTTGTTTAAACACTACCGGACCGTCAGAATGGCAGAATAAAATATTTTAATTTGATCGCATCTGAAAGATCCAGCCAGGACACTGTGTGTTTTGTCGTGGTATGAAGCCTGCAGCCTATCTAACCCACTTCAGGGTATGTACACGTCGCTATAGGTTCGTAGGAGCTGAGAGAATGAGCAATGATCCGTGGACACAGGTACAAGAAAGAACTGTAACTTTTAAGCTGCGAGTATTGTTATTTTTCTAAGGAGTAGAGTTTGATACAGGAGCTGATTTGGTCCTAACAAAACACATTTTGTCAGGAATGGAGTGGCAATGGTTGTCAAAGAGATTAGTTAATGAATTAGCCCAATTTCTGAGAGATAATAGAAAATTGTTCACTGTATTCACATTTAGAAAATGAGCTAACCCAATGGTGAACAGGGGATGGAGGCACAGAAACAGACGAGTTGAAGCAAATGCAGATGATCTGAAATCTAAATGTCCTCAGAACACCACAGTCAATATTCAAACCTAAGAAAAACAAGGTCCAGAGTATGCACTCGGGTGTGTGTAGGGCCAGATGCATGCTGGGTAAATGTGAAACAGTATGAGGCTGGAAAAACTCCCGACACAGACAACAGAGTCACCATCAATCTGAATGTTAAAATCACCACCATCCACTAGTCTACAGCTTCACAGTAGAGGATAAAGAGTCAGTGAACTCCTGATGGAGGGAACTGTTTGGACCACAGCACAGAAGAACAGGTTCTTACTCCCCACTTTAATCAGCTGTAGTTCAAAGAAGGAAAACAGCCTGAATTAGATCAATGAAATGAAAACAAGGATTTCAAAAGTTGCAGCCGGTCCCCACCAGACGTCCGAGGCTGGCTATGGAACGGCTCTGGTAAGGTAGTAATTATATTTAACTTACAGTGAAACTAAATTCAAAGTTGTGAAAATTCCCTTAAGTTTGTGGTGAATGAGACATCAGCTTTGCACATGAGGGAGCAAAGATCCTCCACAGAAATACGCAAGTAGTGAGCATGTCATCAAATGTCTCTCACTTAATTATTATTCTCCTTGCTAGCTGTGAGATGGGTCAGGGTAGCTGCTGAGGGATCTTACAGTTGGACACAGAAACACACACATCACAGAGAAGTGCTATACTCAGTGAATCAAGGAGGACTTTGATGTTCCTGCTTTTTGCGAACAGCTGCGTCTGAAAAACTGAGAGAGCCGACATGCCAAGCTCTGATGGCTCGAGCTAATTGAACTGTTCGCTCTGTCTTCTGACAGAAAAAAAGGGTGGATGTGCAAGCTGTGTGTGTGTGGCAATAACAAGGAGACATAGAGGAGTATGTCTCAGTTACAACCCATTCAGGTGTTCACGTTTACTTCACTACTCCTCTTCTGCTCCACCTCCTCGTTGAGCTGTCGTTCTCCCCTGCTGACCTCTACCGTTGTAGATCTCCTTCCCTGAGTTTTTCCCTACTCCACCCCCACCCCCCTTCTTTATTCGCTGTCCTCTCATCTCGCCTTTGATGTGGTGATGCAGGGTTATCTGGGGTTCTCGTCTGAGGGGAAAAGGCAGGGGGTGAGAGTGGATCGACAGGGTGGAAAGACTGAGGCAGTGGGGGAGGGGAGCTGTGGAGATGATGAGAAATGTTCTCCTCTCTGTAACATCTCTTTCAGCTCACCCTTCACCTTCACCTTTGAAAAACATAAAAGGAGCCAGAGACACACAGGTTCTTTTTTTATGGTAATAAAATAGCTGGTTCCACTCTGGGTTTCTAGGAGGAAATGATTCAGCAGATTCATTGCAGAAAATCCTATAAAATAGGTTTCTCTCTTTATGTGTATTTAGTTGTATATTTGAAAATGCAGGACAGTGTAAAGCACACCACATACACATTAGCTTATGCAATAAAATTAACCTAATGCATATTTTGGTCTACGGAAGGAAATGAATGCATGGGGAAACCATGCAAACTCCACACAGAAAGGCCACAGCTGGGAATCAAACATGCAACGAGCTTTTTCCTTGGTAACAGTTCTACAACCTGCACCACTATAGGCTACGGTTCAGCTGAAAGAAAACCATAAACAGGCGTAGAAAAAGGTAAAATAGCCTTCTAATGCATATGTATGACTTTTTTGAGAACATTTTTTCTAAAGACACCACTTCAAAATGACCCAAATATCCCTTATAAAACTCTTAAATATGACCTGACTGCAGACACGGTATGTGTTTTGTTTTTTTTATTCTCTGCCTTGCTGACACTGTGACTGAACAGCTTTGACATGAATAGCTTGATCTTTTGTTGATATGACAGTTTCAAAGATGTGATGATTATGATGCTGTGTCTCAGAAAAAGACGAGGAAGGTTGAAGGTCAACAGCGCTCCATCAGCTTCCACTGATACGTTGTTTTACGGTGATTCAGCTCTCCTCCTCTACACTCTGTTCTTCAACCTGTTGCTTCATTTACTGCTGCTCTTGATCAAGATTAAACATTTATAACTGAGTAATGCCTCCAATCTCCTGATTTAGTAACCTTGCAAAAAGAATATTTTAAAATAATAAATACTGTTTAGATAAGTATTACATTTGTGCATTTATTTTTTATTACATCTTTGGTTGGCTTTTCTTTTTCAAAATGTGCCAGCTGCATTCATTTGTTTTGTGTTCTTTAGTTCAGTCAATAGATTTCAGTTAGTGTACACTGACAAAACTACCCACAATGCAGCAGGGCAGCAGTCCTGTCAGAAGGAACTCATTGATATTATTCCCCTGGAAATAATCTGGTTGATCTGTTCCTGAAACTGATTTCTTTAGTGAATTAAAATCCAAACTGACATTTTCCTCTACCACCTTCATAGTCATGGGAATGTGTTTACTTAGTAAGGTTTGCCCTGTAGCAATCAGGTTAATTGAGTCTGAAAAACAAAATATAAATAATCATACGAGAACACAAAGAAAACTAAGGAGATCATTGTGGATTTCAGGAGGCACAGCTCAGACCTAGACCCCTTTTACATCAATGTGATCACAGATATTTTCAACTGGTCACTTTCAGGGGCTGTTGTTCCACCCTGCCTCAAATCAGACCTCGTTCAAGTCTCCAAACAGCCTGCCACAGCCAGCCTAAATGACTAGACCCATCGCCCTCACGTGCATGTAATTTTTTGACTTCACAAGAAGCAGACTGCGGTGTCCAGAAAAAATAGACTTGATGGGGAAAGTTAACGTAGCTCCTCATCCATACCGCAGCCGCACAGGAGCCGGTGTGAATGCTCTGATTGGACTCAATGATTTTCCGTCCTTGTGGAAGCCGTATGGGAACCGGACTACATCCATTCCGGAGGTGGTGTGAATTAGCCTCCAGGCCTCCTGAAGTCTTATCTGGTTACAGGGTATTAGCCAGAAACTGGGAAAGTGGGTGTCCTACTGGAAAAAGTTGGTGTCCTTCACTTTTGAACCCTCTGGCTCTGTCAAGCCTCCAACGGGGCCGGGTCGCCCTCGGGTCTCTGGGTCCGGGCTGGATCTGCCCTGGTGTGGCCGGCTGCTGGCTCTCCCTGTTGGCCCTTCGCTGCGACCCCCTGGGGCTCTGGCACAGCGGCTGCTGGGTGGCCCCCACAGGGTGATCCTCTGTGTGTTCCATCTTTGTGTCCATTGTGATTCAAATTAAACCAAAAAGCAATTCTAATATAGATTTCTTCTAAAAATACATACAGTACTGTATTAGGTAGAGCAATATAGCAACAGCTGTAACGCCCCACCTGTGATAGTACATCTGTAAGGCTTGTTTTTGGCATTCAGACATCAATTCTGATTGCTAAACTGTTATAGAAACACTCAATAAACATAATTACTACATTAAGTCATTGGTGTCAATCACAAGGCCTGCAGGCCAAATGTGGCCTGCCACGTCATTTAATGTGGCCCGTGATAGCTCAAAAGATCTGAATGTTCAAAAATAAATAGGTAAAAATCGTCCTTTGACCAAAAACTACACTTCCCACAATGCATGTTGAACGTGTTACCCGCGAAATGACGGCTTACCGCCACTACACGGCACACTGCTAATGTAATAGCAGCAGGCAGCGATAGAGTGGTATTGAGAAATACAAATAATGTTCCCAAAATGGCAAGGACGAGAAAAGTTGATGCAGAAGGAAGGCTGTTTCAAGAAAGATGGGAAGGTGAATACATGTTTTTACTTCAAGGACAAAGACCGGCATGTCTTTTGTGTCAAGAAGTGGTGTCAGTAGCCAGAGAGAATAATCTACGCCGGCATTTTGACACCAAACATGGAGCTAAGTACAGCAAAGCTAGACTTCAAGAAAAGCAACAAACTGCAGAAGAATTAAAAGGCAAACTGCAATCGCAGCAGAGTGTGTTCACAAAAGCCACAGCCAAAAACAATGTGGCAGTGAAAGCTAGCTTTATTGTGGCTGAAGAAATCGCCCACACTTCAAATTCTTTTTCAGAGGGAGCGTTTTTGAAGCAGTCCATGCTGAAGGTCTGTGAGCAGGTGTGTCCCGGATCAGACACAGACTTTTTAAAATGTCAGTTTATCAAGAAATATGATCACGAACCGAGTTAAGGAACTAGCAGAAAATCTTGCAACACAGCTGGCCGAGGAGACACACAACTACACAGCTTTTTCATTAGCCGTTGATGAAAGCACAGATAACACCGATACAGCGCAGTTATCAATTTTTATTAGAGGCGTGAAGTTGGATCTCTCTGTCACTGAGGAGCTGTTGGATGTAGCTGCTATGCTTGGAACTACAAGGGGACAGGACATTTTTGATGCGGTGGAGAAGTCGGTGAGTAAAATGCATTGCCCTGGGAAAACTTGGTGGGATTAACTACAGATGGTGCACCGGCAATATGTGGAGGAAAAAGGGGCTTGGTTGGACTAATGAAGGAGAAAATGCAAAAAATGAACCGTCACATGCCTCTGATAACGTATCATTGCATTATCCATCAAGAAGCTTTGTGTGGGAAGGTGCTGGGGATGGATGACAAGGTGACCACGGTCATGAATACAGTGAGCTTCATTCAGGCGCGTGGCCTGAATCACCGTCAGTTCCAGCTGTTTTTGCAGGAGATGGGCTCGGAGCACGGGGATGTCCTGTACCACACAGAAGTGCGGTGGTTGAGTAGGAGTGTCAGGTCCTCACTCCCTCCTCCACCGTTCACCTTCAGCTGCACCTAATCATCGTCATCACCAGCTGCAGCTCATCACCAGCTGCAGCACATCACCTCATCACCGGAGGAGTTTAAAAGGATTGGAGCAACACTCGGACGGCGCCGCTTCGTTCCACTTCCTAGTGGTAACTCAGGTACCTTATGCTCAAACAAATTATCTAGTGTCTCATCCTCTGTTCCTGCCTCTTCCAATCATCTCCACGGCTGTCATCCTTGCTCCTCCGAACTCCTCCCTTGGGCTCACACTCAGCACATCAACCCTATCAAAACCACTGATCCTCCTTTCAGCCTCCCTCCAGCCATCCTTCATCCAGTACTCTCCCATGCTCTTCGCCTCACGGACACAGTAAGCCTCCCTACTCTCTACTACTGCAATATCATTACTACCGTACCCTCCGCTCACCAACCGCTCCTCTCTCTCGAAGATCCTGACTCCGGAAACCCAGCAGAACCGGCACATTTCATTAATAAACATATTTTTACTTACCTTACTGTGTCCCTCAGTTGTGTGGCTCCAGGGTCTGGTTGAATCATGAAAAGGAGTAAAGTCCTCAAGCAAATTTTTGAGCTTAGGGAAGACATTGCTCTTTTTATGCAGAGTAAAGGAAACCCCTTGTCTGAAGTGTCAGATCCAAAGTGGCTGTGTGACTTTGCTGTGTTGTGTGACATAACGAGCATCTCGTCCAATTGAATCAAGAAGCTGCATGGACGCAAACAAGTCATCGCGCAGATGTCTGACACAATCACGGCTTTCCAGCGTAAACTGGACATATGGATGTGTCAAGTGGAACAGGACAATCTTGTCCATTTTCCTGTTTGTCAGAGCATGTCAGCCTCATTTCCTGGGACTTTTCAATGTGCTCAGTTGGCTACCAAACTGAGTGAGTTAAAAACTGAGTTTGACCAGCGCTTCTTTGACTTCAGAGCACAGCAGTCTGCCTTTGCCATCTTTGCCAATCCTTTTACCACCGACGTCTGCACTGCACCCCAACACCTTCAGGTGAAGTTACCGTAATCTAGCTGTAAAGCGACAGTGGCCTGAGAGCAGAGTTCCAGGACTCTTATAGCCCTTTCAGATCTGGGTAGGCTCGGCCTGGTTCGGTAATGGTTCGCCCGGTCTCGCACAGCTCAGTTGTGTTCATACTGCTTTTTCTGGATCACGGAAGTGTCCGAGCAGACGGGGCGGTCCGGCGCTGAGAAATCATTGATGTCATACATGAGCGCCACACGTTAGTAAACAAAGCACTCATGTCAGCTGAGATGAGTGAAATAAAACGGTAAAACAAGCTATTTGGAAGCAGGAGGAAACATTACAGCGACTACGAGGCAGACAACGCCTCCAGTATGTTTACATCTGTAAGTTATCACTTCATTTTTTAAAAAGTGTCTTGTTTTAGATTGCTTAGGGAGCAGTGTTCCAGCTGCAAACGTGCAGTCTGGTCACTTGATCAATCTTCGAACTGGTGGGATTCTGTTGTTCTGGTTTCACTGCAGTGAACTTCACGTACCTGCGGCCGGTGATGCAGCAGAGACACCTGGTAGACCACTAGTGAGAAATTCCTCCAACAGCTTGTTTTCTCTTCAATAAAGTCTGGATTATTCTCTGAGATTCTCTGGTTTTTATTCAACATCACTCCAAAATAGTTAAACCAAAAATTACTGAAAGTATTAAACTTTTGGTGTTCAATACAAGTCCAATCCGGTTCATTTTCTCTTCTCTCTATATCTTAAAAGATTAAAACATGCTTACAAATCATGTTTTAATGCTGTGATGTAATAAGTCTCTCATCCATTTGTTTAAAATTCAGTTAAATCAATGAAAGCAAAAATACATTTGTCATCAGCAGCACAGCC
The DNA here is from genome assembly GCA_006937965.1 of Callopanchax toddi. Classification (NCBI taxonomy): domain Eukaryota; kingdom Metazoa; phylum Chordata; class Actinopteri; order Cyprinodontiformes; family Nothobranchiidae; genus Callopanchax; species Callopanchax toddi. The sequence continues at coordinate 41,551 of SSNR01000560.1, forward strand.
AAGGTTAATATCATAGTTAAAACAAAATGGGCTAAAGCTACTGAGTAGATATGAATGATTATACTTTCAGTGGTTTGTTATTTCTCTATTTACAAGCTTTGTTTTATTGATGTTAAGTCTTAATGACAAAAACTATATAAAGTTAAGGCTTTAACCAGGTCATTATAACAATGAGAACCTTTTTTTGAACGCTCCCTAAAATAAATCCATGCGTGTAAACACGACTGCAGGTTTGGTAAAAGCAAACTTTATTTAAAAACACATTCAGATGAAAAGGAGTTAATTCAGCTGTTTTCTCTTCTCCTGGTCCGGTCCGACCCTCTTCCACACCGTGGACGACGAGGACGTCTCTGTAGTCGTCCTCTTTCTTTTACCTGAATAAAAATAAGGCAGAAAAACCACTTATGTTTGGGAAGTTTAATTATCCGACCACTTTTTTTTTAAAGATTTATTTCATTCAAAAGAAAAAGAGAATAAAATACAAACAAATTATCATCAATATTTACAATACAAAATTGAATGAAAAGGGGCAGTAAGAAAAAAAAAATCTTATATAATCTGCCCCCTATTACAAACAAAAATTCTTAATAATTATCTACTAAAGTTACAGTATATATAAACTCATTTTTAAATTAACTTCCTTTTTCAATATTTCCAAAAATAAACACAGATACTAACTTAGCTTACACTTTCATAATTTCTCAATAGATTTGATTTGAAGCATCATTTAAAAACATGCAGTGACTTTGATTCTTTCATTTCCATATTAAGGTTGTTCCATAATTTAACACCGTTCACTGAAATACTCCATTCCCTTGTCTTTGTTCTAAATCTAGGTTTATTAAAGATTTTATTTCCTTTCAATAAATAACTACTTACTCTTTTCACAAACATCTTCTGAATATTAGTTGGCAGAGTATCAGTACCAGCTCTGTACATGGTAAGTAATATTTATGGGCAGAAACTTGTGTCATCAGAAACTGAATTTGAATTAGTTATATTTGAATATGTATTGCTCAGATTGAATCTGAATTGTTCAACTTGAATAAATGCTTTGAAAAAATGAATCTGAATTACTAATTTGAAATTCAATTTATTTGTTTGGAAAAGACTTTCACTAAATTGAAACTGAATTTAATGTTTTGAAACTGATTTCATTTGCTTTGAAACTGCATTTAATTCAAGTGAAAATTCAGTTTCAATAGTTTCTGTTTCAGTTCCCACCGTTCAGATTCAGTTTTACAATTCAATTTCAAAACTTAAATTCACTTTTCTGTGCCACACATCCGGGTCCTGAGAAAACTCCAGCTCAATCGAGTGCAGATAGACCGATCAGCGTATAAACAACTGCGTCCTCCTGACCGATCGCCCCAGCTCCACAGTGTAATCTCTCTGTCAGAGCAATGAAGCTTCAGAGCGTTTATTAAATCATAACTCACTAAATACTAAACTGATTTTCACGCTGTTTTTTTGCTTGTTACTTACAGTTACAACTTTAAACTTTATGAAATTGGTTG
>SSNR01000560.1:43870-55010 GCA_006937965.1 Callopanchax toddi
CCGGTCAAACACCGACCGGCCGCCCCCCCAATGTGTGTCAAACGCCCCGTCCTCCCTCTCCCACTGGCGCCGGGCCTGCAGACGCTCGATCAGCCATGACGGATTGTTTATTTAGAAACGCCCTGATCGTCAGTGTAATCACGGAGCGGGTCAGGTTTAGCGGCGAGGAGACCAGGAGATCTCCCGGTTCTCCCGGTTGCCAGTCCGTCACATGCTGTTGAAAGTTTACAGGATGTAGGACTGTGGCATCTCCACTGAAAACTTTCTAGTTTCTCCGATGGGGAGGAGGAGGGTTCTCTGCAGCAGCTGCATGCGTCGCTAGATCTGTGTGTTCATACGTCCACAAAGCAAAACTACGGAAGCCTGCGCATTAAAATAAATAACGCCGTTAACGCGGGCTTTGCGTTAACGCGCTAATTTTGACAGCGCTACTACAAAGCCAACAATAAATATGAAATAGGCCAAACTATCTGTCCTGTATTATAGCTAAATGTTTCATGTTTGCAAGCAAAAAAAAAAAACCGTGTGAAAATCAGTTTAGTATTCTATCTGCACTCGATTGAGCTGGAGTTTTCTCAGGACCCGGATGTGTGGCACAGAAAAGTGAATTTAAGTTTTGAAATTGAATTGTAAAACTGAATCTGAACGGTGGGAACTGAAACAGAAACTATTGAAACTGAATTTTCACTTGAATTAAATTCAGTTTCAAAGCAAATTAAATCAGTTTCAAAACATTAAATTCAGTTTCAATTTAGTGAAAGTCTTTTCCAAACAAATAAATTGAATTTCAAATTAGTAATTCAGATTCATTTTTTCAAAGCATTTATTCAAGTTGAACAATTCAGATTCAATCTGAGCAATACATATTCAAATATAACTAATTCAAATTCAGTTTCTGATGACACAAGTTTCTGCCCATAAATATTTTCCAATTCACCAAATCATGAAATTTTATTATTTTACATTTAATAAATAATGGGTTAGATGGATCTCTGTAATAACTGTTATTTATAATTCTCAAAGCTCTTTTCTGCAAGATAAACACTGGTTGTGTGTGTGTTTTATATGTGGATCCCCAGATTTATGTACAGTAAGTTAAGTATGGTACAATCAATGAGTTATACAATGTTAACAGACCAGAACTATTCAACAAAAACTTGACTCTATGAAGTACTGCGATGGCTTTGGCTATTTTTCCTTTTATATAACTAATGTGTGACTTCCAGGTCAAACCCTCTTCAAACATCACTCCCAAGAATTTGTTTCTTTAACGTTTTTTTAACGCGTTTTGTTTAACGTGATTAAACTCACCGTGGCCTAGTCTCCAGACTGCAGCTGGTAGTATTCAGCCAGCCGGCCTCCGGCACCTGCTAGACTCGGCTACCGCAGCTAGCGTCCCATCGGTCTCGGCACATATCTTGAGTCGCCGCTAACTCGAGAGCAATAGCTTCTTTAATGAGAAAATATTATTTAACTTTAGAATCACGTATAATCAGTAACATGTAACAACACGGTTAGGAGATAGGAGCTAGTCTGAAGAGCTAGCTCTAATGTCGGCTCAAAAAACATGAGATGATACGAGGAAGAGCTAGGCTAACGAGCTAGCCTCTTGTCTAAACAGTAAACAACCACACGATTGACGACTTAGGTCAAAGTAATAACAATCCTTAAATCAGTCCTCACTCACCATTTTCCAACATGAAACTAGAAGCTGTAGATGCACTGCCGTGTCACACACGGCAGTGCATCTACACAAAAAACTCCTGCATTTCTCAGCATGCCGTCCAGTTAGCTCTGGATCCGTTCCTCTGTCAGCAGGACAGGAGGTTTTAACCTCCCTGTGACTGAGGAAACATCTTCAAGGCTTGGCGCGTTTCTGTCGTCACTTCACACACACCACCAGACCAATCAGAGGCTTGCACTGTAGTTGACGTGAGACTTCAGCCAGCCAATCATAGCGCAGTGGGTGGGCTGAAAGCTGGCCGGCCTCAGTCGGACCATGGGGGATGTGGTGCCAAAAAACCAGTGGCCTCTGCACAGATTTAGCAATTGTTACCCAGATCTGAAAGCAAAAACCCTACCCGAACCAGGCCGAGCCTACCCAGATCTGAAAGGGCTTTTACTGTCTGCTGCCCCCTGGTAACCTAATTACAATATACAGTAGTAAAATGTAACTCAACCAAGAAGAACGATAGTTAAACTGTGTGCAATTTAATTGATGGTTGTGCTCGCTCTTTGTTTTGTGTTTGTTATTTTCAGAACGTGATGATTGGATGGGAGAGGGGATCTACTTGGTGTGTTCAAAGACAGGCAGCATTTCCTCATCAAAAAACCAACCTAAAAACTTGACCAGTGACTGGAACTGAGTCAACCTTTATTGTTGTATTTTTAGTTGATTACACACTTATTTATGTGTAGCTGTTGCAATGTATTTAGTGTTTGCAGGGGTTTTGTGTTTATGCAGACACATGTTTTGTAATCAAAGTATCTCATTAGTTGGATGCAAGGCTGTTGCAGCCAAATTTCTTTTGTTAAATGCTACATCTGTCACACATGCTCTTAGCAGCTCACACTTTTTTATTTTACAATAATTAAGTCCCTTTTAACTATGACAAATGTTTTGATCAAAGTTAATATTATAACTTTGTGTTTTGTTTTAATTCACTTGAATAGTTTGATCCTTGATTGATTAAGTGGGTTTCATAACCTGACAATTTAAAAGGATTTATAACAGAGCATCAAGCAAACATATTTGTTCATGCATTTGTAATGTTTTATCTTGTATAAGTAATACATTCAGAGTTATATAACATTAAGGAGTAGTTACATTTATTTTATATTTCATTTGGTTACATTTAAAAGTTATCTGGCCCTTTAAGGACAGCCAATATGCTGATGTGGCCCTCGGTGAAAATGAGTTTGACACCCCTGCATTAAGTAAACCATTTGGGTTTCTTTTATTTGATGTAGGCAGTTTAGTTGAATTTTGTTAATTTAGCAGTTTTTCCTCAAAGAACATCAGCGCATCTGCAAGAGAAGAGGCTGTTCTCTGTGCCAACTTTTCTGTCCTCTGAGGCCACCAGGTCACGATCCTGCAGGCAGCCCAGCATGTAGCCTGCCAACCCAATTTAAACACACACAGAGGAACACAGTCACCTACAAGCATGCTACGCTAAGGCTGATGCATACAAATGTCCAGGCATACCCTGGACCCCTCACACACACACGTTGTCTGGAGAGTGTTTACTAATTAAGAATCGCTTAGTGCTGTTCAGGGTGTGAGGACAGCTTGGATGTCTCACCAATTAATTAATTGATCAATGGCTTACCGGCAAACAGATCAATGCCAACCCTACCCTCACATGTGATGTCTCTAATGTAATTAATATCTACTTAGATAAGTGAACTGATCCATGTGTACATGATTGGAGCTCAAGTGCTGCAAATCATTAAGGAACAAACGGTGAACTCATTGATCGATGACTTTTATCAAAGCATGCATTGGACAGTCTGGTGTAGTCTGTCAGCTGAACCAGAACTTTTGTTTGCTCTGAATTATCTCAGCATCTAAGTTAATTGTAAAGGCTTTGCAAAATATTATCTGTAAAAACATTCATTCACCATGTTATTATTGATTGCTGTAATAAGACCTGGTGTCCTTTATGCCTTCATGTTCAGGACTCCAGTCCAAAAACCGCAACTTCTGTCTTGTCTGAATTTAAAAACTGAAAATTAAGAGTCATAGTCAGACTGGATTAATCAGGATTCATGTAGCATTAGCATAACAATGGATATTTCTCTGATCCCTCCATCCATCGTCCTCTTATCCAAGGTTGTTGTGAAAGAGGTAACAGTTCTAGGAGGGAATCCCGACATCTCTCTACCCAGTGACACTCTGCAGCTCTACGTCCCAAAGCATTCTCAGGCCAGGGTGGTTGTATGTTTTCTCCAGCTACCTCTGGTTCTGTCATGACATCTGGAAAGACAATCAAGAGATATCCTAATCAGATTTCCAAACTACCTCCAAAGACTCCTGTCAGAGAGATGATGATGATGGAGTTCCTGACCTTAAGGCTGATCTGGTCACCCTGTGGAGGAAGTTCATTTATTGTATTTATTAGTTTTTTGGTCACAATCTAGTGACCATAGATGAGGGTTCAAACATTAATACACCAGTAAATGGAGAGTTTTGCCTTTCTACTCGGTTTATTCTTCATTACAACAAAGTTGAACAGCATCCTCATTACTGCAGACAAAATCCCCCTCTCACTCCATTCTACCCCAACAAGTGACAACGATTTTAGTTTGCTTCAAGTAGAGACATCCTGCCCAGCCATACCAAATGGGTGAACATATATAAAGTAAAAGGTACTGGTCCAAGCACTGTACCCTGAGGGACTTTATGACTAATTCTCAGATTCATTTTTAACATGAACAATCTGGATAACTAAGACCTAAACCAGCTTAGTGATGTCTCCTTCATCCAAATATCATGGTCAAGTCCACTGTCTGGATCAGTTTAGACCTCAGTACACATAAAGGGAACTGTTCTTTCCATTCTCACCCTTCATACTGTGCTGATCAGTATGAAGGATTGTGTTTTAGTAGTCTAGATTTGATGCACTAATCTGGTTCTCTTAGTAAAATAACAAACTATTTTATTATCTATTCAGTCTGATTATATTCCACCTGAGCAGAATCAGCTACAAAGAACTGGCTTTGAGTTTGAACCTGTTTTGATATAAAGCTAAAGTTTGTTGCTTAAAAATAAACTGAATTGAATTGTTCTGTTGAAAAGGAGAAACTTGAAAGACTGTAGCTACATAATGTATGCATTTGTATCAGTCTTTGTGTACATGTGCACAATGTGACATAAACGGTAACATTTTCTATGTTTTTCCAGTGTTTAAAGCCACACATAACCTCACCTGGCCCCTAAATGCAGCAAGGTCATAGTTCTGGTGACAGGTCCCCATGAGGGAAGACTGTTTCTGCTGCCTGACAAATTAAAGCAAAAATACAACAACTCTGCAAATGTATGGACCTTTTGTTGTGATTCCCTGAAAATCTTTCATAAGATTTGATATTTGTTCATTTTGAGACCACACAAAGAGTTGTGCAGAGTGCTCTTGCTGTGTGTTTAAACCTGTGCCTCGTGTTCACTTGGACGAGCTCGAGTGTGCAGCTTCTACCTGTGGTCAAGCAGCAGGTGGGTCCCGTGTCTCCTGCAGGATGCGTTGATTAGTTTGGCCCAGGTCGAGCCAGGATTCCTGTTGGGTGCTCTGTGGACTGTCCCAAATACGGTGGGTTGAATCTGAGTTAGCACAACACAGAGCTCTGTAACAAAGGAGACAGCTTTGGAGCTGAGGGCTCAGTTTTCTATCGGTTTCTCTACAGCTGAGCTAGAACACCGTAAACCTACTGCTCCAGTAACAATAAGGAGTTTTGTCACTTTTCTCCAAGTATGAAAAAATCATTCATTCAGATCTTTCAAATTAAATGTTTTTTGGATAAGAATAAGGCTAAATGAAATAGTTGCTAGGATGCTACAGTAATAATCTCTGCTTTGAAGTGACATCTATAACCACCTCCATCATAAATTATGTATAGTATAAAGTAGACCAATGAGATCTTTAGAAATATGGTTACACTTTATAGAAAAATATCACAATTTTGGGTGATTGTTTCAAACATTAACAATAACGTCAACTTGTTTTTTTTCCCTTTTATTTTTCCATCTGAAATAAACCACAAACATTCCATGTGACGAAATCCTGAGGAAAGCCTGGGATGAGGGATGGATAAGCAGTGGCTTTACAGGATGAGGCAGAGTGACACGAAGAGCTTATTTAAGACAGATTTGGACAGACAGATGTTGAGAGACTCAGAGAGATTTGAAATAAAATACATGTAATATTGAGAGAGGGACAGAGGACGATAGCACTGGATGAAAGGAAGGAGAGAAGAAAAGAGCCAGTGAATCTCACAGTACCTATGATGGATGAGCTTTAGCCCAGGTGTGACGGTGCGACCAAATTAAATCACTGAGCAGACAGCAATGAACGAGAGACAAGGTTATCACGTTCACCCCTTCCCCTCCTCTGTCTACCATTCTCAGCGTGTGTCTCAGCAGCTTGTCTCTACTCGGCTATCAGTGCTCCTCCGTCTGAAGGCCTTCAGCTCTCAGGAATGTTAGACACACGTCTGTTCTGTGGGAGACTCTTTACAGGCAACACCCACTTTTAATCGTGAAAGACAATGTTCCTAATAGGGATGTCCCGATCAGGGTTTTTTCCCCCTCAAGTCCAAGTCCACATGGATTTTGAGCGTATATCAATAACGAGTCCCAATCCAATACTTCTACAATGTTGTTGTCATCAATTTTATAATCAGGGGTGCACATAACTAACCCACCAGTACGCATGCGCACCCCAGATATCATGTGAAGCACACCAAACATCAGCACCAGGTTCTCTCCTGAGTACCTCAATGAAAAAATGATGTGCAACTCTGTTTATATACCTCCAGACCGCAGAAATACTCACGCTTTCCGCTTCAAACTGCTTCCGTGTTCTACTTTGCCGTTTGCATCTCTGCAACAAAGTGATGTCATGTCACATGCGTTGTGTGTGTGGAGACAGGAGGTCAAACTCTGAGCCACCACATAACTATAGATGTGTTCAAAATAATGAGAATATATAGACCTATATATCCAAGTCTGGATCAGGAGGTAACGTCCGATTCCAATTGAGTCTGAAACCACGTGACTGGGCTTGATTTCTGATCACGTGATTGGACCGGGACATCCCTAGTTTCTAAGTATTACAAAATACTGCTGAACACTGAATGGATGGATGGATGGATGGATGGATAAATCCTGGGAAATTAATTTGTTACAGCAGCACAAATGAATACACAGTTTGAAGAAAATAAAGTGTTTATTTGTATTTTTTGTCTCATGGCTGATGTAACGTTCTGTCCTGCGCCTTGGGGGATCAGCCTCTGGCTGAAGGTGCTTCCCCGAGCGTGGAGTGGGTGGATGGTTGGTGTTGTTGAGGACTGAGTTCAGCTTTGAAAGGATTCTCACCTCTGCTGTTGAACTGTGTGGTCCATATAGTTATGACAGGTTTGAGTTTCCTGAGGTAGATTCATTAGGAGGAGAACCAGAAAACGTCTGCAGAACTTCTTCACATTGTTACATATTATTTTAGTTGAACAGACTTTAACACAGCTTCAGCAGTGAATAACTGCATGTAAAATTATGCTTTGCTGTGTTTTTGTCTACAACAGTAAAATAATTCCAGAGGTTCTTCCTCTTTCTCTCCTCAGCTGCTACTGAGCGCCGCTTACAGCTGCTCTGAGCACACTGAGGAGAGCAGGACGGTAAAGGGGACAGACTGAAGCTCTCCCTGGCTTTTTCAAAGAAACATGAGAAACAGCTGAAGCAGAGAATGAATAATGTCCAAACCACAGCACAGACAAGCTCCATAAAGGATGGAAACATTTAATCATGTGATTAAAAATATAACAGCACTAAAGGAAATTGTCCTAACTCACATGTGTTACAGTAATGTTGACAGCCCTAGTTGCAAGGTGTCTTCAAAGTTCACATTACCAAACCGTGTTCCATTCATCAACTCATTATGTATCACCTGTATTTCAAACATTGTCTTACCTGCAAGCAACATGCGAGCATCAAATCACCGTCTCTTCTTTCTTCTCCTTTTGACTCTTAAGGCCTTTTTGAGGCGATGCCCAAACACAGGTCAGGGGTGAGTTTATTTTTGAGTTTGTTAGTTTTGTATTGCTTATATCTATTAACATGTTTTACACATTTTTATTATAAATATGTTGTTATTATGATTATCATAATTAGCGCCTGAGCCTTATGATTATGTGCATCCTGCGCAGGTAGAGTTAGCCTTCCTGATCAGTTTCATAATCTTGTGCTGTGTGGGCTCCCTCCCCCACCACACCAAAGAACAGGGCACTGGTAACCACAGTCTGGTAGAAGGAGCACAAAAGAGGTCCATGTGAGAGGTCCAGTCCAGCTGTACTCCCACTCATCTTCTCCACCACCAGCCCTAGCTGGATGGTAGTGAAGGTGCTTGAAGTCAAACTGTAAAATCCTCTCAGATGCGGCGAGGGTGTCTAGTTGTGTTTTCACCCTCTGTAGCTTGTAGATGAGAGCTTGTAGGCTTTAAAACCACATCTGAACATTCAATGAACACAATTCAATTAAGAAGTGGCTGCAAGCTGTTGTATTTCTGTAAACAACGCCTTGTAGTGTCTTCTAGGTGTTTAAAATCTCAATACCTCCATGTTAAAATGCTTCTGCAGAGTATCCCTTTGGACTGACATCTCTTTTGATCAACTGGGTTGTGCTTTGGTCTCTTCAGAGCCTAATATCAGTCTATACGACCTTGTGAGAGGACCTGTACATCTACAGCTCTGACCAATCAGCTCTGACCAATCAGCTCTAACGCTGATTCTGACTTCACAGGCCTGTAGCCAATTACATTGTCATCACAGCAAGGTGCTGCATGTGTGTGTGGGTTCTGAAATGGCTTCAGGAGGTCTTATCACTGCATGCTGATTATAGTACACATGGAAAATTATGCAGATGATGTGATTATGATAATAACAAATGATCTTACTGTGATTTCTAGCTACTTTTAGGACAACTTGGAGAACGTTTACAAAAATAAAATACCAGATAGCACATTAAGCTCAGCCTTCAAGTTCATTCATTTAAAAATATTCAAAAAGTTTTGAATAACTACTGATCAAGCTGAAATAAATATAAAAATGAAACTTGAGTGATGGCTGAATTATAAAGAGGCAGAATCATGATCTAGATTGAAACTGTAGATGGAGTGAGAGGAGATGGTGCCTACAGTTTGATGTCCTTCATTTCCATCATCATCATTCCATTTCCATGAAGTTTTTTCTTCTAAATGGTTATAATGTGCACCATCAATCACATGACAGGGCTAAACGGTGAGAGCCGTGATGGGAACCACTCTGCCCCTTCCTGCTATATACATACGTGTTGACAGAGGAGGCTCCTCTAATAGTGACTGTTCCCTAACCTTTGACCTCTGACCTCTAACCACCTCTAGTGCCAGACATGTTGATTTGCTGCCTTACTGTTGGAGCTGACATCAAGGTCTGCTCACTGCTGTGTTATTGGAACAATGACTGGATTGTTTGGGGGAAGGCTGTAGATTGTAACAAGCTGTGACTTTAAATGGTGAAAAGATGGATTTTATTTATGGCAGAGAGACCAAACAAAGTCACAGCAAAAGAGGATTATGGAGAAACTTGGAGTCATTCATTACAAACTGTTTATGTACTCCAGTTCAGCTGAATAAATTATTTGAGCACATTAAAAGTTAGCAAAGTCATAAGAAATAAACTCATGTTACTCCCCCAAAATATGACATTCTGTTATTATAGAAACCATAAATAACTGAACAATCTTAAATCCAGGCTTAGTCATGGTTTCCACCAAATACCTGATTTTAATCTGGCTGGGTTTGTTTAAGCAATCCTTCCATATGGTCTCCATTTATTATGATAGACAAGTTTAAATAAAATGAACATTTAACTTAATGTTTTTACTAAGTTTCTCATTTACTACATACACTGCTCCAAAAAACTTAAAGGGCCACTTTTTAATCAGAGTAAGAGATCAAGTCAGTTAAACTTCAGGGGTATTGATCAGGTCAGTTATAGATTTCAGTGTCAGATGTTTGGTGTTAATGAAATTAACAGCAGGGGCAACAAAGAGATGATATGAGTTGTAATGTGCTTCAGATAAATTAGCAATATTTAATTTGAAAAAACTATTTGATTTGATGTATACACCTATACGTTACAATAGTAATGTATAGTAGAGAGCAGTGGTTCCCAAACTTTTTGACTTCTGACCCACAAAATATCAGTGGCAGAGACTTGTGACCCCAGTCATCGCCTCGCCTCGCCTCGCCTTCCTCCGCTTATCCGGGTCCGGGTCGCGGGGGCAGCATTCTAAGTCGGGCAGCCCAGGCCACCTTCTCCCCGGCCAAGTCCACCAGCTCCTCAGCTGGGACGCCCAGGTGTTCCCAGGCCAAACTGAAGATGTATTTCCTCCAGCTTGTCCTGGGTCGACCTGGGGGCCTCCTGCCGGCAGGACATGCCCAGAACACCTCCCGAGGGAGGCGTCCAGGAGGCATCCTTACCAGATGCCCGAACCACCTCAACTGGCTCCTTTCGATATGGAGGAGCAGCGACTCTACTCCGAGTCTCTCCCGGATGTCCGAGCTTCTTACCCTATCCCTAAGGCTGAGCCCGGCCACCCTGCGGAGGAAACTCATTTCAGCCGCTTGTATCCGCGATCTCGTTCTTTCGGTCATTACCCAAAGCTCATGACCATAGGTGAGGATTGGGACGTAGACCAACCGGTAAATTGAGAGCCTTGCTTTCTGGCTCAGCTCTCTCTTTACCACAACAGACCAGTTCAGCGTCCGCATCACTGCAGACGCTGCCCCAATCCGCCTGTCGATCTCCCGCTCCCTCCTTCCCTCACTCGTGAACAAGACCCCGAGATACTTGAACTCCTCCACTTGAGGCAGGACCTCTCTCCCGACCCGGAGTTGGCAATCCACCTTTTTCCGGTCGAGAACCATGGCCTCAGATTTGGAGGTGCTGATCCTCATCCCAGCCGCTTCACACTCGGCTGCGAACCTTCCCAGCAAGAGCTGAAGGTCAGAGCTCGATGAAGCTAGGAGGACCACATCATCCGCAAAAAGCAGAGACGCGATTCTCCTGTCACCAAACCCAACCCCCTCCACACCACGGCTGCGCCTAGAAATCCTGTCCATAAAGGTTATGAACAGGACCGGTGACAAAGGGCAGCCCTGGCGGAGTCCAACCCTCACTGGGAACAGGTCCGACTTACTGCCGGCTATGCGGACCAGACTCACACTCCTCTGGTACAGGGACTGAATGGCCCTTAACAAAAGACCATCCACCCCGTACTCCTGGAGCGCCCCCCACAGGGTGCCCCTGGGGACACGGTCATAAGCCTTCTCCAAATCCACAAAACACATGTGGATTGGTTGGGCAAACTCCCATGACCCCTCCATCACCCTAGCGC
>SSNR01000560.1:61075-80366 GCA_006937965.1 Callopanchax toddi
GGGGTAAACCCCAACATACAGGCAGAGAGTCTTGGGGCTAACAAAAAGCCCACCCCAGCCCTCCGCCTCTCACCCGGATCAACTCCAGCAAAGAAAAGTGTCCAACCCCTCTCCAGGACTCGGGTTCCAGAGCCAACGCTATGTGTCGAGGTGAGCCCAACTATATCTAGCCGGTATCGCTCAGCCTCTTCCACAAGCTCCAGCTCCTTCCCCGCCAGAGAGGTGACATTCCATGTCCCGATAGCCAGTTTTCCTGTCCGGGGATCGGATCGCCAAAGCTCCCGCCTCGGTCTGCCACCCGATCCACAATGCACCGGACCCTTCACTCTCCTCCTGCAGGTGGTGGGCCCACAGTTGGATGAGCCCATGTCTCCGGTTCGGGCTGGGCCCGGCCAGGCCCCATGGGCGAAAGCCCGGCCACCAGGCGCTCGTCCACGGGCCCCAACCCCAGGCCTGGCTCCAGGGTGAGACCCCGGTAACCCTCCGGGCCGGGTACTCAGACTCTTTGGTTGTGTCTCCATGAAGGGTCTTCTGAACCGTTCTTTGTCTCACCCCTCCCCTAGGACCAATTTGCCATGGGTGACCCTACCAGGGGCACAAGTGCCCCAGACAACATAGCTCCTAGGATCGTTAGGGCACTCAAACTCCTCCACCACGATAAGGTGACGGTTCAGGGAGGAGGACCCCAGTCATCACTTTATCAGCAGTGTTTGTATATTTTGCCAGTGATGACCCCAGTCATCACTGGCAAAATATACAAACACTGCTGATAAACTGATTAAACAAGGATATAATGACAACACAAACATCTACAGCTATTATACCATGTTTATTCAACTGTTTATAACAGTTTGTATGACAAATACATGCTATTAGCAAGAAATTTAAATTCACTTTTAGTTCTGGAGAACATCCCAGGACCCCCATTTCTTGTTTGGGGACCCACTGTGGGGTCCCGACCCCAACTTTGGGAACTACTGGTATAGAGCATGAAATTCCTATCATAAATATTCAATAGCGCCTTCTACAGATGATGTCACGACTTTGCTGCACAACGGCTGATGGGAACACACATCGGACAAACCAAAACACTCCCCACATTTAATTCAATATGTTTGCAGCAAATACAGCTAGACGTAGCTTTTTATTTAAAAAAGCAGTGAAATTCTAAAAATAACTTTTGAGAATGGATTAATACAAAACAGACTAATGCAAACAGAGGAGGTTGTTTTGACTGAGAAGGGCGTACTTAGAGGCTCTCTCACCATCTGCCTGAACTGAAGAGATGGCTCAAATGCCACGGACAGAGTAAGAACGTAACATTTTGAGAGGCAATCAAAAAGGTTTGTGCATCTATTGCCTTGAAGATAAAAGTTAAAAGGTATCATAGGGAATTTGGTAAAATATGTATCTTAAAACTTTTTTCCATACCTCTTACCAACGTTCTAAAATAGTATAACTATAAATAGCCTATAATGTGGTGATAAAAAAAGAATGAAAGCAATTAATAAAGTGGTTGTCCCGCAGTTCTCTAAAAACCTCAGCCAATCATATGTTTCTGACCAAAAGCAACTATTGGACAATCTGTCTGTCTCGCCAAAGTGCCTCACTTCCGCACTTCCTTGGATTCTCCATTAATTCCACAGCTGCAGCATTTTTCAGCACAACACCCTGGAAGCTGAGAGAAGGTGAGAAATGACCTGAATGAGTGATGAACCTCTCCAGTAGAAAGCAATGACGGCTGAGGAGACATTTCAACCGTTAGATTTAGGTGTTTCTGAGCAAAGACAATGCTAACGTTTTCATGTCAGTGATTTAAAACGGACACTAGGGGGTGCTAAAACAAGCAAAACTGCATTGTTTGCCTTTAAAACTACGAGCATGTTTCAGAGTGGAGGTCAAAAACAACACACACACACACACACACACACACACACACACACACACACACACACACACGGTTCAACCTTTTCTTCACTAAATGGTAAATGCCACAACCATAACAATAACAACAGAAAAGTCATGAGGTTATGCACTATAAGAAGAACATGAACAATTAGATCAAGCATCAAAAAATGGTGGACCACGGTCCGGATCCGGACCCAGAGCCGGTTCTGTCCAGGCCGCACAGCAAATCAAGGACCCAGTCCTCAGTCCAGAGGGAGGAGGAACATCCGGGGAGACATGCGAGCACCACTTAGGAGCTACTGTGGGCGACATGCCCAGCATGCGGCACAACCACGATCAACAACCAGGTCAGGTATGCAGATCTGGACCTTTGGAATATTGACTACCCTTGAGTACATATTAATTCTTAAATAAATGTAATGGAAGCTAGACAAATATAAGTTTCAGTTGCCTGGTGTCACTTAAAGGGATACAATGCAGTTCTGGTTGTTTTGGCTCCCCCTTGTGTCCCTTTTAAATCACTGCTGTAAAAACATTAGCAGTGTCACTGCCCTATCTGTAACGGAAACCCGATCGGTTCTGCGCATGTGCGAAGTGAGTCTACATCTGCTGAAGCTTTTTACGGTAATTACGGGTCAGAGTATCTGTTAAGATGTTAACAGTAATAAGTATTTATTAAAAAGTTTACAATAATGACAACGTTTCATACAATGTCAAAGAAAATAAAAAATAAAAAGGGAGTGATAGAGCAGGACGGCTCGATCCTTACTGCGCATGCGCAGAGTCGGACGGTACAGATCAGGTCTGCCCGATCGGTTCTGCGCATGTGCAGAATGCGTGTACTCGCAGTGAAGTATTTTACGGTAGTTACGGTTCAGAGTATCTTTTAAGGTGTTAACAAGTATATAATAAATTTATATTCATACATAATGTATTAAAATGTTTATACATGTAGGTATCCATTGTTTAAATGGTCCGAGCAGTCGAGAAAGAGGCTAAGCTGTTGGTAAAAGCTAAGGGCTAACTGAGACCTAACTGTCTCATTCAAAAGACTTGAATGTCACTAAGTTGGCGAAAAGAGGATGTGGCGTAGGCTTCGCACATGCGCAGAACTGATCGCGCTTCCGGTTACAGATCGGGCAGTGAAAAGCACCGTTGTTTCTGCTCAGAAACACATAAATCTACGTAATTGTTGAAATGTCTCCTTAGCCTTCATAGCTTTCTACTGGAGCGGTTCATCACTCATTCAAAGAAATCAGCTGTGTTCAAGCAGGGAGAGATTGAAAAAAAGCAGGAATCATGAACTAAAACAGTCCAGCGCTGGCATAACAGCTAGCCACTTTGGGTTAGCCTAACCCTCATGAGATACGTGACTTTGTGAGACTTTAGGGCACCGGACCAGAGACTGAGATCTTGCAATCATGGCATTCCGGGTCTAAGCACCAGATGGGGCTGAGTGACTTTTCATTAACCCTGTAAAGGGTCATATTAGCACATACTGGCTCAAGGAAAAGATTTAAAAATATGAAAAAGTTGCAAAGTATGCCTTTAAAACCCGTCAAATAAGCTATCATGACTTGATGCTTGATTGATTGAAATGTTTCATACCTATGGCCATGCTTGATGCTATATAATTAGACTGTACTTTTACTTTTTTGATGATGAGTACTTTGAGGTAAAGATCCAACTAGTAAATAGCAGCAGAGACGCTGTATAGATGCTTGTCACTGTATGAACTTTGTAAAACCACCAAAAGCAATTCTGGTTGGAAAATCTGAAATTTAATGCACGGTTGCTAAGATGTATTCACAGCAACAACATAAAAGGTGACATTTGAAAGGTTGCACATTAGTGAAATGCACTGGATACATTAATTCAGTGTGGCTAAAAGCCTTGTTAGCATTCAAAATTTGAGTCTGAATGTACAATTATGAAGCCGAGATGAAGGATGGAGGAGAAAGGGAACACAGGAGATGGAGAGAGACAACAAAGGGAAGCAACAGTGAGAGGAGGAGGAGAGGAAGAGGGAGTCTTTCATGTCTCTCCTGAGTTTGAAAGGCCTCCCTTTCATGTGAGCATTGTTATATTTTATCTGTTCTCCTTCCATTTGCTCCACCTCCCTCCCCGTGATAAAGACATCACTCTTTTAATACAAACAAAGGAACAGTAGTATTTGTGCAAATGCATGCAGAAGCAGGTGCAACGTGGGCACAGGTAGCTCCATAGTCAATAATAATCCATTTGGCACATTTTAACATATAAAATGTAACAACCTACGTTATAGTGCTGTGAAAAAAGCATTTACTCCCCAACACATTGTTCTCTTCACATTTATATATTTCAGATCAGCAAATGCATCTCACCATCAGACAAGGATAACCTGGGATACATCCTCTTTGTCCAAACAAAGCTCCTCAGATGAGAAGCAAAACATCTTCAAGGAAGTGAATAGCCTTCATTTGAACCTCATTACCACTCATGAACGTTTCACATTTTACCCACTCCAGCACTAGTAAATCCTTCTTTTTCTTTTCCAGCCTCTCTCTTACACCCAGCAAGCACATTTTACTCCACCTCACCAATTCCATGATCACCAACTTCCTGTCTTGATTTCATTTGACAGGGTTTGATTTTCATCAGCATGCAGTGCCAAGACATGCACAAAGCCCCTCTTCTTGTTGTCTGTGGGTGTGAGTGTGTTGCAGGTTACAATAAGTTCCACCCACTGATCTTAATTAGACCTGATGTGGTGTTCTGCTCTCAGGATGCCTGTTGAGCTGGGTTTTGTTAAGTTTCACTGTAAAACAGGCCAAGAACTGTTGGCAGCTGCTGAGCTATAAAACTCTTGAGATGCTAAAGCTTTACGTTTAAGGAGCTGGCAAGAAAAGGCCCTCAGAATAACCCTGTTGTTGTTTTATCCACCTATCTGTTTTTTAAGTTTGTCTCCACTTCTTGCCTAATCACACATCTGACAATCAAGGAGTTAATGTCTCCTTCACACACACACACACACACACACACACACACACACACACACACACACACACATACACACACACACACACACACACTCAAGAACGCTCAGTGTTCTTGTGATGTTGGTGATGTCATTGAAAATAGTTACATGACAGCCCTTAAAGGATTAAGGACAAGTATAAAGGTAAGTGAGAATCAGGTCTGCTGAGGTTTTGGATTGTTTTAATTCACACACACATCCATGCTGGAAAACCACAGGTCCCCTTTCCTGCTGCGACAGTTTTTATAGGAATTTCCCACTCTGCTGTGGAATGACTTTTTAAAGGATCAGGGTGTGGTGATGCAGTGACTGTAATTCAGAGGGAGGGGCAAACAGCTTTCCTTTGAAGATGGATGTAGACTATAAAGATGAGGATTTATTATTTTTCCTGCTTGCTGTTTTTATGTCTTTTCTCAAAGAAATTTCATACAGGAACTACAGTAAATCTGAACAATAAAGAATGTTTTGGAATTTAGAAATACAGCTTTGATATCCCACTCTCCAGTGCAGTAATATACTTTACTGGTCATTTCATCTGTTTTTGGCTAATTAGCCAAACTATAGAAATGTGTTTGAATATACTTCTTAAAAATGAGCCTGAAGGGGTTTTAACTTGCGAGTGGTCCTGATGTCCTTTCGAGTGGACCAGAGCCCTCTTCATCCATCACACAGAACAGGAATATCTGATACCATTATCTTTAGCGACATTAAGGAATAGGTACTCAATAGGTGGCCGTGGCCCGGATCCTATTTCTGGCCCTCAAGCCAATTACTGTGCCCCCAAAACTGTTGATATTTTTAAAATTCTATCGCTAAATGGCACAGCGCAACTCCTCCAACAGGTTCAGGAAGTGGAGTTACTCTGCAGGCAGTTACAATGCCCACCCACAGCCCCCGCAGACCAATCGGGTGCCTCTCCCCCCTTCCAAGCTGTTAATATTTTATAAAGTCCACCGCAAATCGGCACCGCATCTCTCACGCTGCTCCAGGAAGTGGAGCTACTGCAGGCGAGCTGCAACGTGCACACCCCCACCTCGATGCCCCTATGGACCAATCACATGCTTCCCCCTCCTATTTAATTAAATCCACAGCCACTGCATCTCTCACGCAGCTCCAGGAAGTGGAGCTGCACCCCCCCTCCCAAATGAATCCACTTCCTCTTTCATCAGTTTTACATTATATGATTATTTCAGCAAAAATATGAATAAAGTTCTGATGGACTGGATAAAAGAGAAGCCCTCTGCCAGCGTCTCAGTCTTAGTGATGTTTAAGGCTAGAGCTGGTTGTTGAAAAAAGCATTTCCAAACAAGGACTTCAACTGAATCACACAGAACATCACTGGAACTGTTTTATGTGTGGAGAGTGAATTTGGGGTCAAAGTTCCTGCATTGTCCTATAAAGTATTCTGTCTCCTTTCACTTCCAAAGTTTTTAAACACAACTCTGCATTACAGTCTCTTAATGTCTGTTATGTTTTTCTTGTAAAGTTGAACTGCCCTGGATAAAGAACCTTTACTTACATACATGCCACCAGCTTTTTTGTCAGTTTGTGGTTCATACAAAAGCCACCAAATAGACTTTTTCTATATGGATCAATTTCTCCCTAAAAGCACTGAGTGTAAGGCAATAGCCTATTTACAAACTCATAAATTTATATGTAGGAGTTCACAAGGTGTTCTTGGAATTATCTTGTGTCCATTAATGTGTGAGCTCCATTGTAGCTTAACATTGACACCAAGGTTGATATTATCTGGCAAAGACATTCTGTGATGTTGATAAAAATGATCCATCATCTCCTTTATGTTGCTCCAGGTTTTCTTGTAGGGAAGCAGTCTGTCTCCCATTAACATTATCTCACTGGGAGCCAGAAATGGGTTCTGGCTGCAGAACGCGAAGAGAGAAATTTGAGAATGAGAAGGACGACCAAGAAGAAAGGACAAGGAAAAGAAGAGGTATTAGCACAACATGCTGCTAGTCTGGGTTTATACGCAACACTTCATAAATCAGCTATTACAAGAAGTTCAGTCAACATACAAGAGTGTCACTGAGTCTGTGAAATAAACTGTAACCTGTATGTGGTGAGCGTTAACTTTAAATCTACCACAAAGAAAGTTTAGAAACATCAAAGTCATAATGACACAGATTTGACTGAACTACCAGCAATCAAGAGATTCTCAACAGTCAAATCCTTTTTTAAATGTAGGTTTAGTAGAAAATATTTGTCTTAACAGTTTAATTGACCAAAGCAGGGTTTTTGAGTTCAGTTTGATATTTTAATGGATGTGAAGCTCCAGAATGTCAGTCTTTATTCTGAATGTAATGTTATTCTACTTTTTGACCACGTTTTAGATGTGCTGTCTGACACTCTTCATGCTTGTCCTCTTTTTGATAGGGCACCAGAGTTATCAAAGACTTTTATGTGTGCAGCACAATTACAATTATAGAGCATTTTCAAAAGAATGTTGGTTATTTACGTATACTCTAGAAGACACTGGCTGGGTTGTGATTGACCCTTGATAAGTGACAGTATGGCTTTATACAGCAAAGCACATCCGATGTGATGTTGTTTGTTTTGTGTTTCCGGTTAGAAAACCATTTTTAAATTAATAATAATTAGGGATGTCCCGATCCGATCACGTGATCGGAAATCGGCCCCGATCACGTGATTTTGGACTCGATCAGAATCGGATGTCACCTCCCGATTTTGACTCGGGTTTCCTCTACATGCGCACCGCCCCGCCAAAATAAAAGCCGCTACGCCGTCAGAATGAAGTTTGGGTTTTTAAATATATGTTAAACAATCTAAACCACATGGGATTTGTATATAGTCTATATGTGTGCACTTATATTAACCATAATCAGAGTTTGAATCAGTTTCCCCCAGTCCAGGAGGAGGGAGGGGGCCGGGACCGGGAGACACACGAACTTATGGAGCAGTGACCGGGTTCGCTGCTTATTCCACTCGTCCTCCCCCTGAACGGAAAGCAAGCACCGACGGGAGTGCTCGGTCTGGAGGAGGCGGCGAGGCCGGCGTGGAGCGAGTCAGACCCGCGCTAACTCGTTCCCCCTACGCCGCGTCTCCCTCCAGGCTCAGGGGAGATTCTGCTGAGTGCTGCACGTACACCACGTCACAACACCCGCCCTCCGTCGGGAAATAAACTGAGCGATGTTAAGATTTTTAAAAAGCGCTTTCTGAGGAGGAGCTTCCTGATTAAATGTCGCTCCAAAACGCAAATACTGATGGATTTCTTCAAATAGTCTAATTAAGAAGTTGTTCAGAGCTGCTGCAGTCAGAGGATAAAGCAGCAGGAGTGAAGGAGAAGCTGATGACTTAAGAAATGATCAGGTCATTGTCAGTTAACAAGTTTGTTCTTTCTGGGCAAAAAATGGAGCAGAGTGTTAAAATAATGTTGACATTTCTGCACCTGAACAGCTGTAGGAAAAAAAGATTTTCCTCAAAAAGTTACTTTAACCACAAACTAATTTTGTGCACAGAGAATTATATATTTTATTATTATTATTATTATTATTATTATTATTATTATTATTATTATTATTATTATTATTATTATTATATTTAAACATATATGGATATGATAGATTATACAGATGGATGGATTTATGTCTGCAGTGACATCATTTTGTTGCTTGTTTGTTTTTATTAGTTAAACATCGACAGTAGAAGCAGAAGCAGCTTGAAGCAGAAAGTGTGAGTATGTCTGTGTCTGGAGGCTTTATAAAGTTGATCACAACAACATATTAAAAAGATCGGATCGGGACTCGGGATCGGCAGATCTTCAAAATCTAATGACTCAGACTCGAGGGCAAAAAAACCTGATCGGGACATCCCTAATAATAATTAGAAAAACAAATGAATAAAACAACAACTAGTATTAATATAATCTCATAAGAATATTGAAAATGCCCATCTCTGTGCTGCTCTGGTCTGGTTTTTTAACCAGTGTGTGATGGAGAGAATCCTGAAGTCTTCTGGTCTCTAACTGGACTGGAACTGGGCTGAGAACTGCTCAGAGGCTGACAACAAGCCTTGGTTCTCTAGAGGACATTTAAACCAGCAGAACCAGAACTAGAACAAAGAACATAACAACGAATCCCACCCAGCATACCCATCCTCTACTCACCCTCCTTCCTTCAGGCAGAAAGTTAAGCAGCCTCAAAGCCCAGACAAGAAAGAGCTTCTTCCCTGATGCTGTGAAGCTTATGAATGCTTCTGTCTATACATCAGTACAACAGTATAATTGTAGGCATTTATCACTAAGGACTATTATTGGATTGACTGATTTTGGCCAGTCTGACAAACACATTGTGATTTTCCATGTCTCTAAATTGCTTTTGAAATATATGAATATGAATGATGACAAGGTCAATTAAAAGCCTCATTTTCAACATTTTTATTTGGGGCTTTGTGCTGTAGTAAAGATTTGACATACAGTATATAAACCAGAGCATCCTGAATGGTGTGTATTGCACGTCTGAGATCTTATTTGTCTGGGATCCAGAACACAACAGATCTCCTGCCTCTCTTGTACTGTTCAGACATTTTACATTTGTTTACTGAATAAATCAAAAGAGCAGTATTTCTTTTCCCTGAAGGATGTAGGGAAGTCTTCTGACAGAGGCAGAGGAGTGAAAGGGGATGACTGGTGTTAAATGAGGTGCTGATAAAAGGACCAGGAAGGGAAGTGGACATTTGGGCCATGTGGAGAACTTCAGACTTCAAACATGTTTGACATCATCACTGAGCCAAAGAGATGACTTCACTCATGTGCCAAACCAAACATAAAACACATGTTGACCCTATCACATCAACAAGGAGACAGAAAAGATGTACGAGACCATAAACAAAACAGGATTAGACATTACTATGTTTTATTTACACTTTAAGACATTTGGAACTGCTTTTGTTTTTGTGTTTAACTCAGACTTGAAGGAAAACAAGCATGCTTGGCGTGTTGCACCCATCCATCATTTTCTGTTGTTTTAGGTTTCTTGTATGAGGTGAGGTCATTCTCTTGCAGACAGTACTGATCGTTGCCCAAAAGAGACGCAGTGATCTGAGGCTGTGTTTTAACCATGCTCTCACCATTTTAGTGTGTCAGTGGGAGGAGTACATGCAGCGCATTTCTAGCTGGTCCACATCCATTAGTGCCCTATGCCTTTGTAGTGGGGTCATCAGCTGGGAGGAATCAGTCCTCCACATTGTAGACCATGTTTTCTTATATTTGCAGCTTGTTTTTGTTGTCAGAATCTAAAACTCAGAGTCTTTAAAGTTTTCAGCTCTAATTCTGACAAACTGGTTTGCATTTCTTATTGCAACTGAGAGCTTTTCACAATAGTTTATTAGTGGCAACAGTATAAACAGTACAGAACGGCAAAATCTGAGTGACAAGTCAATAAAAACATTTAAGTTACTGCTCCTGTTATTTACTGTCTACTTAGCACAAATACAACTGCACAAAACTATAAATACAAGTCAGTTCAGTAAATGCACATACAGGTACATTTTCTAAGCAGTAAATTTTCTCACTGATCTGTAGTTTTACATTATTCATTTTTTCCTTCCATTTTTATACAATTCATTTTTATTATCTACTCTGAAATGTGTGTGTAGTGTGTGTGTGTTTATTTTGGGGGGGGTTTCTGTCACTTTGCTGCAGTGAACTGAAAATGTCCCCACTGATTTACCAATAAAGGAATATTGTATTCTATTAACATGGAGCCTAATGCCTCAGCCCACTGAGGTCTGAGAAGACAGGAAAGAGACAAACACTGAAGGACTGGACCAGATCGTTTCTAAAACAGAGAACAAAGTGACTACTAGAACAGGAACTCCAAACATGGAGAGTAGAGAGAGTAAAGCCAGCAGAGAGAGGAGATGTGGTCAGTTTGTCCTCCAGCAGTCTGAGTCTAGAGCAGCAGAACTAAAGAGATGAGTCAGGATAACTCTAACTAAAGAGATGAGTCAGGATAACTCTAACTAAAGAGATGAGTCAGGATAACTCTAACTAAAGGGATGTATCACAGAGTAAAGTCTGAAGCCTAGCTTTATAGGGTTTCTGCCTCATGGGTGGGTAGAAACTAGAAGGTTCCAGCAGAGAGGAGCCTGAGAACTGAAAGTTCTGCCTCCCATTCTACTTTTAGAAACTCTAGAAACCAAACCTGCAGTCTGACAGCAAAGTGCTCTAATGGAGACATCTGGAACCTGATTATCTCTCATTTAAGATGGAGCCTGATCTCAGTTTTTTAAGTTAGAAGAAAAACTGTAAACCCAATTCTTGATCTTACAGGGAGCCAAATGAAGTGATGCTTAAACTGTGGAAATCTGATCTCTCCTCCTGGCTCTCATCAGAACTCTGGCAGCAGTTCCAGTCGCTGAGGGGAAAACACTTTTATACCGATGTTGCGTTGCTAAAACTTCTCGGCTTTCTCCATTTCTTCTATTTTCAGCACCATGGCAGCTAGCTAACACTGCCATTTGTTTCCATTCCATTTTGCAAATGTGCAGTGAGCAACTGTAGATGTCTTCAATTATTTGGTTGTCCTAACCACAAAGTTTACATTTGACAAACCAAAAGTTTTTTTGCATCCATAAATTCCATTTTCCTCACCGCTTCATTTAGTAAAGGTTGGAGGTGCTGGTGCTATCTCCAGCGGTCATGAGGCGAGAGGTAGGGGGCACTCTGGACAGGCTCCCATCACAGGGCTCAAAAGTTTCACTCAAGAAGTAAAAATTATGCATTTTGTTCCTGGTCTCACAATCAAAAGTTGTCATTGTAAGACAAGCCAGTGGTCTCTGGAGCAGCACGTTGTTCTAGTTGTTAGCTATGCTTTGCACAGTAATAATTGTTCCTCTTTTATTTTGTAGAATTGATTCTCGTCCTGCTGTACTGTTACAGCTGATCTGATTTTATAATCATCACCTTTTTTCTTCTTTTGTTTTGTTTCTGAGACAAATGTGTTCTTTAGCATTGTTTATGAACTAAGACTCTTTACTGAGACCCATGATATGTGGAGTATAAGCTTAATCCCAGTATTAACAACAAACCTAATAACATCTGGTTATTATCTGCAGCAACAGGTCAGAATTGGCCGCCCTCAATTTTCTTCAGTAAAAGTCCTAAAGCTGCAGCAGGGTCAATGAAATATACACAAGCAGAACACTGAGGCAGGAATTTTAACTATATGTGTGCTCTGAAAACATTAAAGCTCCGTCACTTTATTTGGATAGCTTCACTGCGGGATCTTTGCTTATTTTTTCCACATAAGTGCCCAGGTGTAATCAAATCCTAACTGAAATATTTTCTTTGCCACCAGTACCTTTCGGCCTGTCGTTTTCACTCACAAGGAAGCATCCTGTCCAGCCCTGTTTTTTTTACAACTGTGGATTTATGGAAAGTTAGTAAAAACTATGCAAATGACTCTTCTGTTGCAGAGTGAAACGTTAGATCCCATGAAAAGAGGTGCTGGGGCTCTTCAGTCAAGGGAAGGAAAAGGAAGAGCACATTTGTTGAAATGTCTGTGGGTTATTCCAGTAATTTCAATGAAATTTGTTGGGATTAGGGTTCTCAAAGGGCTCTTAAAGTGAGTTTTAGGGATTAACAGATTACCTGGCAAGAAGTGAAACAGCAAAAAGTGGCAGTACCTGTGGGCTGGGAGTGACTCTCTGCCTCAAGCAGAGGAGTTCAAGTCATGACTGATTTTGCTGTCTGCACCCCCCCCCCCCCCCCCCCCCCCCCCCCCCCCCCCCCCCCCCCCCCCCCCCCCCCCCCCCCCCCCCCCCCCCCCCCATCCCACAAGAAACAAATGTAGGGTCCTATGAAATCAGTTTTATCTTCTCCCCCAAATTCTTTTTTTTTTTTACATTTTTCCCCCCAAAATAAGTTTAGTTTTTATCTGAACGCCACATTTTAATTCCAACCACATTTACTAATCTAAAAAGTGAGTAATTATAAAGTTAATGACAAATATTCTAACAAATCAAAGCCACAGGATTCAAAATATAATGACTGTTATTTAACTTTAACAAATATAAAAGTTATTGACACGGATCGTGGCAGGAGGACAGACCCGATAGTGCAGAGGTGAAGCAGGAGCAGAAGACAGAAGGTATAATCCAAAAATGAGGTATTTGTTGTAAAAAATGAGCTAGGAAAATTAAACTAACATGCTAGACTAGACTAGGACAAAAAACAACATGGCAGAACAGGATTAAACGGAACAGAACAGATGAACCAATAAAGAATCACTTCTTCTTCTTCTAATAGGAGTCCGGCAGGCCATATGCTAGAATGCGCAATGCTGCCCCCCACCATTACAATAGCACTGCTACCTCATATTCTTGAATAGATGCCAGTGCGGCGAAAGAATTGAAGAATCAAGCCGTAAACATGGTGGGATTCCTCACTGATCGAAAAAAAGGACTTAAGGAAAAAGATGTCAAACCTAAATCTGCCAGCTCCATAAAAAGTTGCCGCCTTTCTCGATTGTATTTGCTGCATGACAGCAATACATGAGCAAGAGTTTCAGAGTCACCACACTCACACAACCCATCCGCATGTTTGCCAACCCGAAACAAACACGCCACCAGACCACAGTGCCCCAATCTCATTCTGGTAATCACCACTTCACACATAGAATCACTATCTACTGAGGAGCTATAAATACAAGGGGAGGTAATCACAGGAACACAGGGCAGGTGTTGAACAAGAACAGGTGGGGACAATAACTAATTACTGGGAGGACAAGACAGGAGCATGGAACACAGGGATAACTAAACTGACATGAACATGAACTAAAACCTGAACCATAACATAACTAAATGGAAATCAGGCATGATAAAAACACAACACAAAACATGGAACCTAACTAAATCAGATAAACACAGAAGACTAAACTATGAAGGAGGAGGACTAAGCTAAACACAGAAATCTAACCAGAACATTGAAATAACTAAACACAGACTAAGGACACAGGGAACAGACTATACACAGGGAACTAAAGACAAAGGAACCTGAGTAAACTAAACAGAATGACTAACCAATGAGCAAAGAAAACTAAAACTATAACCAGACAGAAATCATGACAGCTATGTGGTTCAGCTGAACATTAAGTGCTTTTGCAAGCGATTTTAAAGGATATATTGTATTTTTTTAAAGAACAAACATTCTTTATGTCCAAATCAAATATTTTAGTGAATCTCACTTTTTTTTTTTTACAAAATAATCTTTTTGTAAAATAAAAATGCTTTAGAATTGAACTTAGCATAAATATATGTCCCATAGAGAAACATAAAACCTGTCAAAAGATAAAAACTTCATGCTACTTCACACTGGATGCAGCGCGGTTACGGTGCGGTACCGTAGCCGCAAGAAAAGTAGTCCACACCGGCTGTGGTTTTGCTGTGGAATGTCTCCGGCTCTTTACCTCAGCAGGGGCGCCAAATCTCGGTGGTTCACGTGAGAACAAGAACGTGGTTAGCAGCAGCTGGTAAACAAAAGCTAGAGTCGTCTTCTCGTTCTTTTGTTGAAGATTATGTATTCACTTGGCTTGTTCCACAATGGGTAAGCACACTTCGTTTTTATATTTGAATGTTATGCTTAGTTAAGTTTTATGTTGTTTCTTTGTCTTTTAAATATCCAAATCCTGTTAACGTTATCCGGCTGTCTGTCTGCCACACTTCCTCACTGCTTGGATCCACCATTAATCCGCCCGGGCACATTTTGCAGTAGAACATCTCTGAAGTGGGAGGAGGACAGAAACAGCCAGCTGTTAGTGCTTCCATTTTAGGAAAAAATACCAGAGTCACCCCAAAAAAACACATTTTCAGCTAGCAGAAAACTCAAAACGTTTTGAAGTGAGAAGAGGAAAAGCTGGGGAAACGTTTTTAGGGCTGGAGTTTTGGTCTCTATTGTAATTGTGGCAATGCATGGTCCCATGCCCGCCAAAAGGCTGGCCTACGGATTATCCCCGACAGGAGGGGTGAGTGCTCTGAGACGTGTTTCTGTAAAATAGCTAGAGATACCCAACTTGTTTACCAACCTGCTGAGTGTAGCTTTAACTGAGCATAAAGCTCCACAGTGACATCTGGTGGTGGGGCCAGGCCCTACAGGCCTCAAAGGTAGAGACAACAGTATTTAATACTTTTAAACCAGTAATTAGATTAAGTTACTTTTTGCAAGTATACTGTTCATTAATAGTTACGTAGTTTTTCTTAGTAAAAAGATTGGTTTTCTTGTTTCTTGGTGAGCAGCATCATGTGTGAAGAGTCATGTTTTTCAACACACCTGGTTTGAATCAGTGGTTGATAAAGAGGTTTCTGACGAACTTGAAGACATGCTGAATGGATGATTCAATCCTGGAATCAGATGGTTGGAGTGGCAAAACAACTAAAACATGCAGGACAGTGGCCCTCAATCTACAGGATGGAGAGCACTGTTCCAGTCTTTTATGGAGAAGGAGCTAAAATAAAAAACAAAGCTCTGGATTAACTGGTCTGTCCATGTTTCAACTTGGACCTATGACCACAAGATTTGATTAATAACCAAAAGCATAAGGTGATGAATGGATGGATATAGATATTATATTAAAATAAAATAAAGCTCAAAAATACTTCACAATATTTATCTATCAAACTTTTCTGCTAAATCATCTGAGTTAAAGGACTACACTTGATCTGGACATGCTGAGTACCTGGGAAATTAACCATTCCACTCATCGGTTGTCTCTCCCATCTCTCCTTCTGCCTGTTATGAGATGGTCACCTCAGGGCTGACTGTAAAGGCTAAGTGGAAGCTCAAGCACTTCCTTAATAAATCACGGTAATAGAAATGAACTCACACACACACACACACACACACACACACACACACACACACACACACACACACACACACACACACACACACCAGCAGAACTACTCAAAAGCCTGTCAGCTCTCACTCTCAGTCCTTCCCCAGTTCATCGAGGCATTGAATCATCTCTCATGCACAATGAAAAAGGAAGTAAAGAAATTTGAAAGATTTTTGTTGACACACCTGAACAACCCAAAAGTATACTAAAAATAGATCAGAACAGCAGAGCATGAGAGAGAAATAATATAGGTACACTCACATTACATTCCCAGAAGGATACAAGCAGACAGCTGGGAATGCCAAATATACAGTACAACCAATAAGAAAAAGGATGAGGTCCAGTACATTGAAAAGCTGTGGTATGCTTTATGCAAACATTTGCTTTCTTTAAAACACTATTTAAACATGTCTGTCAAGAAAAGATAGTGGTTAATGCAGTTGTGATGAAGTGGGAAGAGAGGTGGGCATTAACACGATGGCATGAAGCACAGCTGTACATGAAAACAGTGTGTGTCTCAAGTGTGCAAAATGAAGATGTTCCCCACACAAAACCTATCATCAGCACATTCCAAGTCTGCTGTCGATATCCGGCCACATCTGCATGCTGTTCTCAATACATCTGCCTGTTTGTCAGACTGCATTTACTGTAAGTACCAGCTCATACATCTTGCTGATTTTTCCCCTCTTTTTTCCTCACATACATCTTTCTTCTATTGTTGCATCAGTCGCTGACCCTGTTGTGGTCTCTATATGCTTGGTGTTAGCAATAGGGTTCATTTCAATTCAATTCAGACCAATATTTACAAGTCATCTCAAAGACCAAAACAACAAATCCAGATCATTTCAGATCCAGATTCAGGACAACTGGTTACAGTAAATGTAATTAAGTTGTAATTGTCACCGACCGGGTAAGGCTCAGGGCCCCTCACTAGCGCTAGCGGGACCAGAAGCAACAAACAGATTTGATAACAGAAGGAGACCAAAGGCAGAGGTTCCAAAAATATATATTGTGTAGCAGAAGCTGCAGGTGGAGCACACAGGTGAAGGAGATTGAAGGAGACAGGTGGAGGTAGGAGTCAATAAATAGGGAGCTTGTGCAGAGAGCTTTACGTGTATAGATTTAAATATTCCATGTATGATGGATTAATATAAAGATGGATGGATGGATGGGTAATTTATACAGATGAATGGATGAGTTCTTTCCAGATAGTTGTATGTCTATACATATGCATCATCCTTCCACTGGATGTGGAATGAGCTAATTGAGTGTCCTGAGCAACATTTAGATTGTCAAATCTATATTTGAAGACTTCTGAAGACCCTCCTTCCTCGGACCAGCAAACTTTTTCAGCCAATAAAATTCAAATTTCCACATTGTTGGTTGTTTGTCAATGTGCATGCACTTCGCGCAAACCTGTAGAGGTGGGGGCCAGTCAGAGAGTCAGATAATATTTACTAAAAAGTTATCCATTCCCCGGCCACTGAGGGTTTTATTTTTAAACATTTCTCCACACAGAATAGCAAGGCTTGCCAAGGATACACGTTTATTTTGGTCAAGAATTGTAATCTAGAGCAAGTGTCTCCTCATTTCTGGGTTCTGCAGCTTCCCTGTTCAAGAACGACATGTTTCATAAGCACAATGACTCAGGTCTCATCAGAGCATCTACAGTGTGAGAACATGATTTGTGAGCTGTGAATGATGTAACCCTGCGATGCAGTCGTACAGTTTGAGCAGGAGCTGAGAGCCAAAAAGCACAGTTTATGACCGGCTCTAGAGACGTGAGTGACACACCGCGTGTGAGGTGGGCGCCTGTAGAGGTGGGGCTATAGGAAGAGGGGGAAAGAATGGATGTTTTGGAAGGGGCCGTGGTACATTGGATTTAAAAAATGCTCTCTTGCTGAAATACTCCACATATCATCTTTAATGCTGACACAACTAAGGGTATGTTGTTTTCAAGCAAAAGGAAAACACCTGCTATTATGTCTATTGTCATCTATAAATCAATAATTGGCTTACTACCAGAGTATCCCACATCCATTATGTCACTTAAACAGAATAACTACAGTCTCCTCTTACAAACTTAATATATTCACTGTTCCTTCAGTACGTACAGAACTTTTGTTTTTAGATCTCTCCATGGCCTGGCTCCTCAACACATTGACGATCTACGGACTATCTACACTCCTGTCAGGAATATGAGGTCTAGTTCCAGTCGCTGTTAGTGATCCCAAAGACTCGTCTCAAGACCTGTGGTGATTAAACTTTTTTAGTTTGGAACAGCCTTCCCATACATCTAAGAACCTCACATAGCTTGAAGCATTTTAAAATGCCACTTAAAACATATTTCTTTGACCTGGGGTTTTGTATTGGTTGATCTCTGTAGCTTTTATTTTTACCCTTATCCAATTCAACCGTGGTTCTATTTTTTGACTTGTAGATATTGTTGTTGTTGTTTTTAACTTGCTAGGTGCTCATGGTTTTATTATTCCTTAACTTTTTATTATGTTTTATTTTGGGTGTGTTTTTATGTACAACATGTTGGGTTGTGTGAAAAACTGTAAGTTTGCTCTATAAATAAAGTTGACCTTGAACTTGACCTTGGGGAAAGGCATTTTCTCACATTGCTCCTTAAACCTGGAACAAACTACAACAGGACCTGAAGCTGAGCAGCTTGACTGATCTGATGGGTTTTGAACACATTATAAGGTGAATGGAAAAACACCACTGGATGGCTGCTCCTGTTATTGGTACTGTCTAATGTTACAATGCTACAGCATGATGGTTGAACGGTACTGTTTACTGTCTAATTGCCACTGTATTTTAGTTTTAGTAGATTTTTGGTTTTATGGACAATAATGACTAAATCAATGTTTTAGCATGTTTAAAACAGGTCGCTCTTGAAAAAGATCTTCGTGTCTCAATGAGATTTACCTGTATACATAAAGGTGACAAAAACTGGTCTAATTACTCTGAGAATGTTTCTTTTTAATATTTGGAATCAGGAAGTAGATCAGTAGAGCCTGCAGTGAATCTTGGTGCTGATAGGCTACCAGGCTCCTTTCCTCTAATCATCCTGTATGCCAGTCTCTCCTGTCCCTTTAAAAGGAAACATTCTTCCTTGTAACCTTTTCCAGCTGTGTCAGATTGCATGGTCAATTAAAGAAAATATGTTTGTTTCACCCAAAATGAGCCAACCACATGTTGCAGCCTGACTTCCCCTCCTCTCCGCCCTCAGCCCTACTGGGACTTCACCTCTGTGGGGTTACGGGTCACAATGCTTGTCGTTTCTTCCTCAGTTAAACTGATAGGAAAACATGGTGACTGCAGACAAGCAGGACAATTAGCCCATGGCTCAACCATGCTGCACCACACAGGCAGCCTCCACAGAGTCAAGAAGGCTTCATTCCACATCTCTACCTACGGCGGAGGGCAGCTGTCAGCACGGTGATTCCCCTCTCTTTGCCTTCTTTTTTTTTTTTTTTTTTTTTTTAACCCC
>SSNR01000560.1:102057-180375 GCA_006937965.1 Callopanchax toddi
CCCCCCCCCCCCCCCCCCCTTTATTTGAGATAGATTTGCTCCTGTTTCATTACCTGAGCTGACCAAACTAGTGGATCATATACCCCCTTGACATTTTACCTTCATCTCAGTTTAAAAATGTTTTTCAGTCCATTGGTCCCAGTGTGCTCACAATAATCTTTACTTCACTGGTTTCTGGTCTGGTCTGGAAAGCTGTAATTCAACAACTTCTGATCTTGAACCTTCTCTCTTCTGTCATGAAACTCGCTCCTGCTCTCTGCCCCTCCCTCACCTGCTAATCATCATCATTGTTTCCACCTGTCCCTCTGACTATTTAACCACAGTTCTGCAGCTCCTCTGTGCGAGGTCGTCTGTTGTAGTTTACCCTCACAGCCTTCAAGCCTTCTTAGTTCTGTTCCTTGTTCCTGTTCATGACCACAGTCTTCTGTACCCTGACTACTGCCTCTAGCCTGCTCCCTGTCGGACCTCGTTTGGATATTTTTGGATTTGACCTACCTTCCGTTACTGACTACCGTCTCTGCCTGCTCCCTCTGGATTCTGCCTGCTCATCTCCGACCCGGACTGCCTCTGACCATCCCTCTACCGGATCACGGACTTCCCCTGCCCGCTGTGGTGAGACCCACTCTCCCAACGTTTGTACTCACCTCCTTGTCCCGTTTTCTCCCCCATCAGCCGGACTACTCCCTGTGGATTCCACTCCTCCTAGTTTTCCCTTCTGGACGAACTCACCAGACTCACAGCTCTATTCCACCTCCCCTTTCCCTTTTACTATAATAAAGACTCTTATTGTTTTTACATCCTGTTGTCTGGGTCTCGTTCTGGGTCTGACTTGCCACAGTCATTACACTCTTCAGCAGCTACAAACCAATCTCTAAATTCTAATTTTTTTTACCTTGATCCAGTTCTGGACAAAAATCAGATCTCTGATAGTTTTCAGTCAGGTTTCCATAGAGCTCCTTCCACTGACAGGACACTTCTCAGTGTCTCCAGTGACATTCTGACTTGAAGTGATGCACAAGAATGTTCTGTTTTAGTCTTGCTGGACCTGACTGCAGCTTTTGATACCATTGACCATCACCTGCTATTTGATTGGCTGGGTAGGCCTATTGGGATCTGCACTGGAGTGTTTTCCCTCATATCTGTCCAAGCATTCTTTCTCTGTGGCTGTTTGTAAGGACAGGTCCACTTCCCTCACCTACGGTGGTCCACAGGGTTTCTGTGTTTGGGCCTCTGCTGTCCCTATTTCATCTGCTCCCTCTTCAGCACATCCTGAGCTCTGTCAAAGAAATCTGCCATCTTTATGCAGATGACATTAAACTGTATATCTCCTTTAGGCCCCAGGAATGTCTAAACTACATGAACCACGTGACCGCCTGTCGGCGAGTTCAAAGCGTGTCGTAACTTTCTCTTTATACGGCTTTGGTTTTAGCTATTGAGGGGTAAACCAGGATCAGCCAGCAGTGGCTTCACACATGCATGATTCATTTGCTGTCTGGATGTGAAGGGGTTAATCTTTCCTGCTCTGCAGCTACAGATAGACAGCTGTGTGGGGACTGGGCTGCCTGTGAGCGCTTTAAGATGGGGAGGGGTCCAATGCAGAATAAGAATGACGTGTAGTACGTCGGAGTCTCTGAAAGTCTCCCAAAAACCATAAAACATCTCTACTGTAGAGTAGATGTTGGTCACTTTTTTGAAAAAGGAGAGAGAGCTAAACGCTAAGGCTCACATACTGTATGTCCAAGAAATTCTTCACATCTGCTACAAAGACTCTGCCACACTAATGTAAAACTGGATAAAGGTTTGATTTTATGTACTTTATTCTCCATTGTTACAAGTTGAGGACTGACTGAGCCAGCAGCCTGGCTCTCAGCAGTGGGCGTCAGGTGAACTCTGGGCTCCTATGTGACGTCTGTTTTATTCCGTTGGGTTTTATCTGGTAGCCAGTAGTCCCTAGGGGTGAATCCACATGTTAGATATCCAGAGATCTTTTTGTCTGTCTGTCTTTCCCTCAGAGTCTCATTTCATCACAGCTTTCCACTGTGCACCCTTTATTTTGCCCGTTCTCCCGCCTGCTTGTCTCTCTGTCATTTTAACCTGAGCCCTCTGTCTGTCTGAGCCTGTCAGTCTTTTCCCTCCACTCTACTCTTTTCTTTCATCACAGCTCTGTTTGTCTGCTGAGGTGAGTGTTGATAGTTGCGTTATTTTCCTCCAGATTTTTCCTTCATTGGACTTCTCCCTGAATCGTACCTTTTCACCCACTGTGCTGTCTTTACCTGGTCTGGACCGGCATCATGTAGCCAGGTTCTGCCACCATTCTGCTCTCAATATCAGACCTTTTTTTTGACATAAAACCTTTGACTAGTTCCTCACCACTGTTTGGTTTGCAAATAAATTCTATTAACATTTGGTCCAAGGTTTTTTTGTTTTTATCATTTTCAAAATAATGAAACATTCTGAGAGCTAATACAAAGTGGCAGTATCCTCCTAACCCCAACACCAAATTAAACCAACACGTATTCACACATTCTGTCAGTGTTGATCTAATCAATGCATTGAAATGACTAAAACCATTTTCTTTATTCCACCTGTCTCATTGTGTATCTGTTCATATACTGAATATTGAGAGAAAGAAAGTAGAGTTATCACTTCATATCAGTCCATCTCCGTTCAACAGAGAAAAACAATTGAGTATATAAAATATACTATAACAACCTAACCTCTCCTATCCTCCACTTCATGGGTGTGGATTTGGCATAGATGGAGATGAGGTGTCCCCACCAATATTCAGCAATCATTTCATTGTCCCCACCAATAATTCGATCCAAGGTTGCAGAAATAGTGCTGCATCCCCAACAATAATAATACTTGCAGCCTAGCAGACCAGCTGCTGTGCGTAGAGTCCACGGACAGACCTGTGTCCAGGGTAAGGAGGCATATGTGTCTGAATCAACCCGTGCGAGCTGCGCCAAGCTGCTGATGGCACCTGCCCTGGGTCTGGATAAGGACTGGCAATCCAGCATTTTCCTGGTGATGGTAACCATCCAGCGCTTCAGGGGAATAAGGCAGCAACTCGCTCACACTGTTTACAGTGGGGACGGGGAGCTGCTGACGTCAACTGGGGCTATAGTCGGACGGTGGAAGGAATACTTTGAGGAGCTCCTCAATCCCACCGATGCGCATTCCGAGGAGGAACCAGAGCTGGGAGACCTGGGGACGGACTGTCCAATCTCTGGGGCAGAAGTCGCTGAGGTAGTCAAACAACTACGCAGCGGCGGAGCCCCAGGGGTGGATGAGATCCGACCTGGGTATCTCAAGGCGATGGATGTTGTAGGTCTGTCGTGGCTGACACGTCTCTGCAACATTGCGTGGTCATCGGGGGCAGTTCCTGTGGAGTGGCAAACCGGGGTGGTGGTTCCCATTTTTAAGAAGGGGGACCAGAGGGTGTGTTCCAACTATAGGGGGATCACACTCCTCAGCCTCCCTGGAAAGGTCTACTCCAGGGTACTGGATAGGAGGGTCCGGTCGATAGTTGAACCTCAGATAGAAGAGGAGCAATGTGGTTTTTGTCCTGGTCGTGGAACTGTGGACCAGCTCTTTACCCTCGCTAGGGTGATGGAGGGGTCATGGGAGTTTGCCCAACCAATCCACATGTGTTTTGTGGATTTGGAGAAGGCTTATGACCGTGTCCCCAGGGGCACCCTGTGGGGGGCGCTCCAGGAGTATGGGGTTGATGGTCTTTTGTTAAGGGCCATTCAGTCCCTGTACCAGAGGAGTGTGAGTTTGGACCGCATAGCCGGCAGTAAGTCGGACCTGTTCCCAGTGAGGGTTGGACTCCGCCAGGGCTGCCCTTTGTCACCGGTCCTGTTCATAACCTTTATGGACAGGATTTCTAGGCGCAGCCGTGGTGTGGAGGGGGTTGAGTTTGGTGACAGGAGAATCGCGTCTCTGCTTTTTGCGGATGATGTGGTCCTCCTAGCTTCATCGAGCTCTGACCTTCAGCTCTTGCTGGGAAGGTTCGCAGCCGAGTGTGAAGCGGCTGGGATGAGGATCAGCACCTCCAAATCTGAGGCCATGGTTCTCGACCGGAAAAAGGTGGATTGCCAACTCCGGGTCGGGAGAGAAGTCCTGCCTCAAGTGGAGGAGTTCAAGTATCTCGGGGTCTTGGTCACGAGTGAGGGAAGGAGGGAGCGGGAGATCGACAGGCGGATTGGGGCAGCGTCTGCAGTGATGCGGACGCTGAACCGGTCTGTTGTGGTGAAGAGGGAGCTGAGCCAGAAAGCAAGGCTCTCGATTTACCGGTCGGTCTACGTCCCAATCCTCACCTATGGTCATGAGCTTTGGGTAATGACCGAAAGAACGAGATCGCGGATACAAGCGGCTGAAATGAGTTTCCTCCGCAGGGTGGCCGGGCTCAGCCTTAGGGATAGGGTAAGAAGCTCGGACATCCGGGAGAGACTCGGAGTAGAGTCGCTGCTCCTCCATATCGAAAGGAGCCAGTTGAGGTGGTTCGGGCATCTGGTAAGGATGCCTCCTGGACGCCTCCCTCGGGAGGTGTTCTGGGCATGTCCTGCCGGCAGGAGGCCCCCAGGTCGACCCAGGACAAGCTGGAGGAAATACATCTTCAGTTTGGCCTGGGAACGCCTGGGCGTCCCAGCTGAGGAGTTGGTGGACTTGGCCGGGGAGAAGGTGGCCTGGGCTGCCCGACTTGGAATGCTGCCCCCGCGACCCGGACCCGGATAAGCGGAAGAAGGCGAGGCGAGGATGGTAATTTTGGGCCGGTCCCCAGACTGGGACCAGGACTTTAACCTGGACTTCCTGTTTTGGCAAATGCTCAATTATTAGAAAATGGAAGAAACTCAAGATGTCTGTTAATCTCTCTCAGACTGGGGCTCCATGCTAGAGTTCTTCATCTCATGTGATGAATAATTAATTGATCAGGCTGACCGGGGTTCAGACAGCAGAGAGAGAGAGAGGGGAAAAACTTGTGTCGAAATAAAAAAAAAGAATGCTGACATTCTGTTCTGACTATAGAAAAAGTGTCCATCTCTTCAAGTTTTACCAGAAGAAGTCGTCCTGTTGGCTTGATGTAAACACAGTCCATCTAGCTGAACTGCCCTTTTCAGGATGATCCCGCTCAACCACGTTTCTGTGAAGGTAAGCACAACAATCTCCTATCTCACACCGAGTTGTCCTCATAGCATTAGCTGACCTACTTTGCTATCCAGGGAGCAGACATTCACTAGCAGGATGGTCGGTGAAGCGTTGGGCTAGCTTTTAGCCTAGCATGGATACCTCCACGTTTGCCACAAGCATGTCTTTTGTTTCTTGGACTGCTCAAAGTAGGAGGCCAAGTGTTTGCATGTCCACAGGAATTTTCCCTATCTAACAATAACTGTCAAAATATATTTTCCAGAGATGTCCTTGCGTGGATAGTTCACTGACGTAGACATAGTTACAGAAACTGAAAAAATAACAACAAAAATAATAAAATATTGACTAAAAATATTTAAATTGAGCATCACAGTCATGAGGAGCCACTGCAGCCGTGTGCACGTGCCGTCATCGA
This sequence comes from Callopanchax toddi, assembly GCA_006937965.1. Classification (NCBI taxonomy): domain Eukaryota; kingdom Metazoa; phylum Chordata; class Actinopteri; order Cyprinodontiformes; family Nothobranchiidae; genus Callopanchax; species Callopanchax toddi. Next base: position 107,624 of record SSNR01000560.1, read on the forward strand.
TCAGAAATTTATTTGAGAACTTTAATATGGTAAATTATAAACAGAAATGATTTACGTTTGGATATTTGTGAACTGAACTCTGAGCTAAATCCTTTCAAGTGTGAACTGGAGTGCCTGTTCCTACTTGGACATTCACCGTATTGTGTCCTGTTTTTATAGGAGTTTTGTCAACTAGATGTCCAAGCAGGAGAGGACATTACTTCTGTGTGTCTGCTACAGAGCTCAAGTTACACTTCACTCTTCAAAATACTGCCAGGAAAAATAGATGACATCTTCTTAAGTTTGGAATCCAGAGCAAAAAAAGTTTCTTCCCAATCTCCTTCAGTTTGGACCCTAATGGATCCATCAATGTCAGCTTCCTAGTTTAAACCAATTGTTCTGCTTAGCAATGATTTGATGGCTTCCATGTGAGCGGGTATCCTCTTGTGCCATAACAGGAATTGTAATCAGTATCTGTGTGTGGATGGCTACATGCTGCCATGTAGGGCTGTGCGATATGACGAAATATTTCGTCTGGATGATAGAAAATGTCTACCGTCAGATAAAAAGCTCTATCGTTTAAGTCACGATAGAAGTTTTACAGCATAACGCAATTTACGGGATGTTCATGAACGCACCGCGCAGCAACACATAAACAAACATGGAGGCAGACGGTAGTGGATGCGTTTTAGACCAGAGTCAACAGGATAACCAGCTAACTCAAACCGAGGAGCTTGTACCTAAAAGAGGGACAACTTCTGTCTCATCGATGTGGTTTAAATATAAAAAGACTGACGTGGACCAGACAGCAGCTGTTTGTAAAGTTTGCCAGCTCCCGGTCCCAACAACGGACTTCGACGCCACTAATATATTTTATCACCTGCACAAAAACCACGTCGAAGAATACAGAGACAGTCAAAGAGTAAAAGCTGCAAAAGCAGCATTGAGTGTTGGAGTAAGAGCTCAGAATAAACTCCAGACGCTGCTACAGGTTTTTACCTGCAGCACGTCATGTAGCGTCGAGCTGCCAGCTGAGCGGAATAGAAGGAAGGAGGAGGTTACTGCTGCTGTTGTCGGGCACTTATACAAAGATATGGCTCTAATCTACACGGTGGAGAAACCTGAGTTTAGTGAGTTACACTCGAACCCAGATATGAAACGCCCAGCTGAAAACACGTCACTAAAGTCATGTTACTGATCTATATGATGCATGTCGGGCCACAGTGGAGGAGGACATTCATAAGGAGGTGTTCTATCGTATGTTTATCGTTATCGGGATATAAAATGAGCTATATCGGGATATGGAATTTTGGCCATATCGCCCAGCCCTACTGCCATGCATGAAGAACACTGGAACTTTTTGCAGGCAGGAAATGGCCCTTGCACAAATACACACATGCATGGGAAACCTGTGAATACACATGAAAGCATTCCTGCAGACAACAATAACTTTCTGTCACTTCTCATATTAGAGAGAAATTGATGGTGTCCAGTTTCCAGTCACAATGTGAAAACATATATACCGTATTTGCCTGAATACAGGACGACCTCGATTATAAGACAACTCCCTTTTCAAGACTAATCTTCAGAAAAAAAGACAAAATTCACTTTTTAAAGAAACTATTTTTATTGAAATTTTGAGAAAATAATTTAAATAATAATAATTCCAGACTAACAGGGATGCACACAACTAGTCCGCCAGTTCGCCGTACTGATCTCTCTGCCCGAACGCACCTTTGCTGACAGGTGCTTTCACGGTCAGACTGTGCAGCCCCACGATCATCAGACACTGATGAACTTTGGTGCTGCGATGGAGTTTTCTTATAGGGGAAGCTTGTTTACACACACACTGCTGAGCAAAAATTCACAGACACAGAAACCCGCTGCTTACGCACAGACACACACACTGCTGTGCCGTGATTGCCGACACACAAACCCGCTGCTGTGCCATTAAGCGCCGACGCACAAACCCGCTGTGTGTGTGTGAGGCAGTGTGTGTGTGTGTGTGTGGGGGGGGGGGGGTTGCATATAAAGATACGTGAGACAGATGAGGTTCTGAGGGAGAATGCGTGTGTAAATCGAGCGAGCGACGCGAGCCCTCACCTGTACAATCTGCTCGCTGAAAGCACCTGCTGGGTCTGGAAATAAACCTGGCTGCCTCTGGACTGGCCGTCTGGCATCTAAATCCTCAGTGGACCTGGAACTTTGAGCTGGACTGGACCTCTGGAACCACTCATGATCTGAGCTGCTTCCTGCCGCTTTGACCCAAAAGCCTGCGCCCTCCGCTGGAAAAACTAGGGCGCAATAATAAGACGACCCCGCCTTTTCAAATTATTTTCAATGAAAAAAACCTTGTCTTATATTCAGGCAAATACGGTATATAAAATAAAAAGGTCTGACAAAATGTATTTTTCTGCTGTAAATTTTGTGCTGTGTTAAATGTGATATTGAGAAAGCCTGATGTAGATTTCTACTACTCTTCATGACATTGTACTAATGTATCCCTGATATAATTTGTGTTGTGTTTGGATGAAAATCTCCTGCCACCTTTATGCAGATGATGTTAGATCGTTCATCTCGTTCATGCCTCATGAGATGTCTGCGCTGTAGTTGTTGCACACGTGTTTAGACTTGTATTAAAAACCTAATGGCGGGAACTTTACACAACTTAATGAAGACAAAACAGAAATTTTGATTTGTGCTCTGAACAAGTTTGTTCCTAAAGTCAGGGATTGTCTAGGTCAACAAATCTTGTGTCAGGAATCTTGATGTAATTTATTGTTAAGTTGAGTTCTCTCATGTCATGCTTTGAACTGGAAATTGTTTTCCATAGGCTTATGCAGTATTAACTTCTTCAAGTTTGGACTACTGCAACTCACTCTTTGTCAGTCTTAACTAAACTCCCTTAGATCGACTAAAGGTGGTTTAGAGTGCTTGTGCTAGGCTTCTAGGTCCTCCAATCACATCCACGTTAGCACTGCTACTCTTTCAGATTCACATGCCCGTGAATTCCAGAGTTCATCTCAAGATCCTGGTTCTGGTTTTTATGGCCTTACGTGGACAAGCGCCAGCATATATAAGCACAATATTACATGCTTACACCCCCAGTTTGTGCCTGGAGCAGAGGTTGCTCTAAACATTTTTGTTGTCCATCACTAATTACATATTCAATAGCATTTATTGTCATACATTTAAAATAATATTAAGTCTGAACGAGTTGAATAGAGATTCCACATCATGTAATCACACATCAAGCTGATGAATGCATGGAACTTTTTCTCCACAGTGACAAAACCCACTGACTGTAGCCCCTGTAGCTACATAGAAACAATGACATGAAACCATAGAGCTTAAAATATGAACAGTTCACCTGCTGTGGCCTGTATGCAGTCTTACAACTTCCTTTTGGTTTGTTTGAACTTGAATTGCGTACTCGCTCATGTAATCAAACACCTCAATGGGATTGCTGCCGATGATATTGTCATGAGGTTTTAGACTTTCAGCTCAGGCATGTGACCCCAAAGGTTGTTTCTGACCTTCCACTGCATCAGCCCCTTTTTTCACCTTGTTTATCAACACCATCATCACCATTGGGCTTTTTGAAGAAACTTTGGAGATTCAGCTGTGAGAGCTAATTAATATGTTCACTCGCCACCAAGTGTTCATGGGTGGGAATTGTAATCTGCCAAAATGACAGATGGCGTTCAGATTTGTCTGTCAATGTTTTAAAAAACAGTCAAAGATGGAGAATATTTGGTTTATGCAACCCCTGGACTGGAGCTGTCTATTGAAGGCTCTGTTAATGACACGTTGACTTTAAAAATTTGCATCAGCAATGTTTTGTGGCCTTACATTGGATATACATCTATAACTGATCCATTGATTTGGAGTCAATATAATTTAGAATGGCTTCCACAGCCAGTTGACCCTAACCAAGAGAGGATATGATATACAGATGTTTCATTAGGTAAATCTTAGCTGTTTGAAGAAAACAAAATCCACCATGGTTCATTCAGATTGATGATATTAATAATGTGACGTCCAAATAAACCATCTCCTGAGGGATTACTGCGATTTTAAAATGTTTACTCAAATTTCCCAGTGTCATAATGTCAAGGTGGTGAAAGTCAAAATGTGATAATAGGAGTTAATAACTCAACAACTAAAAGGTGGCGGTGATGTATCTGAAATCTATTACTCAGACAAAAACATCAATGTTCTTGTTTGCTGTGCAAGAATTAATTTGGCATTTTTAAAAATACTTCAATAAGTAGGAAATATTTATTAAGAAACACATGAATCTGCCAATTAGATGTTTATGAACTGTCAGTATTGAAAATGTGCTATGTGCCTAGCCTCATCCATTATGGCTCCACGACTGAAGTGATCCAGAATGTCAAAGAGAAATGAGCCTCATCTGTGAGTGATAGTGAAAAAGAAGGCAGCAAAACTGAAACCAAAGAAGAGAAGATTCTTCCTCCTCCCCTCTCCCTCCCATCACTGTCGAGCACGTTAATTGAGTTTGGATGGATTGGAGATCAATGGATGGGAGGTCCCTCGATTGCTCAGCTGTAAGAGGGATTAAAATTTGAAATCAATTAGTTTGGTTTCTGCAAACCCTTACCTCGGCGGGAAAGGAAAATCAATTAAGGAAATTAAAAGTTGAAGTAGCGACAAGAAAGCCATTTTCAACAAGCACCGCTGCTTTCATCTCCTCCAGGGGGCAGGCGTCAAGTGGCACCGAGGTTCAGATGGTGCTTTTATCTCAACTCCTCAGACGATATTTGGCCCCACAGATAGATTTAAAGGAGGTAAATGACCTTTGAACTTCCTGCCTCTTAAGTGTGGGACTTGCTTGCACACCTGACTTAGCATGCTACAGTGGAACACACACACACACACACACACACACACACACACACACACACACACACACACACACACACACAGAGAGAGAGAGAGAGAGAGAGAGAGAGAGAGAGATCACTGAAACAACAGTAACACATAAGTGTAACTACAAAACAAACGCCATGAATCCATAACATAAATAGATTTTGTTTAATGTCCCATCACTCTCAACCTTTGTATTGTAAGTCCTTATTACATTTGAATTGTCAGAAACCATGTTCTAAATCACACATAGATTTTAAACTTCACCTTCTCAGTAGCTTGAACAAATTGGTTCCACAATGTGGAAGCAAGATAGAGAGACTGTTTAAAACAATGACACATCAACCTACTTTGCTCAAGGTTCCTTTGAGCCTTAGAAACAAAAACAACAAGGGAGCTTTTATGATCATTTTTCCTACCTTTGTGTTATGTATCCTGATTCAGTAGCTGTTGAACTTTGATCATGTTGTAAATAAACCTTTTTCACAGAAACAGGAAACCCCAAGGCAATGCTTAAACTGGTTTCTGCTATAACTCTGAGTTAGGCATAGCTGAGAGTAAAAATGGATCACAGTGTGTGTTCTACTTTTATCACCAGTGTTCAATTTGTAAAAAAGCAGAGGGGAATTTTTTTCTTCTTTTTTTCATTTTTTCAGTTTTGGTCATGCCATGGCATGTTTGAGGTTTACTGTTATTTATGTTCAGTACGAATGCCATCTTTGTTAAAGACGCTGCAGCGTGTGTGTGTGTGTGTGTTACTGAGCCTCCGCAGCCATATGAGCGCTCCTTAGCAGCGCCCCACAACGGGAAGTGCCAAGTAAAATGAGCCGTACTGATAGTCGGCTGCTCAAACGGCCTGGGCCGGCCCGAATTTACCATCGGCCCCCTGGCCAAATGCCCGGTGGACCCAATGGTCAGTCCAGCGGTAGTTGTTTCCTAAGACCGCTGTCTAATCCTCTTCAGAGAACTAGCTAGCGCACTGGAATATTACTCTGTCAGACCAGGAGGAGGAATGAAAATAGCTATCCCCCACCAGAATCAGAAATGAATGACCAGAGGAAGGAGGGACATCAAAAGCAGAGGGGGGTAAATCCCCTCATCAAATCACAGCCTGCTTATAACAACTCTAATCTCAACATTTTCAAAGCAGTTCATGTAAAAACTCAAACTTTTACGTCGCTGTCAGTTTCACATCTCACATTGTTAACTACAATTTGTAGTTACAGTATTTGTGACACAAACAGCAGCAGTTGTTTCCAATGCAGCCAGAAGAGCTTCCAGCAGGAAGATCTGTCAAATTAGACATGTAATATCATACAAACAGCAGTTAAAAGAATGACCTCACATGAACCACTTTATCATCTTAGGTGGAAGCTGTTTTTATATTGCAGCAATTTGTAACTTCCCTCAGAAAAGCTTGTAAATCCTATCAGATATATACTACCGTATTGACCTGAATATAGGACGAGGTTTTTTCATTAAAATAATGTGAAAATGAGGGGTTGTCTTATAATCGGGGTCTAACCAGTGACACATGCTGATAGTTGTTTGAGGTCATTACACGACTGCAACAGCAGAGGGCGCAGGCTTTTTGTAAAGTTGGCACTGTCCGGAGCAGACTGGATCCAAAGTGGGTCAGTTAACAGACAACTGAGGAAGAGTTTTGATGCTAATTTTAAAATAAAGGTGGTCAATGCAGCAGAGGCATCAAACAGCTGCAGGCAGCCAGGAAATATGGAGTTATGGAGTGTAATGTCTGAAGATGGTGCATCATGGTAATGATGTTCTGACAGGAAAAATAGATATTTTAGTTCTGTCAAAACAACAATTTCACATATGCACTGTATAACCTGCACTGGTGTGTTTGGGATGTGGTCCTGATTTATTTGATTAGTGACAGTTTCTTCACTTTCATTCAGTTTGGACTAGACTCCAAGAAAAAAACAGTTCCAGGCAAAAAGGCTTGAAAAAAAAAGTGGCAGCTTCTTTTTCTACCCTTATGTAGCAACCAAAGTTTACCTGTATAGTCGGATCCCTCTGATCAATATTAGGGTTCTTTTAAATTCAGGTATTCTTGAGGTATGCTTTCATTTACCTTTAACTTGACATGCTTCGACTGAAGTGACCTGTCTGATGAAAACTGCAGCCAGTGGTCGACGTTGATTGATTTGTTTGAAGAGATTATGGATTGATTTATGATGTTGGTAATGGGAGTTAGAAATAAATGCTTGATTCTTATTAAAGGTGATATCCAGACCAAATGCATCTGTGGCTGTAAAGGTTTTTAAACCATTAATGATCTTGTCTATGCACAGTGGACTTAAGGTGGACAGATGAAATACTGCAGTGTATGTTCTAGTGGATAGTACTGTGAAAGTTTGTGCTTCATGGCCATTTGTTAAAATCCTGACATCGACAACATGAGCATTGAAGCTTTCTGCACTCCTGTTTGTGTCCTTAATCACTTCATCATTTAGTTTAATTTCCCTGATGCTCATATTCACTGAAGCATTTCCTGTTAGTTTCCTAAAGTTATTCCAGATGTCTTGTATTTCCTTTTGCATCACTTATTGTATTTATAAAGTAATTTGCTTTTGCATTTCTAATTTCTTGTGTTACTTTATTTCTAAGGGAAATTAGGATGTGTCTGTCTGATGTTGTTTTAGTTTTTAGTGCAGTCTTGAGGGCATAATTGCATTTGTTTCATTGAGGTCCACTCCACATATCACAAATAAACCAGAGTAAATGAATGTTTTTATACGGTCTAGGCTTCATTTTTTTCTGAAATTGACTAATAGTGTCCTGTAAAGTCATCATACTTACATTAGTCTTTGTTTACTTTTGTATGAGCGAGAAGTTTATACCAATCAATTTCATTTAGTGCAACTCCCAGATTTCTTATTTCATTTTTGGGGATTCTTAGCTGCTCAGATGTCTTATTAACAGCCTGAATAAACCAGTTCTTTTCTTGAGAAAAGTTCCTATTCTAACACATCTGTGGCTGAATACCAGATCAATAAACATTTCAGTTGCTTTACTTTTTCTGGCTAATCATTTAATTATTTGTGATAACTCGTGATTATTATTAGTGATTTAAGCCATTTTGACTGGTCAAAAAGTTTATGTTAAAATCTCCAAAAAGGATGGTCTTCTCCCAGTTACACTCTTGTAGAATTGCCTGCAGTTGGACATAGAAAATGTTTGAAGTAGATGGGGGGCCCATTTATTCAAATTAGTCTAATGTCCTTCTGTACTGGAGCTGGTTATTGTGGTTGTGTCTCCAGGCCTATAGGGGGTGTAAGTTTTCCCACTTTACTGTTGAGCCAATTAGTAAATAGAAGAAATGTTTCAGAAAGTATTGTTTTCTCAAAAATTAAGTAAGACATGGTGAGTTTCTCCAAATACAAAGCCATCCACTTTGTTATATTCCTTTGAGAGGCAATATGAGCATGTTTCTAGATGTGTGAGACTGTTAAACATGGTCTATTGAAGTAAGTTACACATTTTTGATATGTAGTGTGTGTCAATATAGTGAAGTCCAATCTAAGTTATTGTAATGTGACTGCTAAGTTTAAGTTAACCCTTTAATGCATGTTATACATACATTTGTATATTGAATCATTTTCTGTATTTTATTGCTTCAGTTTCACACTTTTTTGTATTAAATTCTGTCCAAACACAACATGTGCCTGTTCCTTTAGCTGGCTGTGAATCTCAATGTAGGACACGGGGTCACACTGGATGCAACGGTACACCTTCTGTGGTGAGAGGGTTACAGTGATACCAATGCATTCTAAATCATTGTCAGTTGTCCATTCCATTTGTCTACATTTCAGATATTTTCTTAAATAGAACCCCCCTCCACCCACCCCCCCCACACACACAATGCCATCAGACCAGTCTTTTCTAGAAATGTTGTACATCAGGGTGGCGGGAGCTCATTAGAGCTCTTGTCTTGTAATCAGAAGGTTGTTGGTTAAATCCATGCTCAGTGGGTCACTTTGTTGTTGTGTCCTTGGGCAAGACGCTTTACCCAAACTGCCTGTTGGTGGGTCTGGTGGTACCTGTGTATGGTTGCCTCGTTATGTCTCTTCCTATCATCAGCATGTGAATGACTCTAATGTACAGTGCCTTGTAGTCCATGACTTAGAAAAGTGCAATAAATGCAGTATATTTTTAATTAGACCAGCTGTTGGAGAGTTAGCATGTAGCCAAGATCCTGTTATGCATAGAAAATCTAGGTTTAACTCAATGAACAGATTGTATTTGGTGACATAGAAAAGTTGACCACTCATAGCACTTTACACTGATAGTCACACACTCACAACCCTGATTTGCAGATTGGGGGTGCTATATGGTGTACGTCTGTAGATGACAGCCACTGGAGTTGATGGAGAAGTCAGAAGCCATATTGCTGTGAAGCCATATTTGAAAATCACATCTAATTAGTTATAAATTACAAATGTCATCTTTAACACCAGTCAGTAATCACTTTCATTCAATGCGTCTTAAGATCTAGGGTTTAATGGGTTGGAACTATACGATGAACAATGCATAACTTTCTGTAAATGAGCCTAAATATATCATTCACTGATCTGGATTACAACACTTAGTGTCCTTTTATTTTCTAATAAGCACCACTCTAAGTATTGCACATAACGAAGTACACGCACACGCACACACACACACACACAGAGCAGATAATTGAGCTCTTATACCAGCAAGACACAAAGTAGAAAAACGCTTCCTCCACTCTGTCTCCCTACAAAAGCAGCAAACAGGCATTGATATTGGCGAAGAGATAACTCCTCCAAGCTCAGTTGGAAATAATCTGTTCTTTACATAAAAAGACACAGAACCATTTCTCTGCACTCATTCTCCAGTGGAGGGTCTCTTAAAGCACCTGAGATGAACAGAGAGTGTGACGAAATGAAAAGAAGGTCACGAGGTAAAGATGGAAAAGAACGTGGAGAGAAAAAGAGGAGATGTGAGGAGAGTGTGGAACTGAGAGTGGGGAGAGGTGAGTTTGGATAGAATGAAGATAGAGCAGAGAGAGGCAAGAAAAAAACATTTAATCCCAAAGTATCTGCACCTGAAAGCAATTTGTCTTCAATTTTGGGAGCTTAATCACCATGTTGAAGTATGTGCACAGAAATACTGACGCTTCGAGACAAAACAGCAGAATTTGCGGCGTCTGGAGGGAGTTAGACATGCGGATGTCTTCTGGGAAAGCTGCAGGGGTCTAAAGAGATTCCTTGCTCTCCAACACTTCATGCTAGACGTTGGGGCCCTCTCGTATCAACTGTGTGTGTGTATGTGTGTGTGTGTGTGTGTGTGTGTGTGTGTGTGTGTGTGTGTGTGTGTGTGTGTGTGTGTGGTGGGGTGTCCTTTTTTCCATTAACAATCCACAGGCTCTCTATTTTTTTTGTTCAGGCATAAAACCTTTTTGTGAACAAGCTGGGTAGAGCATTTACTGTGGCTGAGGACGTATAGAAGGAAAAAGTTTACAAGAGAATAAATGTTTACATTTTCTTTTCCAGCTGTGTAAGGAACTGCACTGATTTGTGGATTGTGGCCAACTGTAGTTATGATTTTGTCGCTATGAAATCTCCAAGTTAACAAGATAAAGCAATGAATAATGAAAAAAAGAGGAGATGGCAGAAGGAGCTTTTGCATTAAGGAGTTTCAAAAAAGTGCTGGGGCCTTGCCTATGCACAAAACAGGCCTGAAAGTTGCATAAATCACTTTCTACACAAACTTTATGATTTATAGAAAAAAAACATGATGGAAAAATGTGCGTAACTTTAAGCAAACTTTGAACCTTGCGTAAGCACATTTTGGAGATGGGAAACCTTGAAACGCAGCTGGTAAGATGGTAACATGGTGAATTTAGGACGTTTTCAGGCAGTGGTTCCCAAAGTTGGGGTCATGACCCCACTGTGGGTCCTGAAACAACAAATTGGGGTCCTGGGATGTTCTCCAAAACTGAAAGTAAATTTAAAATCTTTGCTAATACCATGTATTTGCCCCTACAAACTGTTACAAACAGTTCAATAAACATAGTATACCGTAGTTGTAGAGGTTTGTGGTGTCATTATGCTCTTGTTTAATTAGTTTATTAGTAGTATTTGTATATTTTGCCAGTGATGAATGGGGTCACAAGTCCCTGCCACTGTCATTTTGTGGGTCAGATGCCAAAAAGTTTGGGAACCACTGCTCTAGAGCAGTCCTATGGATCTATGTGCTGAACTGGGCCTGGTGTTAGAAATACCGACCCACAGGAACAGTGTAATCCTGGTGTCACTGGCACCCTTACCACTTCTGATCACTGTCGGATTTCGTGCAACCTGTGAGTTCAGTAAGAATAATCCGACAGGTCAGCTGATGTTTGTTTGATATTTGTTTGCTCGCCTGCAGTAGCTTGACTTCCTGGAGCAGTGCAGGAGATGTGGCGGTGATTTGCGGTGGACTGTATGAAATATTAACAGCTTGGGAGGGGGGAGGCACGTGACTGGTCTGCGGGGCATGGGGGGGGGGGGGTCATTGTAGCTCGCCTGCAGTAACTCCACTTCCTGAAGCTGTCACAAGAGATGTGGTGTCATTTTGCGGTGGATTTCATGAAACTTTTATGTTAATAAAAAATACTATATCAACAATTATTCAGAAAATGTTTTAAAAGAGAGTATAAGGACTTATCAGTGACGGCTGGTGAAATCTTTTTCTTGGCGGGGTGCATTTTTGCAAGTCAGTTTTCAGATGTGCAAAAACCCACATCTCACCACTAGAGCAGGGAATGAAGCAAAATATTTTCATCTGACTGAATGTTGCTGGTAAAAATCCCGACCACCAGTTCACTAAAATTGTGGTGTTGTTAGGTCTAATTCTACACATCAAACAGTAAATAAATCATAAAGTCTTCATAAGGAGACCTTATAATAATATAAATATAATCAGATACAAATAATAATAAAAACAACCACAATGTGGTCACAACAGCAGTTGTAAGAGTTTCAGGAAAAAACAACCTGACCTACACAAGGTCAGAAACATAACTTAATATTCACAATGAAGTTTGTGCAGCTTTCTACTGACTACAAATGCATAAATACATCTATAATTAACACAGTCAGTCAGCCGTTACTAGTAAAAACTCTTAATTCAGACTGGTAAAATTAAAGCTCTATTCCTGCTGTCTGTAATTGTATCTTGGATATCCAAACATACATTTACACTAGTACTATTTTTGTTGTAGACAGGCAGAACTACAATCTTTCCAGGAACAAATAACTTACTGCTATCTGTTGTGATATTGTTGATGTCTTATTTCATTCCTCCTATCCATAATGCTGTTTTAGAGGGCAGGAATTGTAATCCACAACAGTGAGTGTCACTGTATGTAAAATGACATCATGACAGCTGAATTAGAGCTGTCTGAAATGAGAGTTTCTCCTAGTCAGAATTCACTTTCTACTATCCATAATGTTCTTTCCAGATAGGAGGAATGTATTTGTAGATAGGAGGCGCTGCAAACCCAATACACATGAATGGGAAATGTGACATCATTTGTCCTAGGAAGAATTACATTTCAGATATCTGAAATGTTTATTCTAGATAGGAAGAATTTAATTATGAATGTTTGAAGTACATATACAATCCACTTATTAAATGTTAAAATAACCATCAAAACCATTACAGTAGTAGTTCCTCCTAGTGCATTTGTTAAAACTTAAGGCTGGTTTATACTTCTCCGACAGCACGTTTGCGCTCACATGCACACGTATTGATGGAGACGTTTTTGATTTTTACTTCTCCATCAGTGTTGTGAAGCAATTCTCCACCAGGACAGCAGAGATAACTTTTCTGCAGTAATGCCTCCGGTCGACCAAAGTTTGTTTACTTCAGCTCAGTAATGGCCGACAGAGAGCGAATTTTGATTGAGTTTGAACAGATTGATCTCGAGGAACAAACAATGTTAAAAAGATTTAAACAGGAGTGAGGAGACAGCGGCATCTGTTGAATGTCCGTCCGTTCAGTGAGGACGAGGCAGATGACGAGCGAATATTCAGCTCTTGTTTAACCCTTTAGGGACACTGACGGATTATATAAATGTTCGTACTTCATCTGCCAGACGTTTCTCGAGCTGATCCATATCTGCTTCCGCAAAATTCTACTTCTCTGTTGATAGCGGCATGAAGCCGGATATGATCATGGGTTGTTGGGACGACCAATCAGAGACGTGCGCTCTCCGTCTTGTTCGATGGATGTTTAGAAAAGTGAGCTCGACTCCGTCCGTCCTTGCAAGGCTGTCGGAGAGCTCTTGCGTTGACGGATAATGGCGTTGCGTGTCTCCGTAACGACGCAGACGGAGAAGTATAAATCAGGCGTTACAATGTTACTAGTAAAAATACCATTCTGACTAGTAAAGATACTTACTCTTACTAGCAAAAATTTCATTTTAACCATTAACAATGCTATTTTGACTAGGAAGAATCAATTTATTAATATATCAAATGTACTTCCTGATAGTCTGTGAGCATATTTTATGTTAAAATGGCCACCCAATGGCATGTCACCAGATATCCTGAAAATCTTTTTGGATATCTTAAAATCCATAAGGTTCATTCCAGATAGGAGGAATGTATTTGTAGATAGGAAGCGCTGCAAACCCAATACACATGAATGGGAACTGTGACGTCATTTGTCCTAGGAAGAATTACATTTCAGATATCTGAAATGTTCATTCTAGATAGTGAGAATGTTATTATGGCTATATGAAATGTAAATTTTTACTAGGAACAATAGATTTATAGATATCTGGAACACATATCCAGTCTATTTAATAAATGTTAAAACGGCTTGCCATAGTCTCTGGACAGCCAGGTTGTTGGTGTGTGACTGTGCATAGTCCTATGGCCATTTCATTTTTAATAAATGTAAACTTAGAACAGGACATAAACCAGGTTGAACCTTTTGTTTCAGAGTGAGTATAGGAATGAATGCATGGATGGATGGATGGATGGATGGATGGATGGATGGATGGATGGATGGATGGATGGATGGATAGAAATACATATTAAACTAATTGATAATGTTTAAAATAAAACCTACTAATGTTCTACATCTAAGTTACTGTGATGATATTTCCCCTAAGAGATCACAATGATGATGATTTGAGTGGATACTTTTAATTAGTGCCAGAAACAAGCAGATAAGACAAATCACTCAGAGCAGTTCAACGTTGAAACAAAGGGAACTGGGCGGCACTAACCAATCCATCACCCTGTCTCAAAAGGTCTGTAATTAGCAGGGGCCAATCAACAGAGGCAATCCATCAGCCCTCACATTGGCCTTAACCAGTCACAGAGCTCTATTACTCACCATCAAAGGCTGCCTAAGCCAATGGTTGTAAGAGAGAAGTGAGGGCTGGTTGCCAGGAGTGCAGGGTTTTTAGAGGACGATGGAGGAATGAGCCATGACAGCTTTATTAATCTGACACGTAAACAGCCTCCATGGAGTGGCAGAGAGTAAAGGATGATTATGAGAAATATCAATACCTTTTCCTTCCCCTAAAAGCAAACACTCCTCCTCCTCCTCTGCCCCAACAGACCCAAAAGCCTGCTCCCTTACATGCTGTGAGAGAAAAGCTGGTAGAGAAAAAACTGGAGCGAGATAAAGTATTGAACTCTGCACACTATATTAATTTTCTTACTTTTCAAATACTGGTTCTTGACTCTTTAGTAATGGTACATTTGCCGTATATATTTTCATTGAGCTACTCAATAACAGATAGGTGGTGCGGGTGCTGCAGCATGTGCATTTGTCTGCAGCGTGTTTCTTTGCAGTGTCCTGCAACGGAAGGTGAAACTTTCAACAAGCCGCTCAGCTCACTCTGAAGCTTGTCAGTGTGTGATCACAGCTCAGCCTGTCAATATGTGATCATGGGCCGCACGATCGATACTGCAACGCAAACACCGGTGTGTGAAGGAGTGTTGTGCAGAGTTTCCCCTAGAAATTTTTTAAACCGTGGTGGTGGGCTGTCCTGGGTGGGGGCTTGTCATCAATATAGTAGGAAAACATTATACCGAAGAGAAGGAACCGAGTATTTCTGTAAACAGTGGACAATTGTGGAAATAAATGAATCAAAGTCAGTAATTATATTAAAAATGTAAATTAGGATGGCCTCAGTGACTAAGTTTGAAAGTTAGAACATGAAAGTGGTGGAAACTGATTTTGATGAATTTTGTTTTGTTAAAACAGGCAGAAAATAAAAAAATATATACAGTGTAATCTTTTTTCTTCTCTCAGCTCCTTTTCATTCATATTCATGTTGTGTTTATATGAACATTCTGTTTGTTCTTGTTTTTTCTTTTGACTGAAATCCAATCAGAAGTTAAAGTTGATCATCCTCTTAGCCTCCCCTGATGATCAGTTTGTGGCAGCTGAAAGATGGTAGAGAGGAGCCTAACCTGGACCAGAGTCTGACCTAACCTGGACCAGAACCTGACCTAACCTGGACCAGAGTCTGACCTAACCTGGACCAGAGCCTGACCTAACCTGGACCAGAACCTGACCTAACCTGGACCAGAGCCTGACCTAACCTGGACCAGAGTCTGACCTAACCAGGATCAGAGTCTGACCTAACCTGGACCAGAACCTGACCTAACCTGGACCAGAGTCTGACCTAACCAGGATCAGAGTCTGACCTAACCTGGACCAGAGCCTGAACTTACCTGGACCAGAGTCTGACCTAACCTGGACCAGAGTCTGACCTAACCTGGACCAGAGCCTGACCTAACCTGGACCAGAGCCTGAACTTACCTGGACCAGAGTCTGACCTAACCTGGACCAGAGCCTGACCTAACCTGGACCAGAGCCTGACCTAACCTGGACCAGAGCCTGACCTAACCTGGACCAGAGTCTGAACTAACCTGGACCTCACAGTACACAAATCTTATTCCAACACTACGAGGGTCTGATGAGCCCTCTCTATCGCTGCTGCTTACTTAGCTCTGTAGCAGCGAGCTGCTGCTACTCTGTCTGAAGCTGAACAGAGAAATGACTCGGCCCTGGATGAACTTTCTGACCAAAATAAACGCGTAACCCTGTCAAGCCTTGCCATTCTGTGAGGTGAAAGGTTTAAAAATAAAAATAAATCCATCTTTAGCTGGAGAATGGGTAGGTTTTTAGTAGAAATGAGCTGTGAGTCCTCATTGAACGAGACGGTAAACAAAGAAACACACGGAGCGTCCTGTACGACAGCGCCCCCTACTGGTACAGGTTTGGTTGATACGCATGCATGTTGAGAGAATGCAGAAATTTGAATTTCATTGGCTGAAAAATGTCAGCGGCAAGAAATAATGCAAAGGGGTCTCTAGGAGGAAGGAGGGTCTTCATCAGAATGACAGATGTTGTGGAACTCAACCCATAGATCATAGTTTAGACCTGAAATATCATTTAAAACATTTAGAAAACTTTGATACAGAGAAAAATAATCCAGAGAGCTGCTTTAAGTGTCAAAGAGGGTCATTTATCAGATGTGCCTAGGACTAGCAAAACACCTCTGCATACAATTTAAACACAATCTTATACACACACACACACACGATCAGCTCTTACAGTACGTGTCCATTACATTTTAAATCCTTTTAAAAACAAGCAGGAAAATATTATTTCTACATATTTGGCAACACACATGGATTAACCAGCACACACACTTTATTCCAGTCCAACCACAAACACACACACTTCTCACTTCATCACCCCGTGGGCTTGTAAAAAGGCTGTTTGCAAAAAGCAGAATATGAGTTGTTGCAGTGAGTCAGGTAACAAATTGGCAGAGCGGTTTTCTTTAGCTGCTGATTGTGGGAGTACGTGTTTTCACCATGGCCATCAAGTTGCTTTGTCAAAGGCCTTGTTGGCATGTAAATGAGAGAAATGATAGAAACAATTCTGGTGTCAACTCTTTCTCCCTTTTGCTCGTTTCACTGCATTTTGCATCCTCTTTTCTCAGTAACCCATTAGCTATATTTTTGTTCATCTCTCTCTCCCTTCACTTTCTAGCCTCAGGGTACTGGCCACATTATTAATCTATTACACACCTCTTCTCATTGTCTACTCATTTGCATTGTCATCTTGCTCTTTCTGCAGTGTTTTTTCCCCATATTACGGAAGCGTATTGCATTCACCCGAAAAAAATTTAAACGGCTCTGTTTTTCTGAATTAACGAGATCATTTTTACAAAAATAAATAAAAACGGCTCTGTTTTTCTGAATTAAGAGATAATAATAGCCTAACCCTCTGCATGTTCTATGGCAGGCTAAAATGAAATCAAACATGTCCCGTTTGTTGAGTTTAATTCACTTTTACTTATACTGTAGATTGAGAAACTGGTAAATAATCTTGTCTATGAACTATGTAGGTGGGATTATTATTAGTTTGTTGATCAGAGCAGACACCTGAAGGAATTGCTGAGGAGCGAAGCGGCAGTGCAAACTTCCTCTCTGCTCCCGGCGTGTGTGAGAGAAACGCAGAACTCGTATCTTCCTTGAACGAGCTTCTTTTATTTACAGCAAGTAACAACGAACATTTTACAGGAGCAACTGCTGAACAGCTCTGCTCCTGACTGTCGCCACTGCGACTGGAACTCAGACTGGCAGAGCACACAGGCAGTACACTGGCGGAGGGAACACGTCTCCTCCTGCTGGCGGGTTACCGTAAAACAGAACATAAATACAAACATATTAATCCTCTGCTACACGGGCGCAGTTCAGTGTTTACATTTAACAGATCTGGACGTGGCTATGTTTCTCCAGGATCAGCTGACTAAATATGGGATGCTCCACAGTTGATGCAATAGAAAGGCTTTCAGTCTGATTACGTGATGACACGGAAACAGTCAATTCTAGACGTGCGGAGTTGTTCAGCTGAAACTCTGGACCGCAGGTCTAGGTCACTTTAGGCTATTATTATCTCGTTAATTCAGAAAAACCGAGCCGTTTTTATTTATTTTTGTAAAAAAGATGTNTTATCTCGTTAATTCAGAAAAACAGAGTTTTTTATTTTTTTCGGGTGAATGCAATACGCTTCCGTACCATATATCCTTTTACTCTGCACTCTGAAACAAAAGCATCCATCTGAGTTAGAGTATTAATGCTGCTCTCCCTCCATAATCTGGAAAACACTTTTTCATTCCTCTTAACCACATTCTAACATAGTATAGCTATAAATATATTGTGGTGATAAAAAAAAAAAAACACGAAAGAAATTGAAAAAGTGGTTCTCTTACAGTTGTATAAAAACTTAAGCCAATTATAAGTTTCGGATCAAAAGCAACTGGACAATCCAGCTGTCTGTCTCGCTGAACTGCCTCACTTCCTTGGATCCTCCATTCATGCATGCTGGAGCATTTGCTGCAGAACATGCAAAGAGAAGGAGAGAACAGCCGGCTGCTACCGCTTCAGTTTTAGGAAAAAATACCAGAGTCCCAAAAAGAAAAACACCTTTTCAACTAGCAAAAAACAAAAAAGGTTTGGATGTAGAAAGAGGAAAAACCAGGGAGAACATTAGCATAGTGTTTCAACGACTGGTGTTCTGTAGCCTAGTAAATGGTAAAATTGTATAGAGCACTTTTCTACAGACAAACAGCCTCGGCTGCCCTGGGGGCACACTGACAGAGGCAGGGATGCCTCTGTCATGGGTGAAGTGTATTGCCTAAGGGCACAATGACAAGTAACCCAGTCGGAGCTGGGATCGAACTGGCAACCCTCTAGTTGCCAGACCAGCCACTCTACCAACTGAGCTACACGCCACCTTAAGTAAACTATCAGTTCTGCTCTGTTTGGTCTAGCCACACTCCATTGGAACCTCCGAAGCCCACTGATTGGTCCGGCGAGTCTCGTACCGAGCCAATTACAACACTTTAACGGTTTGGTAGGCGAGATTTGCCGATGGCGGCAGCTCGGGAACCATGGTTATTTTTAATGGCTTCGTCATCAACTTTGGACAATTTAGATTTGGGCTTTTAAGATGTGAACAAATAGAGGCACTAAGTCCTTTATTTTGAAAAAGACTATACAGTATTGGCTGCTTTACCATATGCGATAAAAGTTTAATTTACCAGCTGGCTCCGGTTGTTGCTAAATGGCTCTGATGTCTTCATATGAAAGAGCTGTTTCAATGGATCGTGGCCAGACTATATAATAAGTAAGTAAAGTTTATTTCTATAGCACCTTTCACAGAAAAAATCACAAAGTGCTTCACAGAAAATAGAATCAAACATAATAAAAATAAAATAAAATCAATAAAACAAACAAAATATCATTACAAATCAAAATCATTAAACAACAACAAGAACATAAAAGAGTTATTTAAAAGCAGTTTTGAATAATTGGGTCTTCAACTGCTTTTTAAAGGAGTCCAGACTGTCTATACAGCGTAAAACTAAAGGAAGTTCATTCCAAAGTCGAGGTGCAACAGACTGGAAGGAGCGATCACCTCGACTTTTAAATCTGGTCCTTGGAACTGTTAGGAGATTCTGGTCTGTGGACCTGAGAGCTCGGGTTGGAGCGTATGGCTTTATCAGTTCAGTAACATAAACAGGAGCTTGACCATGTAGGGCCCTGAAAGTTAGAGTCAGGATTTTAAAATGAACTCTACATTTAACAGGTAACTAGTGCAGAGACTTCAGAATAGGAGTGATGTGATCTTTTCTGTTTGCTCCAGTGAGGAGCCTCGCTGCAGAGTTCTGGACCAGCTGAAGGCCATAAAGGGCTTTTTGGTTCAAACATGTGAAAAGTGTGTTACAGTAATCTAGACGGGAGGAGATCAAAGCATGAAGAACCATTTCCAGTTCAGGTTTTGACACCAACTTTCTCAGTTTGGAAATATTTCTCAGATGATAAAAACAGTTTCTGACCAGCTGTTTTGAGTGACCTTCAAGAGACATTGATTGGTCGAAAATAACACCCAGAATCCTCAGGTTTGACTTTACAGCAGAACTTAAATGTCCAATATGCTGACTGATCAGAGGGACCATCCTATCAGGGGCAACAATCAGACATTCAGTCTTTTCAGGGTTTAACTGAAGGAAGTTCTTTTCTAACCAGTTAGTAATGGCTGACAGACACTCCAGTAGTTCAGACAGTTTGTAGAACTCTGAGTCCTTGAAGGAGCAGTACAGCTGAATGTCATCTGCATAAAGGTGGTAGGAGACATTGTGACATCTACTAATGATCTGTCCAAGAGGATGGATATATAATAAAAACAGGAGTGGACCCAGAACAGAGCCTTGGGGTACCCCACAGAACAGATCTGTAGTATCTGACATGATGTTGTTTATATGGACACTGAAACTTCTGTTTGAGAGGTTCGATCTGAACCAGTCTAGAACTGTTCCAGAGATCCCCACCAGGTCACGGAATCTGTTCATTAAGGTGCTGTGATCAACAGTGTCAAAAGCTGCAGAAAGGTCCAACAAAACTAAGACTGTAAACTCCCCGGAGTCTGCTGCCATCATGATGTCACTGGATACTTTGAGTAAAGCTGTTTCTGTTGAATGTTTTTTATGGAAACCAGATTGGAATTTATCAGAAATGTTGTGTTGTTCCAGAAAAGAGACCAGCTGATCAGCCACAACTCTTTCTAAAGCCTGATTTATACTTCTCCGTCTGCGTCGTTACGGAGACACGCAACGCCATTATGCGTCGACGCAAGCTCTCTACGACATGCTCGCAGAGGCTGACGGAGACAGGCCCAAAATTCTAACTATGCGTCGAAAGCAACGGACAACGCATGCCTGTGATTGGTCAGCTCAACACCCCGTGATCATTTCCGGCTTCATGCCGCTATCAACAGAGTAGTAATAGTAGAATCTCAGGGAAGCAGATATGGATCAGCTCGAGAAACGTCTGGCAGAAGAAGTACAACATTTATATCATCCATCAGTGTCCCTAAAGGGTTAAACAAGAGCTACATTTTCGCTCGTCGTCTGCCTCGTCCTCACTGAATGGACGAACATTCAACAGACGCCGCTGTCTCCTCACTTCTGTTTAATTCTTTTTAACAACATTGTTTGTTCCTCGAGATCAATCTGTTCAAACTCAATCAAAATTTGCTCTCTGTTGGCCATTACTGAGCTGAAGTAAACAAACTTTGGTCGACCGGAGGCATTACTGCAGAAAAGTTATGCGCCCTCTGCTGTCCTGGTGGAGAATTGCTTCACAACACTGACACAACTCATTTTAGTGGTCACAGGGTCGAACTGAGGAGACGTTTGATTGGATAGATGGGTAGACAGACTGAGGTGGGCAGACAGGAAACATTCAGTTTTTTTGACTCTTTCTTTAGCATTCAGTTCTTAACTTTGTCTTAATCCTTAATCTGTGCATCCTAACCTGGTCAGCTGGGTGTCTCTTCAGCAGCTGTCCATACATCTCATCTTCCAAAGTCTATAATCACTCATCACTTTTCAAGGTTGGTCTTTGTCATCAGGGTTAGAGTTACTCTCAGTAACAACTGTTTAAATGAAAGCAGAAACTTGTACTCTTCTCCAGACTGAGAGCAGGTATTACATCTTTACATGCCACCATTTTCCATTCTTATTTACATTTTGAATGGAACATTACTTTAATACAATGTTACACACCATGCTTTAGTAGCAGCATGTTGGTTTTCTTACTAGTGTGTGGGCAAAGCCACCTGCATAATGAAGCAGATGGCGGTAGAATGAGCAAGAGAAATAAAATGAGTATTTTAGAGTGTTTTATGGAGGAGTTTCTACTTTATGTCTCTCCAAATTGATGCTCTTGGCAGTTTCCAGGCTTGCTCACACATACATCAATCAGACTTCACTCTGTTACTGACTATTAAAATCCTCCACTTAAAAATTGCCATGTACTGTTGTGCACAACCATATTTTGGAGTGCATGTATATGTCAAGTTCAGAAGGAGAGGAAAGAGAACATAAAAGGGAAGCAACAAGTCCACCACTCTGACGAGTCCCTTTGGCCCGATCCCAAAATCCACACTGCAGCCTACGTTCCTCTACGAAGTGCACTTGGAATTATGGGTAATATCCTTCGTCAAAGTCCACAACAATGCGGACTTCAGCGGAGTGCATAGCGAGGGTGGGAAAGGGAGTGGGGACGAGGTCCTGATTCTCCACTCTAAAGAATCGAAACACCCTACGCACTCACGCACCTCTGCAGGAACGCGCAATTGAGGGGTACAAGGGTGCAAGTGAGAGTATTGGAACAGGGCCAAATAGCTCATTTCCACTGCAGGGTCTGGTGCGGGTCGGATCCTCGTAGTCCGGTACGGGTCCGCGATTTCAGGAGAGCTTTTCCATCAGCAGTCTGACTCTCACTTGGCAGGCAGGGTTAAATGTAAATGCGTGTCATTATGTCATACCAGCACTGTCCTTAAGTTTTCTATATTCAGCTTTTAATTTCTCCAGCTTGGCCCGACACTGTTCCACCCATCGTTCAAACCCTTCAGCTGCATCCTGTGAAACTTTTTTATACATTTTTTCATTTCGTACTGATCCATCTAGCTCGTCCTGAAAGCAACTGATCGCCAAATGTTTGGAGCTCTGAAGATGACCAACCTTGCTGCTACTGCTGGCATTTTATCACATCCATGTACAATCAGCCGACGCCCGTCGGACCTAAGGGGGCATATACAGGTCTGGATCCACCAGCACAAATCCCTCTCAGCAAGGACCAGCGTTACAGGACGGATTGTATAAATCTTAATAAAATAACTTGTTACTATAGTAATAAAGTAATAAAATAATGGAACTCCAGGGTTTGTTTTGCTTGTTGCAAGCAGTGATGTTTAACAATCCCCCAATCAGTGGACTGTGTTGTTTTAACGCCACAGCTCCGCCCTAACCGTACCGCTCCATTCTCCTATGGACCGACAGCTGAGGAGGACCGTTCATGGACCATGAATGTCACGGTCCGGATCGGTTTTATGGACTGGTTTTACAATGGAAACAGACTAAATACCGACCCGTACCGAACCCTGCAGTGGAAACAAGACTTAAGTGTCTCTGCAAACTGGAACATTGAACTCCATAGCACTGGCATATTTCTTATGTCAATGGATTCAGAACGTGACCTCTGGTGATTTCGCTCTGCCAGTTTGCTCTTACTGGGAGATGACAGAGTGTTTCAGGATGCTGATTCTGGTGACAGGGGAGTGTGTTTGAGCCTGATCGCCGTTCTTACAATCCAAAACACTTGATTTTGGGGAAAGGACTATTTCCTGAGCCTTTCATTAACAAATGAACACTTTCATGGCTAATTACATTATTTTGGTTTAAACATCCTCTTTTATTTTAGCTTAATGGCTGAGTTTTGTCTTTTCGTCCTTGTGTGCTCATGCTCACTAATAAACATATACTAAACTTCCTGCAGCACTATTGTCAGGCCTTATCTTGACATTTCCTCCTTTCTTTTTGTTGCCATTCTTGTGCTGCATTAATGCTATTTTGAATCTTATAAGAGGGCATGAAGGAGTACACATTGTCAGGGTTGAGGCCTGTCCAAACATCCAGTACAAAGACAGACTAACTATTTTGTAAATGTGTGTGTGTCAGGGTGTGTGGGTGTGGGTATGTTTGTTGTTTAACTATCATGCTTCTAAATCACAGGGAAAACAGATTTGTTGCTACAAAAACCCGCGAGAGAAACTTGGGTGGAAAAGCATTAACTGACACACAAAACTTTTTTCTGTGAAGAAATGCTGAGACTGAAGCTGAAACTCAGAATAGACCCTGTGCACAAGAAAATGCTAACTTCCGGGTTTGAGACCGGATGTGCTATCTTTCGTTTCCTGTAGCTGTATTTGACGGTCAATCCTTACTGCGAAGATGGACTACAGAATCATGTCCAAATTACGAAAAGGAAAGGATTGGGTTAAAAAATGGTTGTTGTATATCAGAGGTCGCGCTAGACTTTTTGGTTTTCCGTCATTTTGACTGACAGGGTTTAAAAAATCCGGTCATAATCTATTTTTATCCATCACTTATTAATTTGAAAAATTATAATAATTACATTTTCAGTAGCATTATTGCTCAAACACCGGGCCCATTTAGCACATAAATCCATAGGATTAGACACTAAATGAGTCGATCAGCCAGTCATCAGATAGACATTTCTAAAAACTCCGTTTGGAGTCGAGCGCCTCGCAGCGAGGTGCAGCTCTGTGCGCTCCGCGGGACTCTGATTACAGAATATTAACGTTCATTATGAGATCATGAGAGACAGTGAGAGAGGGATGAGGGGTTCACATATTTTTCATTGAGATACTCGGGGGAAAACCTGGCGCTGCTATTTAATGCGGACCTCCTCGCGTTTGGAGTCCAGTTCTATGTGCGCGCAGCTCGCGGAGCAGATTTTGCGTGTCAACAAGCCTCCACAGCCTATGAACGCTACTCTGAGGGCGCATTACAACAGGAAGTGTAGTTAATCCATATCTGATCGCGCACTGAGCACCGGATTGCAAAGCGGCGTTTGAGCGGATCAGGTCTGACACCTGATGGTGGACCAGTGTTCTTCTGCTGCAGAGCGCAGGACGTCTGGATCACAGGTCTGCACACAGCAGCACAGAACCTCAGTCTGGGCTGCAGGTATTGGTGGAGATGCTGCACTATTTCTGCATCCTTGGTTCGAATTATTAGAGGGGACAATTCAGTGATTTCCTATGACGGTATGGACGGGCAGGCTCGTGCGCAAACCTGTCAGAATGACTGGCGCCCAAAGTAAAAAAAACAAAAAAAAAACGGTTAAATACGAGAAATTTCCGGTTAACGGGACCCCTGCTATATATTAGGATTTACGATGGGGAAGGTTGTGAACACCTCATCTCTCTCTCATGAAATCATAATGAACGTTAATATTATACAGAGTCCCGCAAAGCGCACAGAGCTGTGCCTCAGCTGCTGCTGCACTGCACTCCACTCCGGAGAGTTTTTATTTCTATATGATGACTGGCTGATGGACTAATTTAGTGTCTAATCCTATGGATTTATGTGCTAAATGGGCCCGGTGTTAGATCAATCGAATAGGAACCGAGCGATCTGCAGCTTCTAAACAGGTTCTCCAAACCGCGACCGTCAGCGGAGGATTACACAGCATGTAAACAAACTGTAAAAAAGCCACAGCATATACACAAATAATTTACGTTGGTAAGGGTCTCAAACTATAAGTATTGACGATGGGGAAGGTTGTGACTTACCTTCAAAATTAGATAAATCCTGCGAAATATAAAATGTGAAGCCTTTCTCTCGTTTGCTCTTTGGCGCAGGGAAAAACGATCAACAAGTCGGTGAACATCATCAACAGAAATATTAGGCAAATGCCCTAGACATCTAGAAGAATTTAAATCGCCGCTTAGTCCACTCATTTTGTCGACTTCTTCGGGAATACAAGACCGTAAATAGGGTGCGACCAGGCGAGAATATCAAACCGGAAATACAACACTGGACAGGAGTCTTCCCACCGGAAGTAGCATATGCTAACGTGCACAGGGTCTATTAACAAAGTAACACCAGAACCAGAGACATAGTATTCTTAATCTTTAGATGAAGTTTTAGATTTTTTTCAAGCCAGAAAGACAGCCCCACTATGTGGATCTTGCATCATAGTAATTCCTGTTGAAACAAACACAAATTGACTTGTATTTATGTTTAAAGTACCGTTTATTGCACTTTCCAATGTAGGGATGTCCCGATCCGATCTTGTGATTGGAAATTGGCCCAATCACGTAGTTTCAGACTCGATCAAAATCAGACGTTACCTCCCAATATATATATATATATATATATATATATATATATATATATATATATATATATATATATATATATATATACACATATATATTCTCATTTTTTAACACATGCATGCAGTGGCACAGAGTTAGACCTCTTGACTCCACACAGAAACAGCAACGGATCAGCATGACATCATTGGTTAAACACCGGACAAGTAGAACACAGAAGTAGCTTGAAGCAGAAAGCAGATCTGTTTCTTCGCTCTTCTTTATTCTTTTTTTATGTATTATAGACAGAGCTGCACATAACTGGTCCTCCAGACTGCAAGTGCACCAGATATCATGTGTGCACTAGGGGTTGCATGACTTAATATTTTTTAAAGTCGACTACCAAGTAATAAAAGTTGCGTCAAATTTAACTAATAACTGATGACATCATACAGACGCAGTAGACAGGACGGCTTTATAAAACTTGGCAGACTTTATTGCAAAAACTTATATCTAATGCTGACAACAAACAATTCAGAAATCATTGTTGTTTTAGGCAGCACTTTGGCTTTAGTATTGAGTCTTTTGAACTAAAATGCTGATTAGTTTGAGTCACATTTTAGTCATGTTTATATGCAAAACAGTTTTAGTCAGTTTGTGGTGTATTGTTTGGCCATAATTATAACATAATCCCTCAAACGACGACAACAACCAGCTCCGTGATTCGGAAGTCCTGAACCTCCGTCCAAGAAGAGGACCCCGACCCGTTTATGGCGAGGGTCTGCATATCGAGCATCAGTGCCAAGTTCTCCCTTGAGAACTTGATGAAAACATTATGTACACCCCTGACTATAGATGTGTTAAAAAATATTGAGAATATATAGAGTTGAGAATATATACTGTAGAGTTTGGATCAGGAGGTAACGTCTCATTTCAATTTAGTCTGGAATCACGTGATTGGTCCAATTTCCAATTACGTGTTTGGATTGGGACATCCCTAGTTTCTACACTACAATAACACTTAACTTTAGAACAATTGTGTTATTAAGGGTCGACATTTAGCTCAGTTGGTAGAGTGGCCGGTCTGGCAACCGGAGGGTTGCCGGCTCAATCCCCAGCTCCGACTGGGTTAGATTGTCGTTGTGTCCTTGGGCAAGACACTTCACTCAACTTGCCTACTGGTGGTGGTCAGAGGGACTTGGAGGGTGCGGGGTGCATGGCATCCCCGCCTCTGTCAGTGTGCCCCAGGGCAGCTGTGACTACAGCGTAGCTCATTACCGCCAGTGTGTGAATGTGAATGGGTGAATGACTGTTTGTGTTGTAGAGCTTTGGGGAGTGTTCAACAGTCTAGAAAGCACTCTATAAATACAAGCCATTTACCATTTACACCCAAAATGCTTACATAAAACTCAAGAGAGGGCTAGTCTCTTTTTTTAGGAGTTAAACACAGACCATATTCTGATTTTTAAAAAAGAGTAAGATCTATGATTGAAAGCTGAGTCTGTTCTAAAAAACAACTAAATTAAATGAACTGCCAAGAAGATTGGTCAAATATCAGCTTATGGCTCCAATAAACATGGTTTAGGTGCAACTTGTTAAGAGACATTTACCAAATATTAGTGGGGGTATTTGCAGGTATATATTTTTGCCTGTATGTATAAGTTTGACCATGTTGAAGAATGAAATTTCACACTAATTTCAATCTTTTGCATCAATTACTTGTTTTAAAGATTATTGAACTTGTTTGTCGTCCCACCCTGGAAACAGAACAGTTTAATTCCCTCATTAAAAACCCAAATAGAGCTGACATTCCCATAATGAGGAACATTTCTGACTGCACCTGTATTACCACCTCATAGCTGCTCATCGTGCAGTACACCTGCTTCTGCTCATGGTGCAACTCTTACTGCCTGTTGTGTTTAACTGTGTGTGTTTTTATAAGTGTTCACAGCTTATAGACAGAGGTCAAATTTCTCTGTGCTTAAAATAACTTTCTTGGTAAAAAAGTTTTTTTTCACTCTCTATAAAATGAAAACGTTGTAATAGCATGTCAGGCCTCGTATTTAACTTCTTAGCAGTGTGTGACAGGTAATTACCATCAGCACACAGATTGTTCAGTTCAAACAGCTTATTATCAAAGAGAGACACAATAAGAAGCTGTTTTAGCTGTGGGGGTTCAGACACATGGCATCTCTATCACATCACTCACAATCACAGCAGCAACAAATAATGCATGAAAACAAAACCATCTATGAGCATGTAACAAAATAAAAAATGTTCCAAACGTTTGACTGAACACCCAAAATGTCATTCAGATTTGGACAATTCATTCATGACTGCTCAGTAATAAAAAGGAGATGAAAGAAAAACTAAGTATGTTGAATGTTTTCCTTAAGATTTGTAAAGGTCATGTAGCGTTTAGAAATAACTATTAGTTATTTTAACTACACCCTCTTCAGATAAACAAAGCTTATTTTTGGATTCTAATGAAAAGTGATAAACTGTCATTTAACCCTGATAATAGATAATATTTATTGAAGGTATCTAGGTTCTTTGAAAGAGTACAGTGAATTGAAATACCTTATTAATAATGTGGAGCTGAGACCAGATAAGATTGAACAACCATTTAATTTGAAAAACCTAAGAACACAGACAGATAAGACAGTTTGAAAGTTTGATGTGAACACAATTAATATTCTTAAACATGTTGAGGATGTTAAAGATAGTTTTAGTGAGTTTTAACGGACCGTAGCATATGTTTTAATGACTAGGGGAGTTAGTTAATTTAGTTAACCTAGTTGTGACTTTAAGAGTCAATTTAGGGCTAATTTGAGTTTGGAATGGGATTTAGTTTTGGCTTAATTTAGTTTGGAAGAATTAAGCTTTATCAAAGCAAACCTCTCGATCAGAAAGGGGTTTCTTACTGAGTTGCAGGTCTCGTGGGTCCAGCAGGGTGAGGGGCCTCTGGCAGAGGTGGAGCAGGTCCCCGGATGAAGGCCCAGTTCCCAGAGGAGGCAGTTTAGCTGGTTCACCTGGGAATCGTCTGATGGCCCTGAGATCCGTGTGACAGCAAGGGAGGTCACCCTCGGCATGGTGAAGTCATTCCTGATCAGTTCCCATGGAGGGAGAAACTGAGAGGCCTTGTTCAAAGCCGATGAAGGTTCAGCTAAGACTCGGAAGATAGCAGCTCAAGCTACATTCAGATTCAGCATAGACTCGGCATAGAGCAAGATTCTAAGAGGACTGTTTCGTACCGGAACTGAATATTAGTTTTGAGAAGAGTTATCTTACTTTTAACCAATCAGAAGATATTAAGTGTACTAATCAAAACTGAGTTAGTGACTTGTGAATGGCTCTGATTGGATAGGGAAACTGTGAGGGAGTTACCAACTCACATATGACTTCCGCCCGTTAAACACTCACATTATAAATGTAGAAATGCATGACATAGCAGAGAAACATATTATAACACTTTGAGTGAATGAGACGGCAAATGCCCTTGGAGCAGGAACACTACAGGCGGCTGTTCTGTAAACAAGAGATTACAGTTGGAACACCAGTCTGTGGTGTTACAGAAGAGACTCCTTTACAGAGAGTGTTTTATTAGACCAGTTAGTGTCCAGTTAAGGTCATCTGGGAGATGGACACCTGAAAGTGGACAGTTGGACACCTGTAGGGATCTTGATTCAGGTTAAAACATAATCCAAAAGTGATTGTATTCCAAGTTATTGGGAAGAAGATGGATTATTGTTGTGATGGTCAACAGAGGTCAAAGGTCAGAGGATGTAGCCTATTTGGTGAGGCTACAGTCATATAGAGAAACATAAAGCAGAATTAATTCTGCTCATAATTAACTTTGAGCTGCTTTCTTAGCAATAAGAGATCCATTAGCATCTTTTGCTCTAGAGATAAACGTTTGGATGACACAGGAGATCACAGTACATATACACATACATGTACACAGTACAGTACTTTTTTTTAGCACACCATTTCCTTTGGTCCTCTGAGCTATAGTTTATTTTTCTGCTTTAGAACGCGGTCTTCAAAATTTGTCATCTCAGCAAGTACATGTGGAAACATACAATATTACCGTAGTAGACTAAAATTACAGTAAGTGAATTAAATCCAAATAAAATATGATGTATGGGGAATTTTGTTTTCATTTATAAAAAAATAAAACTTAATAATTTACACATGAACAACAAAGGTAATCTCAAAGTCAGTTATTTGAGTCAGCAAAAAGAAGATTTAAATATTTCTACATTCTGAATGTGTTTCTGTTTGAGGACCACAGCAGGTGATGCAGGTGATTTCGGGGCTTTATCAGGGAACATCACATTAATAACGAGACACAGAGACAAACTTACTTTATGAAAATTACAATTCTAAACATTACACTAATCTAAACATGGTTATGAAATAACACAAAAGAAATTAATCAAAACTAAGGTGATGATTGATGAATAAATGAGTTATTTGAAAGAACAGATGTTTGAGGTTTAAGGTAATGTTGGTGAAGGTTCTCAGTCATCAGGTCATAGTAACCCAAAAGGCTTCAAATGAAGGAAACTTTGGTTCCTTGAAGATGTTTCACTTCTCATCCGAAGAGCTTTGTTGATTCTGAATTGACAAAGCTCCTCAGATGGATTGTGTGGGTGTGTGATGATTTTATAAAAGTGTTTTATTCTTGTTTTATTGAATCGGTTCTTACCTTTGCTTTGATCTGTTGGTATGGGTCACTTTCTTTAAGGAACAAGAACTGTCTAGAACATTGCTAAAGAGTGCAGTAAACCTGCTGGTTACTCTCAGTGATCTCTACATTTCCAGATCTCTAAGGAAAGCCAGGGTTTATATCTGATCCCGAGCATCCATTGTGGGCAGAGTTTCAACTCCTGCCTTCAGGACGGAGATACCAGACCTGTGTAAGACTGAGAGAGGGAAGAAATCTTTTATTGTCACCATGGTCAGACTAGTACATTCAGGCTTATGAGGACTTCTTGTGTTGATTGCTTTTTGTCTGTGCTTGGGTCGAATGGTGTTGTTCTATGTGAACTGCTGCCTGTGAAACAGATTGCCCTATACAGGGATATTAATAAAGTTGAACTGAACTGATGCACCTTATAGTCCAGGTTGGCATACGAGTACCTGACTTGTTCAGATGGATGCCATCAGCCCCAAAAAGATGTCTCCTACCCCAAAATAACATCAATGTTTTCAACAAAGTGTACATTTTGGAGGCTACAGACAAAAGACAGCCAGGGTGTTCAGGCTGAGAGGAATCAAGTATTCTATTCCTCTGTCACAGGTGGGAAGGAGAGAGAAACACCTGAAGCTGGAACTGTATAGTAGAATGAACTCCTGTTTTAAAAGTTCTGCCTGCTGTTTGGGGTTGTCATTGGTGCCTTTAGAGAGAAGGGTGGGCATTGGGTTTTGCTGTGGAGAAAAGTTAGCTTGCATAAAACAAAACATGTCTGTCATGATGACACCCCCTGAAGTATCTACTTTAGGTCGATAATTACTTATTATTTATTAGTTATAAAGTTTAACAAGTCAGTCACTGATGGCACAATGTGTTTTGCATCCTTTTCCCACTACCAACATTCCCCAGGTGCTGGATGGGGGAAAGATTTTCACAGAGAGTACATCACTGAAAAATGCTCTTCCTCTCAGCACTTTTCCCAACACAGTTTTACTGTGTTGCGTGGCTGCAAGGTGGCTTTAAAAAAGTGCATTACCCAGCAGAGACTGGGACACAAAGAAAGGTCAGCCATCCTCTTCCTCTGCTAACTAATCTCAGAGTTCCTCAGAGAACAAACCAGAGCAGCAAAATGCCACCAGAGAAAACAGGTTGGAGGAGGTGAGAAGTGTCTATCGATTGATCTAAAGCACCTGGCAGCAAGGAAATGAACAAACGAAGGTTAATGACTTTTTAATTTTAGTCACAAATGGATTACAGTTTGAGTCAATCAGCATCCTGTAGGATCTCTCAGATTTTTTAGGATCTTAAATTAGATTTGGCATGGAAGGAGGTTATGTGTCCCCACTCCCCACCAATACCCACCACCAATAATTTCATCCAAGGGTGCAGAAATAGCGCTGCATCCCCACCAATAATACGTGCCGCCCAGCGGACCAGGTGCTGTGTGCTGACAGACCTGTTTTCAGGGTAAGGAGGCGTACGTGTCTGGATCGACCGGCATGAACCCCTCGTGGCCCGAGCCAAGCCGCTTATACTGATGGCTCCTGCTCTGGGTCTGAGTGGACCAGGCTGGACTGGCCATCGGGCATTTTCCCAGTGATGGTAACTTTGGGCCAGTCTGGACCGGGACCAGCGTTACAGGGTGGATGACCCCCCCCTCCCATCCCCGTCTCCACCTATGTCAGGAGCAAATCGACGTGGCTCAGGACAGCCGGAAACATTTGTGCTCAAAACTGTTTGATCATTTTCAAATTATTTAGTTTAATCAAATTAATTTTAAAAATGTAGAATTTTCCCTTGTCTGCAAGCTGCTTTTATTCAACATGAAATAAGACAATAAGCACAATCAGAGGTCTCATTTTACATCATTATCATGATTTGAAGAAAAACAAAAATAACATTTTGAGTTTGATCACAACGTTAAAGTGTTTGCTGTTGACACTTTTTGTTTTCCAGCTTATCATATCTCTGAGTTTCTGCTCCTCGGATAAGACAGAGCTCTCTTTAAACTGAAAATTGTGTGCTCCAAATACGTAGATCTTCATGCATAAATGTAGCATCATTGTCATTTGTCTTTTCTGAATATATGTCCCTTTCGCTTCCCATATGTCCTCTCTATGCTAGGGGTTTGGTCTGGCAGCTGCAAGGTCAGAAGATTTATGCAGAAGGGGAGGCCAGTGGGTGAGAGAGAAAACTGAAAGTAAAATTGGCCAGATTAGATTGCCTGATTGAGCAATTAGTGATTGTCTTGATCATCTAGCCATCTGACGCTGAAGGACACACACCAAGGCTACACACACTGATGGGAGGCTGTGTGTGTGAGAATGTGTGTGTTTGGCCTTGATATAGTGGTTAGTGTCAGAAGAGCCACATTTTATTCTCATTTTATTTTTATAGGTCTCTTAGTCTCCATTCTTTTCTTTTCTGAAATGCTCATTTATCATCAGCTCTCTTTATGTCTGCTGCCTTTTTCTCAGCATATTTTTTGTTTTCATAACCTTGGTTTTCTGCATTCTCTCTTCATATTGTTTAAATAAGTCCATCCATACATCCATTTTTATTACTTCTCAAAGGTTGAGATGAAGAGGTAACCGATACAGCAGCGAGGCTCAAACACCCCTCTCCCCAGGGTCGCTGCCCCAGGGGGGTCCCAAGGCATTCCCAAGTCAGAGAAGAAATATAATCCCTCCAGCATATCCTGGTCCTTGAGGGCCACTTTCCTGCATGTTTTAGTTTTATGCTTGAACACATCTGGTTCATCGTTGTCCTACACACAGAAACATCTAAAACATGCATCTTATTGGCTTTTCATGACCACTTACTGCCCTACAGTAAATTTTCCTGGCTAGTCTGAGAAGTGAGATCCGCCTTTAGCTGGAACATGCTCTCTCCAGAGGGAATGAGATTGTTAATTTAATTTTACTCACTCTAGAGGCTAATAAAAGTTCAAACAATGCCACGCAGAGAGCTGTAATTCACATTTAGCATCTTGACTTGAATCTCAAATCCAAACATTAAGGAGGGTATCACTTCCTTCTCCCCATGGAGACCCAACATAAAGGTGTGTGATGAACTGGTCTCCATTGGTGCTCACTTATTCTCACATTAAGGAGTTCATGGCTCTGGAAAAAGAAAGAGAGACGACTGGCTGTTTCTATGTGTGACGAAGTGAGACTATCATCTGGAAAGAGGAGGATAGAATCTCATGAGGGATGGATGTACACAAACGTCTGCTCGTGTGTGTGTAAATGTGTGATTAAATGCATGTACCAAACTTGTATTTGTGTGCTTTGATGAGTGCGAGTACAAGTGGGTGTGCTGATTTTTGCATGTGGCTTTTGTTTGTTGAATGTTTCTAAGTGTGTGTGGTCACACTTAATTCTTAGGCAGGCAGTGAAGATGAATGATGGCAGCCATCCCTCATAGACAGTGGAGAGTTTACCTGTCAACTTGGGCTACCTTAAGACAGATGGACATCTGGAAACCATTGGTGTGCAGCTGTAGGAGTTGGCCTTGCACCCTACACACACACACACACTTCCACAGGCACACACTCATAGCTGTAGATAAACATTTTAAGTGCACACATAAATGCTGAGAAAGTTGACACAGATCTGAGTCTAGGAGACACTGAGCGCAGATATAAATCACAAAGCTCTTGTTCTCCATTTCATTGAGATACATGAGCACACCGCTAGCTAAAAAGAGAAGCATGAGTCACTCTCTGCTTGGGTTCCCCGTCCGAAAGTGGCTGACGGAATAGCTGGCAGGTGCTTCCATCACAGTAAATTAAACAGAACTGGAGGAAAAGGCAAAGAGCACTGATGATGATGATGATGATGATGATGGAGAGTTAAAGGAATTTAGATTGTGTCCAAATAGGCACCGGACTGTCTAAACATTAGATTGACTTTGACAAATGTTACTAATGATTCCAAACAAAGGCAGCATTGAGCTAAAGGACATTAAAACCCACTTAATGTGTTCATTATTTGTCTATGT
Source organism: Callopanchax toddi (assembly GCA_006937965.1). Lineage (NCBI taxonomy): Eukaryota > Metazoa > Chordata > Actinopteri > Cyprinodontiformes > Nothobranchiidae > Callopanchax > Callopanchax toddi. Next base: position 141,957 of record SSNR01000560.1, read on the forward strand.
TGAGTATTTTTAAATGAAATTAGACATGCTGCCTATCCAAGAAACACAAAATGAAATGCTTTTTTTCTATCGTGTGCAGTTGATTAAAATCATAAATGTGATCAGAATATGGAAACATACTCATTCAAACATATGGGATGTGGATTGCATTGTAATACATTTAAAAATACAAAGTTGCTTTTTGAGATTTGTAGCATTTTAGAAACAGCACTTTGTCACAAATTAACTTTGGGGATGTTTAATGTTGGAAAACACTTTTCTAAACCAGGAAAATGCAAAGTTATGTCTACATGTTTAGTTATAAACCTAAATAATAACGTTAAAAATAAGTATTTGCAGTGGACAAGAGAGAGAAGTGAAAGTGAACAGCAGATGCTTTTATCCAAAGCAACTTACAAATGATAATGTAACCAAGAAGTTATCATTGAGGCTAACAACACACTACTTAGACGGACGAACACTAGTCAGTCTCTGAGGTGACAGTGAGGGACAAGAATACAAGCATAGAGGGAAGTGCATTAAAACAGTACAGAGGAGTAGGGGAAGGTAGGAGCTAGTCTAGAAGATGTTCTCTGAAGAGCTGGGTCTGCAGGAGGTTCTTGAACATGGCCGGTAACGTCACTGCTCTGGTAGCTTGGTACGTCATTCCACCATCGTGGAACGACACATGAGAAGAGTCTGGACCAGGGGTGTCATTCATACGGCCCGCTAAGGGGTTCAATCCGGCCCGCTGGATGAGTTTTGACAATAAAAAAATTAGGGCTGGGACTTTAACGCGTTAATTATGATGCACGTAAATATGATGCACGTTAAAAAAAATAACGCAATTAACGCAACTTGCATTTGAAGCAAGACTGAGCTTTTCAGCATAATTTCCTGCTGTCCAGACGCTCAAATCAGACCTTTGACACAGGCCGTGCCGAGGTCCTCCTTCGGAGGATCCAGCCCGCTCCACTCGCTTCACCTGTCTACGCAGTCGTGGTAAAACTCAGCCCTCCGCGCCGTCCTTTCACCACAAAAACTGAAAAGGATCGGCGGTGAAACTGGACGTCTCTAGCCTTTATAGGTTTATTCCAGCCAGTGGAAACGGTGGGTCGCATCCAAAGCGCGTTTGTTGAATGCAGCGTGCCACTGAACTTGCCGTCCTGCACGCTGTGCTTGTCAACTTGGCCAGTGATGAATCCTCCACATCTAGTCACAGCGTGAGGCCAGGGCTTCCGATCGCGTTACGCACAGAGATCAGTGGCCAAGCTGGAGCGTTTGCGCTCTGTGCGTCCTGGTCCGCTCGTTTGGTTTGTTTCTGGCTCTACACTCAACACGCACGCCAGCTACAGCATCGCTGAGCTGAAGCTGATCATTTTAACTAGAGAGCTGGACGTCAGCTGGACGCACAGATCACCATCCTGTCACTGAGGAACAAAGACCTGAATGGGTTTGGATCCAGATCTGGGTTTTCCCTCAGACCTGGTCTAAATGAAACCATGGTGAAACTGATGGTGTCCAGTCAGCATCACCTGGATTTACTGGTTTTATACAGTTTTAGATGAAACACTGAGTTCCTCAAACCCAGACCCTAACCCTATTTAAAAAGATAAACCAGTACCAAACCCACACTGGTCTATAAACAATAGAGACCCTCATTGAAAACGAGGCAGAGCCTCCAGACCAGACCGTGGGTCAGTCTGAACACTGCAAAAAATGATTCTCTCATCCAGGTGTTTCCACATGTTGGAAATCTTTTATTATTAATATTTTAAGACAATAAAAGTTTTGTGTACTTCTGCACAATTGTCTTAAGAAATATTTGTTTATCTTGTGTTTTGTAAAAGAGCTTTTGAATAAATGTGAAGATTTTCAAATGTACTTGTAATTTTTCTTGCATGAAAACAAGGAGAAAAACATGCACTTGTTATTTATATGTAATTATTTTAGGATTGTACTGGTCCGGCCCACTTGACATCTAATTTGTCTGCATGTGGCCCCTGAACCATAACGAGTTTGACACCCCTGGTCTGGACTGTCCCAGCGTGGTGTAGCTCTGCTAGCTGATGATCCTTTGATGACCGGAGTGACTGAGCCGTGACGTCAGCCTTAGTAAGAGGACTGAAGTAGATGGAGCCGTTCCTTTCAGGACCCTGTATGCTAGCGACTTGAATTTGATGCGGGCAGCTAAAGGTAGCCAGTGGAGCTCAGTGAACAGAGGGGTGACATGTGCTCCTTTAGGCTGATTGAAGACCAAACGTGCTGCTGCGTTCTGAACCATTTGTAGAGGTTTCACAGTGCAGACTGGAGACCAGATAGAAGGGCATTGCAGTGGTCAAGGAGGGAGATGATGACCATAAACTGCACCAGGAGCTGGGTGGTGTACTGGGTCAGGTATGGTCATTTAAATGTATCTTTATTATTTAGATTTTATTCAGAATCAGCTTTATTTGTCATTGAACCAGCGTTCTGGTACAAGATGTGTTCAGTACAATCTGACCAAAGAGTTTGATGTAACTGCATTTTTATATTTGATTCTAAAAAGTCAAATTTACATTCATATTTGTAGATTGTAAATGTTTATTTTTAACATTCAAAGCCTAACGTGGTAAATAAGTGTTAATATTAAAATGTAACACTAATTGTAAAACATCATCGTGTTCCTTGATGACTCACTGATATGGCTTTGAGGAGCTTTTGTCTGCTGGAGCTGTCTCAAGGTTTGAAAGATGCTATTTGCCTAAAGGCCATGAGTGCAGTCTAGACTGAGGTGTCTTCATTCATGGAGAGAAAGTTTGTGATTGAATGACTTTGGTTAAAGTGAGCAGAACTTGAAGAGCACATACCATTTGGAAGATTAAGCAAAAAAAAGTAAAGGATGCCCTCACAAACATGAGAACTATAATCAGCGTCTTTTCCTGCTCATAGAGTAGTCACTGTTAGGATTTATCTCTCTGCTCTTCTGCCTCCCATCCATCACTCTGCAGCCTTTCACTCCTCCACCCTGTCCTTCTAGGGAGTTGAGCTACAAAAGGCCCAGACCTCCCTCTCACTTTGCTGCAAAGACAGGATAAGCCAAACTTTAGTCTCAAAAGAACATGTGACCCCTACACCAACCCATCCCTGTATGAATATGGCCCTGTATATGAATATGGTTTGGTGCCACTGTGTGTTTGTCTGCAGGCTTGAAGAAAGACCTGATTATTATAAGGTAATGAAACGAGGAGGAAAACCAGAAGCTTCAAGAGGGGAGAAAATGCTATATGAATAAAAAACAACCATAGCAGTTCAGAAACCAGCCTTTTTCCTTGTCATGGTTTATAAGAGTAAATCTAAAGTAGTGATTTAGGGATTAATTAGGGGCTTGATCATGACTTTATATTAATAAAACTAGAACCTTCATGTCAGTGGACCTGTGTAAATAAATCGGTCCATAGGAGTACATTTCTATTCAACACTGACCCCATTTTGCAGGAACCGATCCAATAGAGACACAGAGGTAAAGAATATGACAGGAAGAGGTATAGAATAAATCTGATAGCTGGTTAGACTTCTCACCACAGGTGGTTGTTGCACTTCTCAACCCCCAAAGGGAAAATCATAACTATTCTAGCAGCGACGGGAGGATGCAGTCCATCTGGAAGGCTCGTGATGTTCTAAGAGCGTTTAGGATGAGCACAATAGGGTTTTTCCTCCATCTCCTCCTTGTTTCACTCTTTTGCCTGCTCATCCTGCCAAGTCTGTTATTACTGACGTTTTTCTCTGCATGTATAAAACTTTCCTCTGTGCTCCTTAGGCCTGAGAGCTGAGGATGTGAGGTGTGAAGTGTCTTTTTGAGGTTTCACTCTCTGCTTATAAAACTAATAGGAGTCATTTTTGTCATTTGGCTGTAAAAATGAAAGATTACCCATCAGGCTTTGGACTATAGCTTAAAATAGGTTAGAGGGAGAGGGGGAAGTGATTTGTGGCCACAAACTTAAATACCACAGTACAACATCATGGAATTTGTTCTCTGCATTTGACCCTGCCCTGAGGAGCAGAGGGCAGCCTTTTACAGCACCCAGGAGACAATCAGGGGCTTAGAGTCTTACACAAGGATACTTTACCACGTGGCCTGCTGGGGATTGAACCCTGACTCCCAATCAGCACAACCTCTCTCCCTCCTGAGCCATGGCTGGTTTTTATATCAGTTTGAACTTGAGTTTTTAAAAGTTATGAAGCTTAGTATAAAAAAAACTGATCTGACAAACAGTTTAACAAAATGTAGTTGTAATGAATTAAACAGGTAGTCATGATATCTGAATCATTTGCCACACAAAGGATACATGAATCGATTTAACAGTTGTAGGATCTAACAGTAAATATAAGGGTTTTAGTCTCCAAATATTAGGTTGGACAATGGTACAAATTATTTTATAATGAGGTCCTTTAGAAAAAAAACCTTTGTTTTGATATCTGGTGTACTTTTATGTTTTTAGTACTTTTAAAAGTTTAAAAACAAAGTAAAGTAATGATCAATCTGGCTTTTAAAGGAAATATAATCAGATTAAATCTAAGATCATATACTTTTGTCCAATAACACCAAGAGGAAAAGCCCTGTGACCTGGTGCTGTAGGAGACTCAGCTGTTTTAGTGAGTTCAGCTTCAGATACTCTGCACCAGTGGCGTAGCCAGAAATAGATTTTCGGCCGGGCCTAATAAAAAATGGGTGGGCCCAAAAATGTAATTGAAAATAAGTGTATTTGTAAATGTCACTTTTGTTTACGCAAATGTGTGTCTATACAATGATTCCGTTTATTCTGGGAGTTACGTTCTAAAAACAACCCACAGATGCAGTGAAATCCGCCAAGAATCAGTTTTATATTTTTACAATAATTCCAGAAGTTTTAAGGCTGTAAAACTCCTCACTACAAACTTTATACACTTCTCTCAGACAGGCATGAACATTTTAACACTGATCTCGTTTAAACACAACCTGACCATCAGAACGGCTGAATAAATAACTTCATTGATGTTTCTGATCGCGTCTGACGGACACCTGCTCGTTGCATAAAAAAAAAAAAAAAAACAGCTGATGCTGAGAGCTGCTCTGTGTTTATCACTAGAGGTCTCAATTTCAGCCCGATTAATCTGTGGTCTCTGATTAATGTCAGGCATATACCTTCATACCAATACGTTAATTATTTCAGGTTGGACACATAGAGAGAGAGAGAGGAAAAAGAGAGAAGCGGAGAGCACACCGTTTGGAGACATCATGCTCCATGGTTCTGATTCTACAGTCTGTCAATCAGTTAAAAACATCTTTTCTACCTGTAAAAGTCTAGATTTTCATTCCCACCTTGCTGCAGAAAAGAAGCTCGTAAAGGGAAGGGAGCATAAGGGCGCTACTCATCCAGACTCTTGGTCAGCGCGCAAAAGGGAGTCAGGACGCGCTGCGCTCTGCTCCATGGAGGAGATCGTCAGGACGCACTGCGCTCTGCTCCATGGAGGAGATCGCCAGGACGCATGAACACTGCGCTGTATAAAAAGTTTAAAGCATGCAAATTTGCACAAAACATTCCGCGAAAGTACAAGGCTGCAAAATGTGAACTGCAAAAGAGCGAGGATCCACTGTCAGAAACCGACAGAAAGATCTTTGAACAAAACATCTAAATTCCAAATTAACCCTGTAAGACAGGACAGGTCCTCCACTTTTTGTTTTTTGAGACATTTAGAAATGAAGATTTGTTTTGCCATTTCTTAAATGCTTTGGTTGACACTACAAGTCACAGCAGCATACACACAGTTGCGCTGTTACCGTAGCTTGTCTGGAGAGTTCCGAAGTTATTCAAAATAGCCAATGAGAGCAAGACTTACAAATGATGTCATAGTTATGAAATCACCACAACACATTCATGCTGTTGATGTCAAATTTACTCTGTTCTATTTCATTTCATGATGACTTAAATGAGAGCCCTCAAAAATAAAACAATTATATATAATTTTGTTGAGGAAGCCATTTGATTGGGTGGGCCCAGGTACACAGTGGGTGGGCCCAGGCCCGCCCGTAGCCACGTCCCTGCTCTGCACTGGTTTGACTTTTATCTATGATTTAGAAATATTTCTGTTCCACTTTGACGTTAGCCTGGTGTTCCACAAGGTTCTGTTCTTGGTCCTAAGTTATTAGTTCCTAATCGGTTCCTTTATTCTATCTTTTAAAGTGTTTAATGGAATGTCTTATCATTGCTGCATGATTATTAATTACTTTTAAACCTAATTCCACTATTAAGTGATCCATCATACAGAGGTGTGTAGAATCTATTAAACCTAAATCAATACTAAATACCAAAGATATGAAATGGTCCCTTCTCTAAGGTACTGGAGAGAAGGGACCAGTTAAATCTTGAAATGATGAGGAGGAATGTTGTTTTTGTCCTGGCTGTGGGTGCATGGACCAGCTCTTTGCTCTGGGTGATGGAAGGGACCTAACCAGTCAACATGTATTTTGTGGTTTTGGACAGGCTTTACCATGCTCAAGGAGTATGTGGTGGATAGCCCTTCATTAAGGACCATTCAGTTCTTGTACTGAAGGAACTTGCCTTGTCTGCAAAGTCAGCAGTGAGTCAGGTCTGTTTCTGGTAGGAGTTAAACTTAGTCATAGATTAATAAATATAATTCTAGGTAGATGCCTCCTGGATACATCTAGAGGGAGATGTTTCAGGAGGAGAACTTTAGGAAGGAGACCCCAGTGCCCAGTCAGGACATGCTGGATGGATTACATGAGAATACCTTGGGATCCTGCTGGAGGAGGTGGTGGACGTGTCTGGTGAGAGAACTTTTCAGCCAGGGCAGTTTCCCCCATGACCTGGAACTGGATAAAAAGTCATGTGGTTTGGTTAAAAAGGGCATGCACCATCTAATTCACCAAGTATCTGCACCCTGGATGGAACACCTCTAGAGCAGGTTACTGAGTATAAATACCTGGGAATCTGGTTAGACAATACTCTGTCTTTTTCAAAGCACATCAACAATTTGCAGACTAAGATTAAATCTAAAATCAGCTTCCTCTACAGAATGCGTTCCTCTTTCATTTCATCTGCATGGAAAACATTGGTGCAAATGACCATTCTCCCAATGTTTGATTATGGTGATGTCATTTACAGATCAGCAGCCAGAAGTTTGCTTCATAAGCTTGATGTTCTTTACCACTCTGCCATCTGGTTTGTTACAAATGCTCCTTTTAAAACTCACCACTGTTCTCTGTATTCTTCTCTTAACTGGCCATCATTGTTCACCCGTCGTAAAATCCACTGGTTTATCCTGATTTACAAAACTCTCCTTGGTTTGTCTCCTCCCTACTTGCAACAGCTGTTGCATTTTTCATCCCCTGCATACAACACTCGATCTGCAAACCTGATTTTGTTAACAGTTCCTAAAACTGCTTCTGCATCAGGATTGTTGTCCTTTCTGTCTGCTGCTGCCAGAGACTGGAATGACCTGCAGAAAACCCAAAAACTGGACACGTTGATCTCAAAGGCAACTTTTCAAGCTGGGATCACAGAACATGTTAAAGATACCTGCTGCTGTCACTTAGACTGACACCTCATTTTTAATGGCTGCTCTTCTGATCTTGTGTTTATAAAATGGCTTTGTGTGTGTGTGTGTGTGTGTGTGTGTGTGTGTGTGTGTGTGTGTGTGTGTGTGTGTGTGTGTGTGTTCATGATTTTTGTAAATGTAACTTTTTACTATTTTTAAAATGTTTCTAATTCATGTTATTTTAAATAGTTTTTATATTGTAGCCCTTTTCCTTTCTCCCTCAAAAGACATTGTCTTGTGCCAGGCCAGTTGTAAATAAGAAATTTGTTCTTAATCTGTTTTGCCTGGTTAAATAAAGGTATTATTATTATAAACAAGGGAAGACAAAAGAAGTCACATTTTTACTTCAACTAGAAACTAGGCATAATAATTGTTCATGCGTCGCAGTTTTTACAGAAACATCTGAATTAGTCAAAGTCCCAATTGGCAGGTCAGTTATTTACAAAAGACTGGGACTCCAAATCAGTGTATGTATACAACTCTATGTTTTGAAATCAGCAAATAAAGGCAGCTCAATGAAGTTCTGGTGTGATTCAAAAGGACACGAACTGCAGGTAGATGAGACAATGAGTTTATGTTACCCCAGTACTAATTTGATTTCTTGTTAATGTTGATGTAATTGGTCTTGATTTTAAGGTGTTTATATGTCATTATCATAAAAAGTTATTATCCCAATAAACCTATTATCTAATCTGAGTAAAATGGTTTATGTCAGTAACTCTTTCTATCCTATAACTACACCATGGTACAGTGGTTTTAGGCTTTGTTAAATCACTAAGTAGCTAATTAAAATTTTTTAAAATTGCTTGTTTCTGTTAGACCTTTTTTAAAAGTAGATTTCATTTGGTGAAACTAAAGTTTCACTATCTGTAAGCTAAAAATAAATGGATAAAAGCGTGTCTGACCCTTCAGCCCTCTTCTCTTTCCACTCACTTCAACCCTCGCTCTTCATCTTTTTAACCACTTGTCATTTTCTAAATTCAAACTCTCCAACTTTCTATTCATTTGCACACTCAAGGATAGTTCCACTCATCATGCACTCTTCTTCTTGAGCATTTGCTTTTCTCTTAAAGCTTTCCTTCTTCCTAATCCACTTTGCCACTTTTTATGTCAGAGTGATGCTATTCATTTGCGCTTTAGACAAGCCACTTTAGACTGACACCCTCTCCATCAGGATGAAAGGCCAAGAGGGAGCAAAGGAGCTGTTTTCCACTAAACTTTTAAGGTTTAGGAGAAGGTAAATCAGCTGTCAACACCATGTTGTGTCTTTTTCCAGGTCAAGGCTGTGGCCAGAGCCACCAGCAGGGAAGCCCGGACAGCCCTCTCCCCAGCTAGTTCCACCTGCTCCTCTAGTGAGATCCTAAACATTCCCAGGCAAGCCTAGAGGTGTAGAGACATGCTCGTCAGCATGTCCTGGTTCAGATTTGGATCAAGAAAAATAGAAACTTCACATGAGAGAAAAAATGTGTTTTCACATGTAAATTCACATGAAAAGCCCGTCCGACTCAGACTTTATTTTAAAAGCAAAAACCTAGAGCAGAAGCAAAACCAAGGTGCAGCAGAACCAAAACTCATCCCTTCAGAATAAAAGCCTAAATGGTCTGAATAAAGCAGAATTTGGTGTGAACCACAAAGGTGTGACAAAGAAATAGAATATGAATAGTTAATAAGTAAAAATAAGTTTTTACATAGGTTTTTATGAAAAAAAATTTTTTTTTTAGATTTGCTTTTGAATTTCACACTTTTGCTTCTGAAATGTTCATTTAGGATGTGTAGTTTAGATACATTTTGTGTGACTGTACTTTATGGATAATCTCTTTGGCACAAATCTTATCCCATAAAAAGTATTCAGGTTAATCAAGATTTCTTATTAGGCTACAATACTTAAGGACACATTGTGTTTTACTGTTAAAAGTTAGATTGGCTTTGGTTCACAAGCAAACACCATTTAATTTGTTTAGAATTATTTAAATAAATTAGCTTTTATTTTTGCAGACTTTTGACCTCATCTAGAAGTCTGATTTGGATTAAAGATTAAGATCCCTCTGCTCTAAATATGCCATCAAACATGAAATCTGCAAACATTTTATTAAATAAATAATCATTATGGATACTTTTCATTTAAAATATCTGATGTTTACAATATATATATATATGTACACAGAGACGTGTGTGTAAGAGTGAGTGAGACTGTGAGAGAGAGAGAAAATGACAGATTAGATCACACAGTGCTGATATAAGAATGTCCTTCAGGTAACCAGATTTGTCATCTTGCAGAGCGCAGCCATCTACAGCAGCCATCCTGCCACAGAGGTCACTGGTACAGTGTCCCAGAAAGACCCTGGGGTAGATGGGGGTGGGGCAGCAGATGGACCGTAGGCAGTAACACACTAATGACAAGACACCAATAACATGACAGCTCCACGGGGGTCACTGTGCAGCATGCCACTAATGTGTTACACGCCAAGCTAGCCATATTCTACAGGCTGGGTGAGAGACGTCAACCATGAGTTAGAGGCATTTCCTGTCACACTGAAAAGTAAAAGGAGGGATCTGAATGAATGAGAGGAGCAGTGCAGCTGGAGGTTTAGAGTGATAACTGTGATACATGTGACAGAGCTGAAAGAGATTATGATGAATCCTCACTGAATGAGGGAGGAATGAAGAATGAGCAGCATGTCATTCCTGTTTCCCTCAAACGTTCAGCTGATCTGCTCTGGGTCACTTGAAGGAAAAAAAACCTTAATCCTCTGATTGAGCACTCAGCCCCTTCTCCTTCAAAAGGTCCTGATTACAAGAAAACTGCTGCTTTATGGAGGATTTATCCTCTTCTCTCACTGATATTAATCTTTTCCACTCCAAAAGATGGTGTGGCAAATCATGGGTATTAAGAGGAAAATTGTGTGGATTTTTGGTCCCTAAAGAAATTTTCAATCTGGATTCAGCCTTGAACTCGACACTATCCAATCAATAATAATAAATGACAAACTGAAAATTAGGAGCAGAAAATAAGTTGTGCTTTTGCTGCCAAAGACAGACCTCACATCCATTTTCCTGTATATTTTAATGAGTAGCACTGCAATGATTTCCAGGCAGCAAATGGAAAACATGGAGCTCGTCCCAGCTATCGCAATCCTGTCCACACTTACACTTCTATTGTCACCATTTAACTCAAAGCCAAACGCGAGCAAAGCACGAGAAAGAAGGCAGCCGATGGAGAGAAGGGAGAAAAATGACAGAGCTAGACAAAGGTTGATTAAATTGGTTTTCAATTCTGAGTGTGTGTCTGAAACCACGGAATTAATTTGCTCCATCACATATCTGAGAGCAAGTCAGTGTATTAGGAGCAGCTGTATATCATATCAGAGACTGCTCCCAGTTCGCCGCCAAAGTATCACAGCTTTACTCAGAGGGACTCAGCATCATGAGGACTTACTGTTGTCTGAAGAGCTCATACCGGTAATTAAGAAGTAATCACTCAAAGTTTTAAGATTTAACATTTATCCTGAGATGAAAAGACTAGGGCAGGTATAGAATTACAAGCATTTCTCAGTGTGATTGCTGACGTTCACACACTAGTGGAAAAAAAGTTTTACTGTAGCCCGCCGTCTTCTACATGCTGTCATAGAGACAGAATGACTTCTACACACAGGATGTTTAAAATCTGACTGAACATTAAGAGGCATTGTACAGGAAGACATTTAACAATTACGCAATCTGGAGTTTCTCCCTCTTTCAGGAATTATGTATGATTTGTTAGAAATCCATATCAGTGATAGTCTGACCTTGTTCTGTGATAAGGTAAGGCTATATATCAAATGTTTTTCTGTTAAGCCCACTACTCGTCAGCATTAGCCAATAGCGTTAGACATCCGCCTACATACAGATGTCAATCACAGAGTGTGCAAGTGTTTGCGGAAGTACCTAGACTGGTGCAGTGCCAGAGACATTTCTTATGGACAAGTAAGTCTTTAAAAACAAGATACCCTATTGACCCAAATATAGGACGACCCCAATTATAAGATGACCCCCCCCCCTTTTAAGACTAGTCTTCAGAAAAAAAAGACAAAATTCACTTTTTAAAGAAACTATTTTTATTGAGAAAAAATTTGAATGAGAAATTCTTTTAAATAATACCGTAATTACAGACTGCTTTAATATTAGCCTATTAATCAGGGGTTAAAGTTCTCCATTAGAAAAAAAGGGAAACAAGTTCATTTAAATCTCTTTCTCGCTCTATCTTCTAGCGCTCTCTCCGTCTCCCTCCCTCTGTGTGTGTGTATGTGAGTGTGTGTGTTTGTGACGCAAATTAAAGCTGCTTTCATAAAACAATCCCACCAATTTTCCGTGAAGCTGAGCCGGCATCTGGGAGCCTTTGGTCGTTCGTAAGTGTTTAAATTGTGCAAGTAATGTTGCGCAATCATGTGCTTTTCACAAAAGATTAAGCAAGTAAGGGGCGGTCTTCGCGTTGTTGACGTGCAGGGTTACATGAGACGCGAGACGGAAGTGGCCGTAATAAGGCAACTTATGCTTCTGCTCTTGACTGTGTGAGAGTAGGGTACAGAACGAGGTTCTGTGCAGCTGTGTGAGGAAGAAAGAGTGTATGAATGACCGATGCGAGCCGAGTCCTCACCTGGACAGAAGCCCGCGCTGAGCTGCTCAAGCTGTAATCTCCTTCCCTGGTTCTGGCTGGACTGATCATCGGGCATTTTATTCCCCAGTGGTCCTGTAACTTAGGTCCGGTCTGGACCGAGTGCGTTCGCGATCTGAGCTTCTTCCTGTTGCTGCCGCTTTGACCAGAAGCCTGTGCCCTCTGCTGGTTTGGTCGTGTAATGAACTCAAAAAACTAGGCTGCGATTATAGGACGACCCCCCCCCCTCTTTTTTTTTTTCACCCACATTATTTTCAATGAAAAAACCTCATCCTATATTTGTGATATGGTATATATGAATAAACAGCCTAATGTGAGAATGATCAATGTGTTTCACTCTGTTGGCCAGCTAGAGGTGCACGTTCATGAATGAAGGCATTGTGTAACGAACCCAAATGCGTTACTACCTCTGAACTTTGACCTCTAGATCATCACAAATAATAACCATCTCTTTTTCCCAATAACTTGGAATAAAATGACTCTGTTATTATGTTTTAACCTGAATCAACATTCCTCCAAGGTCACGGTCGTATCGGAAGAATCCATCGGACTCTATTCAATAATAATAATAATAATAAAGACTCTTGGTGTCTCTTCCTAAAATGACACTTTAATCTGTTACAGAAATGTCTTAAAGTGCCTGTGACTCCATATTTAAATCACTTTATATTAAACAGGTGTAATCTTTGATGCCTCTAGATTAGCGTTGCACCATTATAACTCAAAATACGCTGTAATTATTTCCTAACGAGCAACTCAGAGATCAGAAGAAAGCGCCGCCTTCCGGTTCTGCTGGGTTTCTCCTTATTTGGCAGCCTGGCACTTCTGCTGCAGCAGGGGGCAGTGTCATCGCGTGAAAGAGAAATGAAACTGAAACTAAACACTACACGGTCTATGGGCAATGGCGGCGGCACTGCCTCGCTCCAGGTGTCGTGAACGTGCATGTGGGAGGAGAATTGACCATATAAGCAAGTCCGGATCACTATGACCTCATAGCGGGCTGGAGTGAAAAAAACTGTTTGAAACCTGGGTCTGAAATCTGGAAGAGCTTCTCACTGGCTGGACTAGGAGACAGATGGACGCCGTTTTTTGCTCTTTCTGGCAGGTTTAAGGTGAGAACTCAACGTTGCAACATGATAGATAAGTCAGAAAACACGGAAACTGATGTCATGGGCACTTTAAATGATTAATGCATTTTCTTCCAGCATTAATGAATGTTGATCTGCTTCAGTATTATTTCACATATACTGATAAAGGTTCTGATAACCACGTCACTCATTACTACAACCAATAAGAGTTAGCAGTCTGAGTCACGTGACATTAATAACTCCTCATTGGCCCACGTCCCTTTTAGACTCCCTTTAACTTCCGACCCCGGAAGCTAGAGAGCCAGTTCAATGAGAGAAGCTACAACAAGCTGAACTAGAGAAAGGAGAGCGGTTCTGGTCTGACACTGACCAGACCTCTCCTCTCAGCTGTCAACCCCTACACAGCTGACGCTAGTTGCCGGCTCTTCCTGAGACGGTACCTCAGCCCGTCTGAGCCGATGAAACCAGCTTCCCTCTGAGGTCAGACACCTTCAGTCTGACGCTCTGTTATGGGAAGGCCAGGCCTAGATGCTCCCTGCTAGAGATGGGTTATCTAACTTCGTATCTACGGACAACACCTGTGGCATTCGGCGGTCCTCGACCCCCGCAGCCGTCTGATCCTGACCGAGGGGGAAACCTCACCTCCACCGTCTCATTCGACTCCAAACAGTGACGATCCAGGGAACGCAGTTAAGTGCCACAACTCTGGTAAACTTAAAGGCCTCTTGATAAAAGCTAACAACATTAGCTCACTCAAACTAGTTACTAATTCCATCCGTAACTAGTACCCCTTAATTAGAATCCTTAATCTAAATTAAGTAAATCCCTAGTCTCCTAAAACCTCATGAGACTCAGATTGCTAAAACTTATTTAAGATTCAATTCAGAACACCTTACCATCGTGAATGACTTAATGCTGACTACCTGCTAACTACCTCTTTCTTATCTGTGATATTTGTCGTATGTGTTTCTTAATAAAATAATGAAGTCTATTTCCATGACTCAGATTTCTATTGTCAATATTAAATGCATAATCTACTCACTGTAACATCAGAATTGAACCTAGATATCCCTGTAAACACTAAAAAGGTGATAGTAGCAGAGGGTTTCCTCCGTGTAAAACTTACCAAACCTAGTAGTGAACTACAGAAGTATGTGCCAATTATAAACCATAAAAATAGAGTTTATAAACGCTACAATTGCTAATCTAGCTGTAAACACAGAAGTATGCGGGATGGCTTAAAGCAGCACTCTAGAGGATTTCAGCAAGAGAGCAGTTTTTGAATCTAGCGTCCAAAGGCTCCTCCTCAAAATATCTCGACACGCGCGTCCGGTCGCGCGTGCGCGAGTGCACACGGCGCATATACTTCGAACATGAACTGTACCGCTCAATGTGTAGGGTTTAATCACTCACAGTTCACAATCTTATTCCAACAACACTACGAGGGTCTGATGAGCCCTCTCTGTCCCTGCTGCTTCTGATATTAGCTCTGTTAGCAGAGAGCTGCTGCTGGACTCTGAAGCTGAACTTGACTCGGCCCTGGATGAACTTTCTGACTAAAATAAACGCGTAATCCTGTCAAGCCTTGCCATTCTGTGAGGTGAAAGGTTTAAAAATTAAAATAAACCCGTCTTTAGCTGGAGAATGGGTAGGTTTTTAGTAGAAATGAGCTGTGAGTCCTCAGTGAACGGCTGAGACGGCAGAGAAACACACGGAGCGTCCTGTACGACAGCGCCCCCTACTGGTACAGGTTTGGTCGATGCGCGTGCATGTTGAGAGAATGCAGAAATTTTAATTTCATTGGCTGAAAAATGTCGGCGGCAAGAAATAATGGAAAGTGGTCTCTAGGAGGAAGGAGGGTCTTCATCAGAATGACAGATGTTGTGGAACTCAACCCATAGATCATAGTTTAGACCTGAAATATCATTTAAAACATTTAGAAAACTTTGATACAGAGAAAAATGCTCCAGAGAGCCGCTTTAAGTGGCAATACATTTTTTCTGCCTCTAGATGGTGCTGTCTGACCACTCCCGACACTCCCTTTAACAATAGTCATAATAGTCTAAATAAAGGCACATAACATCAATTTCAAAATAAAAGTTTTTTTTTTCAGTTTGATGTGTTATTTTCAAGTGGAATTATTGTTATTTATTTTCAGACTTTCCATTGACCTGTCACACAGAGTGTGAGTGTGGCTTAGGTAGAGTGAAAGTAGACTCCTATTGTTACTAATAAATATTGATGTTGATTTGTTAGATAACAGAGAGCGGTAAATAAAAAGAAATAAAACATAAACGCAGCACTTGTTGTAGCTACCTTTTTTCATGATCTGAACTCAAAGATCTGAAACATTTTTTACATACACTAAAAGAGCCATTACTCTCAAATATTGTTCACTAATCTGTCTGAATCTGTTAGTGAGCTCTTCTCCTTTGTAGAGCTAATCAATCCCACCTCACAGGTGTGGCATATCAAGGTGCTGATTAGACAGCATGAACATTACACGAGTGTGCCTTAGACTGCCCACAGTGAAAATAAGTCATTCCAGACACACACATATCATGCTTATATAACACATGTGAAAGAGAGCTCTTCAAAGCTGTCATCATTCTTGTTACAGAAAATGTATAGCACTTTAGGAGCACTTTTATCAGCATGCTGCACTTCTGACAGGTGTCTTCCTGGACTTCTTCAACCTGTCCCTGCAGCATACTACAGTCCCTGTCTGCCTCAAATCCTCTATCATTGTGCCTGTCCCAAAAAGATAGCTGTCTCCTACCTCAATGATTACTACCCCACCGCTCTGTAGCTGCCTGTCAAAGTAAATAAATGTTTAGTGTACAGTACGTAGTGCAACAAGAGTTAAGCTTAGAAATGAACAGACATAAAAGTTGTTAATGAAGTGCTATCAGCAGTGTGTCCCTACGTGGTATTCACTAAATAGTCCCATATATCGGGGAAACGGAACTGACCTGTGTTTTGTATTTTGAACACCATTTAACACAGCATGCATCATAATTGTTTTCAGTTTTGTATCAAAAAATACTAATAATATAACTATAATAGGCCGTGGTGGCTGGTGAAATTTATTTTTGGTGGGGTGCATTTATACAAGTCAGTTTTTAAAATGTGCAAAAACCCACATCTCACCACTAAAGCAGGGAATGAAGCCAAATATCTTCATCTGACTGAAAATGTTGCTGGTATTAATCCCTACCAATTCACTAAAAATGTCTTGCAGTTGGGTCACACACAGTTTTGGTCTAATTATACAGTACACAGTAAATACATCATAAGGTCTTCAAAATGGAGACCTTAGAATAATATCAATATAATTAGAGACAAATAACAATAAAAACAACAACCACAATGCGGTCACAACTGAACCAGACCTAAACAAGGTCAAAAACATAACTTAAAGGCATACTTTGAAACTTTTTCATATTTTTTAATCTTTTCCTTGAGCCAGTATGTGTTAATATGACCCTTTGCAAGGTTAATGAAAAGTCACTCAGCCCCATCTGCTGCTTGGATCCAGAATACCACGATTGCAAGTTCTCAGTCACCAGCCCGGTGCCCCGGAAGTCTCACGTATCTCGCGAAGGTTAGGCAAACCCAAAGTGGCTAGTTGTTATGCTAGCGCCAGAGTGTTTTTATCTCATGATTCCTGCTTTGTCCTGCCCATGTCGAAAGGAGCCAGTTGAGGTGGTTTGGGCATCTTGTTAGGATGCCCCCTGGATGCCTCCCCAGGGAGGTGTTTCAGGCATGTCCTGCCGGCAGGAGGCCCCCGGGTTGACCCAGGACACGTTGGAGAAAATATATCTCTGGTTTGGCCCTGGAGCGCCTTGGGATCCTGCCAGAGCAGCTGGTAGAAGTGACTGGGGAGAGGACCGTCTGGGACTCCCCAATTAGGATGCTGCCCCCGCGACCCGGAACTGGATAAGCGGAAGAAGACGAGACGAGGCGTGGGGTCCCCGATGAGGCCGAAAGGTCGGACGAAGTAGACCTTGCTTTTCTAAACATCCATCAAACCAGACGCAGAGTGCACATCTTTGATTGGTCGGCCCAACAACCCATGATCATTTCCTATTTGATGCCGGTATCAACAGAGTAGTAATAGTAAAATCTCGTGGAAGCAGATATGAAACGTCTGGCAGACAAAGAACATTTATTTAATCCATCAGTATCCCTCAAAGGTTGAACAACAGCTGCAGATTCGCTCGTCCTCTGCCTTGTCCTCACTGGACGGACATTCAACAGACGCCTCAGTCTCCTTCACTCCCGTTTAATTCTTTTTAACATCATCGTCTGTTCTTTGACAAAAATCTGTTACAACTCAATCAAAATTCGCTCTCTGTCAACTATTACTAAGCTGAAGTAAACATACTTTGCTCGACCGGCAACTGCAGAAAAGTTATACGCTCTCTGCTGTCCTGGTGGAGAATTGCTTCACAACACAGACGGAGAGTAAAAAATCAAAAACGTGTCTGTTAATACATGTGCGTGTGAGCACAAACATGCTGTCGCAGAAGTATAAACCAAGCTTTAGGAGTGAGCTCAGTAGTCATTCCCACAGTGAACTACTACTTCCAGCTCAGTGAGGTGCAATGTGATAGCTAGGCTAGGTATTAGTAGTCACAGTGCATCAAAGTTCACCAAAGACATTGTCCCAAGCATTACACCTAGTACTGCTGTGGATGCAGTTTTGTACATCACACAGGCGTTAGAAAATAAAAGGGTTTATATTGCAGCAGTGATGTTGTTGTTTTGAGTCTGAAAGGCTCAAATTTCCAAAATGACTAAAAAGAACACTTTTTTTTTTTTACATTTAAAAATGGAATTACAATTTAGAACTGATCCAATTTAAGGTAAAACACACAAAAACAGTAATACATAAATAATGTCACTGTTGCCTTCAAGCCTAAACCTAATTTGCAAACTTGTCAAACCTCTACTAACAAAAAAGATGGCATTTTAATAATAACTAGCAGTAATACTATCAACAGAACACACACAATTAAAAGTACATACTAGTGGGTGTAAATTCTAAAAGTTAATAAAAAGGAATTAGAAATTTTTTGGCCACATACGTATATATACCTCAGTACAACATAGTGAAATTTGTTCTCTGCATCTGACTAATCCCTGAGGAGCAGAGAGCAAGACTGTTAACCCATTTAAATGTTTTCTTTTTTGTCTCTTAAATACCGTATTTTCCGGACTACAAGTCGCTCCGGAGTATATGTTGCACCAGCCCAAAAAAGCATAATAAAGAAGAAAAAAACATATATAAGTCGCACTGGACTATAAGTCGCATTTTTGGAGGAAATTTTATTTTATAAAATCCAAGACTAAGAACGGGTATTTCATATTATTAGCTGTTTTCATAAAACAATGCTGGCAATTTGCCGCAAAGCTGAGCCGGTATCTGGGAGCCCGTCGTTCATAAGGGTTCAGACCGCGCCGGTAAAGTTGCACAATCGTGCTTTTCACAAAAGATTACCCATTGGTGGTATAAAAGGGTTGCGGGGGCGGTCTTCGCGCTGTCAGTGTGTGCAGGTTATAGAGACGCGAGACGAAAGAAAACAGACAGGCTGCTTCTGCTCATAACACCAGAAGCACTTGGATCTCCACTGAGTTACAAATGCGTAACAGCTGTCCGGTGTTTACCTGATTTTTCAATACTTTTCCAGTCGGGGGTCAGCTCTCCTTTGCTACGTGATTAGCAACACCTCCCTCTGTTGTGATCTTCATTCACATGTCTGGCGCTGCGGTAATATTACTACCAAGCATGGCGGCTGATTGGTACACAGGCCTACAGCGCCATCTAGTGGTTTTAAAGCGGCGTGAAAGTGACTAAAACGTGAAATTCTATACTTCGGCGTATAAGTCGCAGGATCCACCAAACTATGAAAAAAGGTGCGACTTATAGTCCGGAAAATACGGTAAATGTTCAGATTGTTGAAAAGTTATTACATATTTTTCGTAGACTTAAAAAAATATTTCCAATATTGAACACCAGGGGCACTACACCTCTACAACTAGAGTCGGGTATCATACCCACAGTCCCCTGGGCAGTCCTTAAGTCTTCATCCCGGTGTAATCTGTAAACATCTTGATCAATATGTCTAGTGGGTTTTTAATGCAGTCCCAGCTGTGGGTGGACAGCTTATGCTGGGCTTACACCTAAAGACTGACAAGATTTTGAAAAGAATCTAAAAGATTATCAGCTCACATCTAAAGACTCGGGTTAACAGTTGACTAGTCTCAGACTAAAGATTTTATAAAGACTGAATCTTGTAGGAACACTAATTACAAGACTGCAACTAGATTATGTCAGGATTTCATTCCCACAAAATTCCTCCCATCATGCTCTGTGTGATATAGTGATACTATATTATGTTGATATAAAGAGAGTATATTTGTTCTGCTGGGCAATTCTATTTTATTTGTGGTTACACAGTGCCATCTAGTGGTGATTTTATTATCCGAGTTTTTCCTGTTGTGACGGAGAATGTCCGGGTTTTGTGTTGTCAATAAAGTTTCCCAAGATGAACGCTGGGTCTCCTCATCTGCTGTTATGGATATAATAACAGGTAAGTCCAGTTCCCAAGTTATTACACTCTGTAGAAGTTAAAAATGGAGGAGAAGCAGCTTTTAGCTACTTTAGCTTTTGCCACTGCAGTCGTTTGTAGTGAAAAGAAAAAGAAGAGAAAGCGTCAGAGAATATGGGCACGGTCAGGGCTGCATAAACGGGACAGCAAGGTCTTGTTTTGTTGGGTTATGACTGACAGGGCTTCCTGGTTCTGCAGTGAGAACGAATCCTATTGGTTTTTGCTTGTTGTACGTCACTCCGACTACACTCCGACTACAAAAAATATCTAACAGGTTGGATATGAAAGACTGGAGAAAGACTGGCATAAATCGGGTCGCCGACTGCAGATTATCCCCTTACATCTAACGACCGCGACGACGGGAGCGCGCAGAGACTCCGATACGATTCCTAAAGACTGGCAGTCTTTAGTCTGCGACCGTGAAAATCGTTAGGTGTAAGCCCAGCATTAGATGTTCAATGTCATCTGAAGCTGTAGTGAAGATAATTCTGGAATGGAAGAGTTCTCACACAAACATGAATGAGAACCACAGCAAAGTGTGTCACAGGATGTGTGAGGAAAAGAGAGAGAGAGAGAGAGAGCCCGTCTCCTTTCTAAATACCTCCATCCATCACATTAGCCTAATGAAAAGTAATAAGAGCACTCCAAATGATCTACTCCCTGAGGTTGTCTCCAAGCTATGTGAAATAAGATAACATTAACCTGAGTTATATGGCCTGCCAACGCAAAGTGCTATAACAAGACACACAGACCCACACACACACACACATGCATTTGACCACATATCTATCTGATCTAACAGTTATTCTCCAACTGGGATCTTTGGCGTCACTGCAACACCATAAACTAGCAAAGATATGGAACAATAATACACAGTTCAAACAAAAAGAGAGGGAATACACGTGTGGTCTGAGGGGTCTCTGTGTGCATGTGTGTGGCCAAAGCACATAATTTTAATGCTTCTCTTTCAAGTCTTATTATTTGATATTTTGATGTGTACTTACAGAAGATAGAGGTGATTATATCTTTATATTATGATCTTGGTTCTCTGAGTGAAGAGACTGTCTCTCTACTCTGTTACATTTAGAATTTAATTTTGTTCTAAATGTAGATGCATTCTTTTCTAAGTCATGGTTACAAAGTGCTTTACATTGCAGCCATTCACATGCTGATGGCAGTGAGCTACATTGTAGCCACAGAAGCGATGCCACTATACACAGGCACCACCAGACCTTCTGACCACCACTAGCAGGCAATATGCTGGTGATAAGGTTCTAAGTCATCCAAGTCATGGTAATAGACAATATTAATGAATATGATGAAAAAATGGCTAACATTAAACTGTTACATGCTCAGCAATAAACTTCAGTAGATCATGATGGAGCAAAACATAAACCAAACTCTTGAAAGGTTTGAACAGAGCACGCTTGACTTTGACAATAATATTGGCCCAGACAGAAATTAGTTCAACAACGTAAAAGACACCAGCAAATATTACACAGAACTAAGAAAATCATAGAAGCCTGCATATACAGAAGACTGGGCTCCAATATAGACTAATTTAAAGAAATATTTGAGAGTATGATGGATGAACTAAACTTCCAAAAAGCATGGTTATTTTGCAGAGACTTCATTATTGATCTGCTAAACAAAAAGGACATAAAATGACAGAAGTCTTCATTAATGCAATGTTTAGTAGAAACTTATACCCGTAATCACTCAGCCATCCAGAATAGCCGGATCCTGAGCAATTCTAATCGACAATATTTACACTAATGATATAGAAAATATCTGTCAAAGTGGACTAAAAATAAATGACATAAGCGACCACTTACCCATTTTAATGTCACTTCCAAACCAAAACCAACATAGAATAAATATTGGAACAACTCAAATAAAATATAAGAGAGAACAGATGAAAACAGGAAAATTCTGCAATTGTCATGAGTCAGGTTTTATTTGGTTTAGTTAGGGTTCATGTTTTGTGTTTATTGTGTTTTTATTTATCATGCTGGGTTTCTATTTAGTTATGTCATGTTTCAGGTCTTTAGTTCATTGTTCTTATTTATGTCAGTTTTAGTTTCCTTGTTTAGTCTTTTTATTTATGCTCCCTGTTTATGTTATGCTATCCTATCTTGTTATGGTTCAGGTGTTAGTTCATGTTCATGTCTGTATGGTTTTCTGTGCTCATGGTTTAGTCTTCAAGTTTTAGTTGTAGTTTATCAGGTTTGTGTTTTGCTTCATGTCCATGTCCCCTGTCTGCCTTTGTTAATTCCCCACAGCTGTGCCTCATTATCTTGATTTGCTCCTTCATGTATTTAAGCCCTCTAGTGTCCTGTCTTGTTGTTGGATTGTCTGCTTTGCCTTGAATAAATACCTTTGAGTTCATCCGACACCTTCTGCGCCTCCGTTCCCACCTGCACCTTGGGGTCCACCTGCCTCCAGTCTGTTACAGCAATGACTTAAAGGAGTAGTTTACTCCGTTTTTTTTTAATACTTTTGCAGTGTTCTCTAGTGTAAATCAATGCCTTTATGAGTCATTTTTATAAAGAAAAAAGCTATGATGCTTCTATTCTATGATGCAAAAGTCTGCTGATTCATAAGTCAGCTTGAACCATTGGTTACATACTGTAACCCCAGATTCTATGAGTACAGGCGTAGCCCTTTAAGGCTTCTCACTATTGGATAATCCCCTTCAGCGCCAGGTTCTCCCCTGAGTACCTCAATAAAAGAATTGTGTGCACCCCTGACAATAACATCAGTGATCATTACAAGTTACTACAGCTCCTGACCCACAAAGAAACACCTTCCTCCCATGGCTAAATTTTATACTCTTAAAGCCACTTTGTGGAGGATTTCATCAAGAGAGCAGTTTTTGAATCTAACGTCCAAAGGCTCCTCCTCAAAACATCTCGACACGCGCGTCCGGTCGCGTGTGCGCGCGTGCACACGGCGCATATACGTTGCGGGCATAAACTGTACCGCTCAATGTGTAGGGTTTAATCACTCACAGTTCACAATCTTATTCCAACACTACGAGGGTCTGATGAGCCCTCTCTGTCCCTGCTGCTTCTGATATTAGCTCTGTTAGCAGAGAGCTGCTGCTGGACTCTGAAGCTGAACTTGACTCGGCCCTGGATGAACTTTCTGACCAAAATAAACATGTAACCCTGTCAAACCTTGCCATTCTGTGAGGTGAAAGGTTTAAAAATGAAAATCCATCTTTAGCTGGGGAATGGGTAGGTTTTTAGTAGAAATGAGCTGTGAGGCTGAGACGGCAGAGAAACACACGAAGCGTCCTGTACGACAGCGCCCCCTACTGGTACAGGTTTGGTCGATGCGCGTGCATGTTGAGAGAATGCAGAAATTTGAATTTCATTGGCTGAAAAATGTCGGCGGCAAGAAATAATGGAAAGGGGTCTCTAGGAGGAAGGAGGGTCTTCATCAGAATGACAGATGTTGTGGAACTCAACCCATAGATCATAGTTTAGACCTGAAATATCATATAAAACATTTAGAAAACTTTGATGCATAGAAAAATGCTTCAGAGAGCTGCTTTAAGTGTACATTTGACACACTTTTTTCTTTTTCATAAGGATGTGGAATTTTACATACAATCAATATTTGACCAACAACAATTCAATTTTGCAAATTTCTGCATGTATTTCTGTAATGAACAGCCCTGATTGTTTGTACAAATGTTGTATTCTCTGGTATTGTATACTTCAGTTGTTCTTTGTTCTGTTGTTGTATTCTTGGTACCTCAATAAAGTTCTAAAAGGTGGCTTGTCTGCCTCTCAGAAAAGGTGAGTGCCCTCCACTTTTTTCTAAAGGAAATCTACTTTCACATACGTTGCAATGTAATTTTTAATAACCTCATGGCTCGTTTCTAATTTTTTTAGCTGAATGTTCCGTAGTACGGTTTGACCAGCTCAATGCTTTGGCTTGTTTTGATGGACTCGTTGAGTAAGAGAGACATGCATTCATATGCCGTCAGCCCACCGTGAGCTGACTAAACTTATAGAAAAGTTGTTCTCAGATTCGTAAAGGTCCGTTAGGTATTGTTCTGTCCTGAGCTTTGCACTAAACTTCACGGTTTTTAATTTTCTGGAGTAAGTTCATGTTTCTGCCACCAAAGCAAACTGAGTTTCCTCATTTTTCTCTGTGTGGAGAGTAGAGCTCAGCAGAGTGCTGCATAACCAGCTGACGACAGGTACGGTGGCTGTAGTGGCCAAAACACCTCAGGGAACATTCCTTGGAAAAGCCCTGCTAAATCTGCGTGTTATATTGCGATATTCTGATTTTATTTTACTGACACAAAATGAAAATTTGCAATTAAATTACTCAAAATGAAGATGGCTTTGCCATCAAATTTAAAAGATGCAGATTGAGATGTAGGCCGTCATTTCTGAAAACAGACTGTCCAAATGACGGCTGGATGGCTCGCTAGCTAATACTAAGCATGCAGGACTATTGAGCTGGAACACATAGACACACACACCTGCAGATAGATTCATATATATATATATATAATATACATACATACATACATACATACATACATACATACATACATACATACATACATACATACATACACGTGTGTGTGTGGGAGAGAGTTTTAATAAACAGCTAATTTTGTACTGAAAGATGTCATCCTTTCTTGGGATGGATATTGGCCCCATGTATCCACATGACAAAATCCTGTTGATGTATGTCATCAGTGTAGTTTCATCAGCCAGGACGAGATATCAGCTTACAAATTTCAAAAGATTTAAAAGGTCCATTCTTACTTCGAGAAGTTTCATAAATCTCGTCTCTTCTTCTTCCGCCTATCTGGGTCCGGGTCGCGGGGGCAGCATCCCAATTAGGGAGTTCCAGACAGTCTTCTCCCCAGCCACTTCTACCAGCTCCTCCGGCAGGATCCCAAGGCGCTCCAGGACCAAATCAGAGATATATTTTCTCCAGCGTGTCCTGGGTCGACCCGGGGGCCTCCTGCTGGCAGGACATGACTGAAACACCTCCCTGGGGAGGCGTCCAGGGGGCGAATATCATTATGGTAGGATGAGTGCGCAATGCCCCGCCTTTCTCGCCTCTGATTGGCTGCAAGCGCTCTCCTACGATTGGCTGTGGGGATTTCAGGCAAGCTCCCGCCGTTCTCGCAATCTGATTGGCTAGAAGGATCTTTGGCTTCGTCCTTTTTATTTTATTTTATTCTAACCCTAACCCTAACCATGATAGTTGGTCATGATAGTCATCAACCAAGTCATAATAACAACCTTAAAAAGGGTTTCAAAAATCAACAAGAACAAAATTAAACTTGTCAGCGTTGCTAGTAGTGGAGTCGAACCTGCGATCTTCAGGCTTATAGACTGGTGTCTTAGCCATTACACTATAGCAAACAGATGTAAATTCTGGGGGGAAAATTTTAAGTAGTGTTAATGTCATATTCCATAAGAAAATCCCATGAAACGCTGTTTGTTCTGTCTATGAGAGGGAAGTCACACGCAGCACGGGCTGCTTTTTTCGCACCAGTTACTTTAAGTATGTGGCGTGCCTATTTGCAGTGAAAAGCCATAAAACCCGGACATTTTCATTGACGGCCGCCCGAGAAAGGCGGGAGCTTGCCTGAAATCCCCACAGCCAATCGTAGGAGAGCGCTTGCAGCCAATCAGAGGCGAGAAAGGCGGGGCCTTACGCACTCATCCTACCATAATGATATTCGCCTGCCCCAATCCGCCTGTCGATCTCCTGCTCCCTCCTTACCTCACTCGTGAGCAAGACCCCGAGATACTTAAACTCCTCCACTTGAGGCAGGACCTCTCTCCCGACCTGGCGTTGGCAAGCCACTCTTTTCCGACCAAGAACCACGGCCTCAGACTTGGAGGTGCTGATCCTCATCCCAGCCGCTTCACACTCGGCTGCGAACCTCCCCAGTAAGAGCTGTAGGTCAGAGCCTGATGAAGCTAAGAGGACCACATCATCTGCAAAAAGCAGAGATGAGATTCTTCTGCCACAAAGTGTTTCTGTGAAGCACTTTGTGATTTTTTTTCTGTGAAAGGTGCTATATAAATAAACTCTACTTACTTACTACTTACTTACCAAACTCAACACCCTCCACACCATGGCTGCGCCTAGAAATCCTGTCCATAAAGGTTATGAACAGGACCGATGTAGGTACCACACCTACTCGGCCTGCCAGATCTGCTCCGAGCCTGCGCCTGCCGATTATGTGGCACAAGCTAAT
This sequence comes from Callopanchax toddi, assembly GCA_006937965.1. Lineage (NCBI taxonomy): Eukaryota > Metazoa > Chordata > Actinopteri > Cyprinodontiformes > Nothobranchiidae > Callopanchax > Callopanchax toddi. The sequence goes on from SSNR01000560.1 coordinate 168,114, forward strand.
TGGCTGAACGTACAACTAACGGGAGTGACGTCACCACGTTCATAAAAGTTACGTTTACACGTTGACGCTGAAGCTTTTGATTGGTCAGGATAAATTCACGGCTGTAGTCCGATTAAGGACTACAACTTTGTTTTGAATGAATCTTTAGATTTATTTAAATAGGAACTAAAGAAATATGCATAAGAATCCTACATTTATACAAATGGCCAGGCCTGCAAATTATGTAAATACATTTAAAACATTCACATATGAGAACTGTTGTGCTTATTTGGCACAATCTGATGTTGATTTGATGTAGTTTCAAAACAAAGACAACATCGTGTTTTTATTAACAAACTACAGATGTAAAAAAACATTTAGGTGGTCAGAATCATGGATTTAATAACAAACCTGCTAAACTCATCCCAAAACCTGTGTGAAAGAACGGTATCGATAGGGGTTTACAGCGTATTTTGTCCGAGTGGCTTTGCCGTAGTGTGACGTCGTCGGTAGGAGAAGGACCCCGAGTCGATCTGGCAGCCCGAGCAGATCGGGTACCTACACTGGTGACAAAGGGCAGCCCTGGCGGAGTCCAACCCTCACTGGCAAATATATTTTTTTAGAAATAAAGTAGAGACCTCTGATATACATTTTATGAAGACAAAAGGATTGTTTGTTTAATGTCTTAATTTTAACTACTGAGGAGTAAAGTACTTGTGATTTAAAAAAAAATATATATATATATTTTGAGACTTTTTTGGGCCCCCTAAAAGTCGTGGACCCTTAGAATCTTCCTAACCCTTCCCCCCCTTTACGACGCCCCTGCTCACTGGGAACAGGTCCGACTTAAGCCTAGTTTATACTTCTCCGACAGCACGTTTGCGCTCACACGCAGACATATTGACGGAGACGTTTTTGATTTTTACTTCTCCGTCAGTGTTGTGAAGCAATTCTCCACCAGGACAGCAGAGGGCGCATAACTTTTCTGCAGTAATGCCTCGGTCGACCAAAGTTTGTTTACTTCAGCTCAGTAATGGCCAACAGAGAGCGAATTTTGATTGAGTTTGAACAGATTGATCTCGAGGAACAAACAATGTTGTTAAAAAGAATTAAACAGGAGTGAGGAGACTACAACATGAGTCTGTTGAATGTCCGTTGGTTCAGTGAGGACGAGGGAGACGACGAGCGAATATGCAGCTCTTGTTTAACCCTTTAGGGACACTGATGGATGATATAAATGTTGTACTTCTTCTGCCAGACGTTTCTCGAGCTGATCCATATCTGCTTCGCCGAGATTTTACTATTACTACTCTGTTGATACCAGCATCAAGTCAGAAATGATCACGAGGTGTTGAGCCGACCAATCAGAGACGTGCGCTCTCCATCTCGTTCGACGGATGTTTAGTAAAGTGAGCTTGACTCCGTCCGTCCTTGCGTAGATGTCGGTGAGCTCTTGCGTCGACATATAATGGCGTTGCGTGTCTCCATACCGACGCAGACGGAGAAGTATAAACTACGCTTTACTGCCGGCTATGTGGACCAAACTCACACTCCTCTGGTACAGGGACTGAATGGCCCTAACAAAAGAGCATCCACCCCGTACTGCTGGAGTGTCCCCCACAGGGTGCCTCTGGGGACACGGTCATAAGCCTTCTCCAAATCCACAAAACACATGTGGATTGGTTGGGCAAACTCCCATGACCCTTCATCACCCTAGCGAGGATAAAGAGCTGATCCACAGTTCCACGACAGGACGAAAACCACATTGCACCTCTTCTATCCGAGGTTCAACTATCGACCGGACCCTCCTCTCCAGTACCCTGGAGTAGACCTTGCCAGGGAGGCTGAGGAGTGTGATCCCGCTATAGTTGGAACACACCTTCTGGTCCCCCTTCTTAAAAATGGGAACCACCACCCCGGTCTGCCACTCAACAGGAACTGCCCCCGATGACCACGCAATGTTGCAGAGATGTGTCAACCACGACAGTCCTACAACATCCATAGCTTTGAGATACCCAGGTCGGATCTCATCCACCCCTGGGGCTCTGCTGCTGCATAGTTTTTTGACTACCTCAGCGACTTCTGCCCCAGAGATTGGACAGTCTGTCCCCAGGTCTCCCAGCTCTGGTTCCTCATAGGAATGCGTGTCTGTGGGATTGAGGAGTATTCCTTCCACCGCCCGACTATAGTTGAAAAAAAGCAGGATTTTGCTTTTTTATATGAGCAAGTTGCCGCCTTCCTCCCCTGAGATGCCGGATGGCTTGCCAGAACGTTTTTGGAGATAGTCTTTCTCCATGGTCTCACCAAACTCCTCCCATGTTCAAGATCTTGCCTCGCAAACTGCCACTGCTGCACTCCGCTTGGCCCTCCGATACCTATCAGCTGCCTCTGGAAACCCACAGACTAGCCATGCCTTGTAGGCATCCTTCTTCAGCTTGACAGAGCGAGTCCGGGGGTTACCGCCACGATTGGCACTGGCCACCTTGTGACCACAGCTAGCAACAGCCGCCTCAACAATCACAGAGCGGAACAAGGCCCGTTCAGACTCAATGTCCCCCAGTGCTCTCAGGACGCGGTCGAAGCTCTGCCGGAGGTGGGAGTTGAAGACCATCTTGACAGGCTCTTCTGCCAGGTCTGCATAGGATCTTCCCCTGCCATCTGATCCAGCTCACCACCAGGTGGTGATCAGTTGACAGCTCCGCTCCTCTCTTCATTCGAGTGTCCAAAACATACAGTCTCAGGTCAGATGATGCAATTATAAAGTCAATCATCGACCTGTAACCTAGGCTGCCCTGGTACCAGGTGTACCGATGGGCATCCTTATGTTCGAACATGGTGTTCGTTATGGCCAAACTGCGACTTGCACAGAAGTCCAATAACAGAACACCACTTGAGTTCAGATTGGGCAGACCATTCCTCCCAATCACGCCCCTCCAGGTCACGCTGTCATTGCCCACGTGAGCATTGAAGTCCCCCAGCAGGACTATGGAGTCCCCAGTAGGAGCACTATCTAGCACTCGTCCCAGGGACTCCAAAAAGGGTGGGTACTCTGAACTGTTATTTAGTGCATAACCACAAACAACAGTCAGGACCCGTTCCCCAACCCGAAGGCGCAGGGAAGCTGCCCTTTCGTTCCCCGGAGAAAACCCCAACATACAGGCAGAGAGTCTTGGGGCTAACAGAAAGCCCACCCCAGCCCTCCGCCTCTCACCCGGATCAACTCCAGCATAAAAGAGAGTCCAACCCCTCTCAAGGACTCGGGTTCCAGAGCCAACACTATGTGTCGAGGTGAGCCCCACTATATCTAGCCGGTATCGCTCAGCCTCTTCCACAAGCTCCAGCTCCTTCCCCGCCAGAGAGGTGACGTTCCATGTTCCAGTAGCCAGTTTTCCTGTCCGGGGATCGGACCGCCAAAGCTCCCGCCTAGGTCTGCCATCCGATCCACATTGTAAGTAAGTAAGTAAAGTTTATTTATATAGCACCTTTCACAGAAAAAAATCACAAAGTGCTTCACAGAAAACAGAATCAAACATGATAAAACAAATAAAATTAATAAAACAAACAAAATATCATTACAAATCAAAATCATTAAACAACAACAAGAGAACACAAGAGTTATTTAAAAGCAGTTTTGAATAATTGGGTCTTCAACTGCTTTTTAAAGGAGTCCAGACTGTCTATACAGCGTCAAACTAAAGGAAGGTCATTCCAAAGTCGCGGTGCAACAGACTGGAAGGAGCGATCACCTCGACTTTTAAATCTGGTCCTTGGAACTGTTAGGAGATTCTGGTCTGTGGACCTGAGAGCTCGGGTTGGAGCGTACGGCTTTATCAGTTCAGTAACATAAAGAGGAGCTTGACCATGTAGGGCCCTGAAAGTTAGAGTCAGGATTTTAAAATGAATTATACATTTAACAGGTAACCAGTGCAGAGACCTCAGAATAGGAGTGACGTGATCTTTTCTGTTTGCTCCAGTGAGGAGCCTCGCTGCAGAGTTCTGGACCAGCTGAAGGCGGTCAAGGGCTTTTTGGTTCAAACATGTCAAAAGTGTGTTTACAGTAATCTAGACGGGAGGAGATAAAAGCATGAAGAACCATTTCCAGTTCAGGTTTTGACACCGGACCCTTCATGTTCCTCCTGCAGGTGGTGGGCCCACAGGTGAATGAGCCCTTTTATCCAGTTCGGGCTGGGCCTGGCCGGGCCCCATGGGCGAAAGCCTGGCCACCAGGCGCTCGCTCACGGGCCCCAACCCCAGGCCTGGCTCCAGGGTGGGACCCCGGTAACCCTCCAGGCTGGGTACACTTGCTCGTTGATTTTACTTCCATGAAGAGTCTTCTGAACTGCATTTTCTACTTCTTTTATGAGTTCCTTCAGTTCAGGGTCAGTGACATTGTTCATTTATTCCTTCCTGCTCAATTTCTCCAGTCAACATGTATTGGTAACACGACTGCCTAAAAATATTTGGTGGTGTGCCACCCTGTGTGATGCTGACTGCAAAAGTGTATCCAACAGTCCTGTAGAAATCTTTAAAAAAGAAAAACAACAATAACTGTAAGATTACTCCTAAAATATTAACACTGTTTTAGTTCTACAGATTTTATTATGGTTTGTATGTTGAATAATATTCAGTAATGTCCTCATATTAGAAGAAGGAGTCCGATTTTTAATAAAACCTGTTTGGTCTGGATTGATCAAAATTGGAAGAAAGACCTCCAGTCTTTTTGCTAGTATTTTAGAATACATTTTGCTGTCAACATTTATTAAGCTAATGGGTCGGTATGAACTGCATTTATCAGCTGGTTTATCTTTCTTCAAAATTAACGAGATGTTTGCCGAGTACAGGGAGGGTGGTAATGAACCGGTCACTCCTGAGTGTATGAACATATTTAAAAGAAGTGGAGTTAATGAATCTTTAAAGCTTTTGTACAATTCTGTGCCATAACCGTCTGGTCCAGGAGTCTTACCATTTGTTAATGATTTTATGGCATTTGTAACCTCAGCTTTAGACACAGGTCCACCAAGAGCTAACCTATTAGTATCTGTAAGGATGGGGAGATCAAGTTTTTTCAAATAGGCATCTATTTGTTCATCTGATGAATTAAGCTCTGAGCTGTACAGGTTTGTATAAAATGTTTTCATAATTTCTACTAGTTTCTTAGTCTCATAGTGATTTTTTCCATCTTCATCTTGTAGCGATGAAATGGCTCTAATATCATATTTACCAGATGCCAAACGTGCAAGCAAGTGGCCCGGTTTGTCTCCCATTTCAAATAACCTATGTTTGGCATAAAGCATACTTGCCTCTGCTTTTTGGGTTAGCAATTGGTCAAGAGCAGAGTGAGTCGCCTCCAACTCTTTAACTATTTTTACAGATGGGTTAGTTTTCCTTTGATTTTCAAGTGATTCAAGTTGAGCTTCAAGATCAAGTTGCGTAATCAATGCTTCCTTTTTCCTAGCTGTACTATATGATATAATAACACCCCTTAAATATGCTTTAAGTGTGTCCCACAGTATAGAAGAGTTAGTGTCGGCATTGTCATTATTAGTAAGAAAGTCTTTTATCTGCTCTTCGATAAATGTAATAAATGATGGTTGTTTAGCAGTGATGGATTTAGACGCCATTGACGGAGTGTGAAGAGGGGGAAGGGGGGAGATATCACCATTGAGACATATGCATGATCAGAAAGCAATCTGGTTCCTATTTTACATTCATCAACTCTATCTAAGATAGCCCTTGTAGAAAAAAAATAATCAATCCTAGAGTAGCTCTGATGTGGATTAGAGTAAAAGGTGACAGGCCTCAGACAAAATGGCCTCAGACGAAACGGCCTCAGAACTCAGCCTACCGCCTCAGAGAGAAGCAGGTGGCGCATGTCCCAGGTGTAGTGCTGGTTACCGTAACACGGTACACAGCCCCTCCCTCTCCTCCCAAGAGTTATGGCAAAAAATAAAAAAAATAAAAAGGCAGACCCGAATCCGCAAGCCGCGACCCGGGTCTGGATAAGCAGAGGGAGACGAGGCGAGACCTTCCTCTCTTGTTTAAACACTCTCGTTGGTACCGACCGGACCGTCAGAACGGCAGATTAAAAAGATCAGAACCGAACACCTGTCTGTTCAGAGTTAAGCCCGCAGCACCGTTTTCACCTGCTGAGGCGTCGGAGCTGCAACCGATCTCCTCAGGAGGAAGCAGAACACATGCGCTGTTTTTTAAAATTGCATTAAAAAAATCTGCAAGGCCACGAGTACTTGTTTTATTTAGGAGGATTTACTTTTCGTCTCCCTCTGCTTATCCAGACCCGGGTCGCGGCTTGCGGATTCGGGTCTGCCTCTTTATTTTTTGCCCTAACTGTTCAGAGGAGAGGGAGGGGCTGTGTATCGTGTTACGGTAACCAGCACTACACCTGGGACATGCGCCACCTGCAGGAAGCTTCTCTCTGAGGCAGTAGGCTGAGTTCTGAAGCCGTTTTGTCTGAGGCCGTTTCGTCTGACACCTGAGGCCGTTTCGTCTGAGGCCGTTTCGTCTGAGGCCGTTTCGTCTGACACCTGAGGCCGTTTAGTCTGAGGCCGTTTAGTCTGAGGCCGTTTCGTCTGAGGCAGTTTCGTCTGAGGCCGTTTAGTCTGAGGCCGTTTCGTCTGAGGCCATTTAGTCTGAGGGCGTTTAGTCTGAGGCCGTTTCGTCTGACACCTGAGGCCGTTTAGTCTGAGGCCGTTTCGTCTGACACCTGAGGCCGTTTAGTCTGAGGCCGTTTCGTCTGANNATAAGAGACAGGGATTAGAGTAAAAGGTGACAGGCCTCAGACAAAATGGCCTCAGACGAAACGGCCTCAGAACTCAGCCTACCGCCTCAGAGAGAAGCAGGTGGCGCATGTCCCAGGTGTAGTGCTGGTTACCGTAACACGGTACACAGCCCCTCCCTCTCCTCCCAAGAGTTACGGCAAAAAATAAAAAAAATAAAAAGGCAGACCCGAATCCGCAAGCCGCGACCCGGGTCTGGATAAGCAGAGGGAGACGAGGCGAGACCTTCCTCTCTTGTTTAAACACTCTCGTTGGTACCGACCGGACCGTCAGAACGGCAGATTAAAAAGATCAGAACCGAACACCTGTCTGTTCAGAGTTAAGCCCGCAGCACCGTTTTCACCTGCTGAGGCGTCGGAGCTGCAACCGATCTCCTCAGGAGGAAGCAGAACACATGCGCTGTTTTTTAAAATTGCATTAAAAAAATCTGCAAGGCCACGAGTACTTGTTTTATTTAGGAGGATTTACTTTTCGTCTCCCTCTGCTTATCCAGACCCGGGTCGCGGCTTGCGGATTCGGGTCTGCCTCTTTATTTTTTGCCCTAACTGTTCAGAGGAGAGGGAGGGGCTGTGTATCGTGTTACGGTAACCAGCACTACACCTGGGACATGCGCCACCTGCAGGAAGCTTCTCTCTGAGGCAGTAGGCTGAGTTCTGAAGCCGTTTTGTCTGAGGCCGTTTCGTCTGCCACCTGAGGCCGTTTCGTCTGAGGCCGTTTCGTCTGAGGCCGTTTCGTCTGACACCTGAGGCCGTTTAGTCTGAGGCCGTTTCGTCTGACACCTGAGGCCGTTTAGTCTGAGGCCGTTTCGTCTGACACCTGAGGCCGTTTAGTCTGAGGCCGTTTCGTCTGAGGACTTTTTTGTATGAGACCTGAGGACTTTTGGTCTGAGACCTGAGGACTTTTGGTCTGAGGACTTTTGGTCTGAGGATTTTTTGTCTGAGACCTGAGGACTTTTGGTCTGAGAACTGAGGACTTTTGGTCTGAGAACTGAGGACTTTTGGCCTGAGACCTGAGGACTTTTGGTCTGAGACTTGAGGACTTTTGGTCTGAGGACTGAGGACTTTTGGTCTGAGGACTGAGGACTTTTGGTCTGAGGACTGAGGATATTTTGTCAGAGACCTGAGGACTTTTTGTCTGAGACCTGAGGACTTTTTGTCTGAGACCTGAGGACCTTTGGTCTGAGAACTGAGGACCTTTGGTCTGAGAACTGAGGATTTTTTGTCTGAGACCTGAGGACTTTTGGTCTGAGACCTGAGGACTTTTGGTCTGAGACCTGAGGACTTTTGGTCTGAGACCTGAGGACTTTTGGTCTGAGGACTGACGACTGAGGACTTTTTGTCTGAGACCTGAGGATGTCCTAAAATGTACACCGTACCTGTGGTAAAAGCTTCAAACTCAGCAGCAAGTCCAGTTCAAACGATGCTCTGATGTTGAAACACGTGTTGAAATGAGCAGACTAGCTAGTAGCCACGCAGCTACGACGGCTGGCCATGCGGCTGCTACCTACGATGCGTTCAAGTGAAATCGGTGACAGAGAATGTATATAGATGACGTCATGTTGCGTTCAAAGTTACAGTCAAGAAAAAGAAATGTAGGATTAAAGAACTAAATACTCATCTGCACATTAATAAGAGCATTCAAGAAATATTTAATCAAAAGTTATTAACATAGAAACTACTTTTATATTATTTTGGGAGATGAAACTAGGAAATGTAACAACACATTTTCAGTTAGTTATCTGATATCTGTAACAAGTAAAATAACTGGTGACATTGCTAAATAAATTCATACAAACCATACAGTAAGTACAGTGGTTTTTAGTAAATAATAAATAACTAATTGTACGTCTGAAGTAACTTGCCCAAGACTACTGACAATAACTACTTTAATTGTGCCTTTTTTCTGAAAAATTAAAGTATTTTTTTAAACAGAATCATTGTTTTCAAAGCTATCAGACTTTATTGAAAAACTCTGTAATGTTAGTCATTTAAATACCAAATTAAAAGTTATCCTTTATTGTTTGTATGACAGATTAAATGTTTTTTCCCCTTTGGTTTTTCTTTTCTTTCCCTTTTTTGTTGATCTTTTTTTCAAATAATGCACAAATTAAATACATTAATCAGTAAAAATACCTTTTACCTTATTATAGGTAAAAATCTATCTAGCTACCTAGTTTACCCAGGTAGTTACTGCCAGATTGTCTAGTGGTTGCTACCAATGTAACTATTGTTCCGGTTTTAACAGATGTGTTTTCTGTTAATCTGTTTCAGAGTGGGTTTCAGGAAGATGGAGAGTTTTGCATGAATGTCGATGATTTTAAACATTCAACAGTTTCCCCTTTAAACCAGAGAAACCCAGCAACTGACAGGTAATTTATGATCTTCATGTTCAAATTAATTGTATTTCATTATTGGTGATGTAATGAACATCGACTTTATTTCCAAATTATATGGTCCAGATCAAGAAATGGATTATGGGTGTGTGACATTTAACCTTTCCCCTAGCAGCTCACACTGTGAGAAGATCGGCAGCTGCAGGCAGTCGTAAATGCCTGTCCTGAGGAAGGACCCCTCTTTTCATCTTTGTGACAGTAAAGATAATGCGGATGCTAATTTACAGCTGGTGATAATTGTTCAAATAACAAACTTTCAGGATGGTGATCAAAGGGAGTTTCGATAACTCAGACGAGATGGAGCCAGAAGACCCTCACCCCACCTTTTCTCACCCAGTGAAGAAAAACAAAGGAATTCCTTTGTCTCTCCTGTCCTTAAAAATGTCTCTGATAACCTCCCTTCACCCTCACAGATTCTAGATGAAATAAAAACTTCAATGTGATACAAATTGATATAAAGAAAGGTTAATATCCACAGGTTTACTTTTAAAATGTGTTTACAAGATAAAGTTTGATTTTTCCCTGTTTGATTTACTTAGGTAAAAGTTCTTTGGTTAATTTTCCTTGAAGACTTTTCACATTGTTTATCAATATGATACCAAATTATCTCTTTTAAATCTAATCTAGTCAAGAAACTAGAAATGTTATTCGTCTGTACTCTTAAGCTAAGAGTAACTGATTTCTCTGATTAATCTGATGTGGGAGTTAATGTGTTTCTATGCTTAGAATAAACATGATGCACGCAGTCTAAAAGGTGATTCTGAATAACTCTTCACGTTTCAGAGAGAAAAGTGGTAAGGTTTATTTTATTGATTAGAAACTTTATTCCTCTCATCAAAATTTAATCCCCTCTAAGCCATTCCTAAGTACTTCCCCTTTATGCAGATGAAGGTGGAGTCAACCACACCATTGGCTGAACCAGACTCCACCTCTGCCCCTTTAAAACCAGAAGGCGCTAACTGCTAGCCCTCTTCGCTTTTCGCCTCTTAGCTCCTGCCTTGCCTCTTCTTCAGCTCGCTTGCTTGCTCTGGCCTCCGCCTCTTCTCCTGCTCAGATGACCTGATGACCTATCCAGCCTGTCCTGCTCCCACCCCAGGGAGTCAGGATACCCAGGCTTTCCAACATGAGGCCTCTGAAATCCGGCAGAACACTCTTAAACCTGTAGTCTTAGGAACTTTCGGCGTTAAGCTTCTCTTTTATTTTCACGTTACATTCTTCTCAACCAAGTTTAGACATTTTAAAGTTTATTTTTCTTTTATCCGTCGTTAGAAACCAAAAGTTAGACGGCGTTAATCTGAAGCTAAACTACTGAACATGAAGACATTCTCCTGCCATGAGAGAGAGCGAGCCATGCTTGCCCAAATCCGGAACCTGCATCCTCTCCAGCTGCCGGCCAGACCTGAGTGGTGACCTAGGAACACCTCTGATCCAGTGACCAAGTCAACTCCGACCTGGTAGAGAACCACGGAGGAGTTGGAAGGAACGAATACGGATACACTTGTGTATCCGTACAGGAACCCTCAAAAAGGTCTGTGATGAACGCATTTGTGGCTATTAAGAGTGATGCAATCTGATAAAGCAAGCTGAACCTAACTCTCTTCTCTCATCCATCCTCCTGAAAATCCTTTAATCTTCAACTTCCCTTCATAGGCCAATAAATTAGCTTAATTTCATTAGTAAACCATTTCTCACTCTGAAACATTAGTCATTAATATTTATTTAACCTCAATAATTCATCTTGTTAATAAATTGAACTGGTTACAAAGTCAAATTCCTAACTTTGCTGTGTTGCTGTTATAACATGTTCATTTTGAGGTTTCTGTAAATAAATTTATCCGTATATAATCATAAATGGGCTTCCAGTAATTTTTGTGTTTTTCATATCGAAAATGGGTAACGAGCTTACTACTTTCAGATTCAGACTGATAAATGATAAATAACAATAAAATACAAATAGGATAATATTCAAGGTTGTCTCAGCTTACCTTCCAAAGAAAACGCTGGTGGTGCCCTAATTACGAGGTTTTGACTATTATTATTAATTATTAAGAATAATTATAATAATAATATTCAATATATACGACTTTACCCTATATAACCCTACAGTGATTTAAAAATCAATATGTTCCATCTGCTGAATGACTTGGTTAATGATAATAATAATAATACATTGAATTTATATAGCGCCTTTCCGGACACCCAAAGCGCTTCACAGAAGTTGCATTATTCTTTCACACACTTATTCACACTCTGGTGGTGGTAAACTACGACTAACGTCTGTGGTCACAGCTGCCCTGGGACAGTCTGACAGAAGTGAGGCTACCATTCTGACCATCGGCCCCTCTGACCACCACTGTTCAGACCTGCCATCTTAGCTGACTCCATCACTAGTGGACAGCTGTAGGTAGTGAAATACTTGACATCAAACTGTGTCTCCACGGACTTCTTTAGTGAACACTTGTGCTCAGAGCTCACTTCCCTGCTATATATGCTAATAGAAGTGACAGAATCTGCCCATCCACTGCCCATTTTCAGAGCATGAGCTCAGAATAGAGAGAAATTAATAAACAACACTAACACTTTGAATTAGCACTGTCCACTGTGATCTGATGGCTCAAAACACAATAAAATCAACTAGACTCTAACGCTGCACAATATTGCCATTTAGTTTAGGTAGAGATAACTTCTTTAGATCATTGCATGTCACTAACTATGTAGATTTAAATGGATGGTTCTTTTTTAAGTGTGTCATTGTGAGTTTGCATGTTGACTATATTTTTAGAAGAATTCTAAAATGTAATATTTTTGTTTGTTTGTTTGTTGTTCCTCCCCAGTGAGCTGTTAATCTAATAATGGGTGGAGTCCAGGAATCTGAGGCTGCATTACTGGAGCACCTAAAACAACAGAGGGACATGAGAGAGACATTCTGAGGACCTAGAGTGATGCATTGTGGGTATTTGACCAGTTTGTTGACCCTTTCAGTCAAACTACTTTCACCCATTTGCAGAACCAGACCATTAAAGAAATGTTGAAACCAGTTGACCATGAAATTGTCACAAAACAAACAGTATGTTATGAGAAACATGAGTGTTACTGT